>WOXC01011778.1:0-561214 GCA_011680675.1 Gymnobelideus leadbeateri | reverse complement strand
CCAGATTTATCCCTGGAGAGAAGATATAATTTACATATTAACAATTTATGACCAAGAGTAGAAAAAGTCCCAGAATTGAGGCCTGCTTTCCAGTTTTTGCTGTTGCCCCCTTCCTCAGCAATTCCATCTCCTCTTTGTTTTCTGATGCTGGTACTCATTTATCCTCTCACCAGAGTGAACCCTTGGCTTGTTGAGTCAGAACATTTGGAGTTCCCTTCAAGGGGAGTGAGGAAGGGAAGTAGATACTGGGCAGGATCCAGGAAAGATTCTGAACAGTGAGGCAACAAACATTCATGTGAATGAGCTGGGGTCTTAATGAACAGCCAGCTCAGTATAAGTAAGCAATATTACATGTCAGCCAAAAGAGTAAATGCCATGGTCGGGCCTATTAAGAGAGGCCTAGTGTCCAAGCTAAGGGAGGTAACAATTACCCTGTCCACCAGTCAAGTCAGGTCATATTCAGAGCATTGAGTTAAACTCTGAGCACCACTTTTTAGCAAGGACTCTGGCAATCTGGAGTATGTTCAGGGAAGGGTGACCAAAACAAAAATGGGCTTGGAGATCATATTATTTGAATGGTGTTTTAGAGAGAGCGTAAAGCTTGAGGTTAGAAAAAACCAAGATCAAATCCAGTTCCTAACAGCCCCTTATACTCACTGTGTGACTACAGGTGAGTCACCTAAAGCTCAGTTTCCTCATCTGTAAAATGGGATATTAATACCTGTGATATTTCTCTTGGTGAGGACTTATACTATTTCTCTAGGGCTTTGGAAATGTTAAAGAGATATACAAATGTCAGCTGTTATTATTGTCAGTTGAGAAAAACTGAAATTGTTTAGCCTGGAGAAGACTTAGCAGAGTTATAGTAGCTGTTGATTTGTGTGTTGAAGGCCTACGGTATAGAAGAAAGATTAGACTCTTTTCTTGGGCACAGAAGGCTAAACTATTAGCAAGAGCTAGATGTTGTGGAGAAGCCGATGAGGGGAAGCTTTCTCAAACTTAGAACTACCCAAAACTAAAATGGGCCGATCATGAGGTGGGAGGTAGTGAGTTCTCCATTACAGGCAGCCTTCAAGCAGAGATTAGCCAGCCACTTATAAATTATGTTGTTGAGAGGATTTCCTGTTCTGGTGTATACGGGTTGGAGTAGATGGCTTCTGAAGTCTCTTTCAAAGCTGAGATTCTGGAATTCCAGTATTCTGTGACCAAGGTTAAGTTTATACAGCCCTTCTGATTTTTTTATTTTCTTCTCCTGTCCTACTCACCCCACCAAAAAAAAAAAGTAGGTGAGGACTGCTTGGCCCTGGAAAGTGGGGATGATATATAGAAAACAGTCTGGACATCAAGTACCTGAGTTTTGTCCTAGACCTTCCCCTCCCCACCTTAATTGACCTTTTCTTCTTCACTCCTTTACATGGGTATCTTTGTTCACAATTGTTACTATCCTATCTGCCTTTTCTTTCTAACCCATAAATCCTTCAGAGGCTCAGGTCAGTGTCCCCCCACACTGGGATCCCCAACCTTACTCCCCATTTCATCACTATATCTGAACCCCATCTTCTAGACTGTATTTCACTGACCTAGGATATTTCTGATCTCCTGTCTCTTTGTCCTCCTATCTTTACATTATCTTTTAGCTAATTCTGTGTGACCTTGGATAGGGTGCTTCAAATCTATCTAATAGGCATTTATTAATCACCTGTGCTAGGTGATGGGAATACAAAACAATGAAACATTACTTGCTTGAAGGCAGTTTAAATTCTACTGGGTTTGGAGGGGGCAGGGCATGGGAAGGGCAGGAATCCAACATGTACTTAAAGAAGTATAGCAAAAGGCCCCAGGGAGTAATAAGGGCAAAGGAAAGATCTAGAAAAAAATTCTGTGGGAATATTTTAGAAGGGAGACAACATTTCAACTGGGGGGGTGGTGAAGGGAGGGGAAGGGAATCAGCAAAAAACCAAAACCAAACACCAAATGAAAACTGGATTAGATAGGTTCATGGAGAAAATGGCACCCCAAAAGATCTTTAAAGAATGAGAAGGCTTCTGAGAGGTGAGGATGAGGCAGTGGGCATGAGGGGCATGGCCTGTGTGAATGCACAGGGGTAACTGAAAAAATGTCAAGGTTGGGGAGCAGCTAATAGATCATTTTACCCAGAAAGTATAATCCATGAAGGGAAGTAACATGAAATAAAGCTTGAAGGAAGACTTGGGGCCAAACTGTGGAGGGCTTTAAATGCCAAACTTTATCCTAAAGGCTTTTGAAGGGAGAGTTTGAAAGCAGAGAAATCAATTCAGAGGCTATTAGAAGAGAATAGTGGTGAGGATGAAATAAAGGGGTGGTTGTGTGAACAGAGAACAAGGGATAGAGAGGAAGGGGTAGTTGGATCGATCAGACTTGTCAACCAATACATGGAGGGAGAAAGTGAATGAGAGGGAAAGTCAAGGATGACCCCGAGATTCAAAGCTACATGCCCAGGAGGAAGGTGATCTAGAAATAGGGAAAGGGACAGGAGAAAATAGGCCTGAGGACAAGATGATGAGTTCTGTCTTAAATGTGTTGAATTTGAGATGACTTTTGGACATCCAGTTGGCAATGTCTATTAGGCATGAACATGAAGACTTGGAGGAGAAGAGAGATACACAATTAAGGCTTTATCCATAGACTTTAGTGTCATTTGCATAGAGGTGAAAATTAAATGTACTGGAGTGGATGAAGTCACCAAGTGAGAAAGTGTAGAGAATGATTATAGAAGATTTCAATATTCAGAGCTAGAAGGGTCTTTAGAGATTCCCCTAGTCCAAATGCTTTATTTTTAAAATGAGGAACTAAGACTTGGAGATGTGAAGGAAATTTCCAAAGGTCACACAGTAATAAGCAACAAAACCATGACCTAAATAAACTAAATGCATTTGAAGTGATAACTGAAGCTAGGGAAGCAATATGTGTAGAGAAAACAAAAGGGCAAAGGGTTGATATTGGGGAGAAAATTAAGGGGTGTAAATAGATGGAAGAGGTGGGAGGATGATGATGAATCAGCAAAGGAAACTCAAAAGAAGCAATCAGAAAGGAAGGAAGGAAATGAGAACACATGAAGGGCCTACTGTGTGCCAGTCACTGTGCTGAGAGAATGGTGGCACAGACACTAAGGGAGGAAGGAGTTCTTGAGGAAATGGGTAGTTAATAAACCAAAAGCTACATAAAAGTCAAGGAGAATGAGCACTGTGAAAAGCCAATTGGACTTAGCAATGAAAAGATCACTGGTAACCTTTAAGGGCAGTAGAACTGTGATGCCAGAAGCCAGATTTTAAGGGGTTGAAGCGCCAAGTCCCTTTGCATAATATTCTCCTTATTGGTGGAAAGAATGCTCCCTTGCCTGGGTGAGTGAGGACTGGATATGGTAAGACTCTGAGAGAGGAGAGCTCTTGACTCTTCTGGCTTCCAACCTTGAGAGAGAACACACCAGCTTTCAGACTTCTCTTGAAGGAGAGGGCCCCTGGTGGGAAAGAAAGATTCCAGAAAGAAACCAAAATACAGAGGAACCAGCACTTTGATCATGCCTCCATCCTTAGCTTACCTCACTAGAAACGTCAGGGAATTTCCCGAGGAGTGAGTTTAGGGACTCTTACTGGAAACTAGAAACCAGAAGTAGGCTCTCTGTTCTCCCAAGGTCTTGCCAAACCTGGCCCCTAAACAGGAGCAGACATTTGAAAAATCAGTTTCCATTAGTAAAGATAGTCTTATGCAAATAGACTTGAACCCCAGGTTACAGGAGTAATTAGGGGTGTGAGGGAGTGTAAATGCCTTTTAATTGAAAAATTAATCAAAATTCTAAAAGTGTAATTGGGTGGTGGAAAAGCAAAGTTATCAAATGTTTAAAACTCTTCCTAGGACTTTATCAGTAAAATGGGGAAGATATAGCATGTTAGCCTGAGGGAATCAAATAATCAACAAATGTACTAATCTCCTACTATGTGCTAAGCACTGGGGATACATAGACCCCCCCAAAAAAACCCACCAAACAAAAAACAATATTTGCCTTCAAGGAACTTTTATTCTATAAGGAGAAACAATAGTACACATATAAACAATTATAAAGTATATGCAAAGACAGAATAAATTATGGGATGGCACTAGCAGCTGGGTGAATCAGGAAAGGCCTCTTGTTGGAGGTAACATTTAACTGGACTTTGGAGGGAGTTAGGGACACTAAGAGGTTATTAAGGTAATCAAGAAGTGTAACCTGGGCATGGATTTCATTCTATACAAAGGCACAGAGATGGAAAATTTAATATTTTACATATGGAACAGCAAATGGATCAATTTGGTTGAAATATGGAGAGTAGTTAGTCTAGGAAGGCATCTAAATCACAGATCTGGAAGTTACCTCACAAAGTAACTTAGTCCAACCTCATTATTTTACAAATAAGGAAATGGAGGCCCTTGGAAGTTTATTGACTTTCCTAAGGTCACGGAGAAAGAACAGAGACTGATTGTGAAACGCTTTGAATGCCAGCCAGAAGGGCTTATACTTTATTCTAAGGCAGGAGTCAACAAACTGTGTCCTACCACCTGTTTTTATATGACCTGCAAGCTAAGAAAGGTTCTTACATTTGTAATATTGTATTTACAAATGTAAAAACCATTCAGAGGTTACAGGCTATACAAAAACTGACAGGGGTCTGGATATGGCCAGTAAGTCATAGTTTGCAGAACCCTGTCCTAGAGGCAAGAGAAAGTCACTGGAAAATGGAGAGGGAAGAGGTCTTGACATGGTTGGACTTATTCTTTAGAAATATCCTTTTGGTAGCTAAGTGGAAGAAAGATTTAGAAGGAGAAGACACTTGATGAGAAAACCTGATCAGGGGTTATTCCAATAGTCTAGGTAAGAGGTGCTGACACTCTGAACTAGGGTAGTAGCCATCTTAGTGAAGAGAAGGAGACAGCTATGAAACCATTTTAGATAGAGCAGAATTGACAGTTAGTTGATTGGATTAGTGGGATGAGGGAGGGAGAGAGAAGAGGAAGAGATGGCCCTTGGGTCAGGAACTAGGGTGAATGAAAAGATGATTGATGTTCTTAATAGAAAGAGAGGTTGGATTTGTAGGAAAGTTAATGAGTTTTATTCGGACTTATGTTAAATTTGAGGTGTCTGTAGGACACCCAGTGGGAAATATCCCATAGGGAGTTGATGATGCAGGACCAGAGCTCAAGAGTAAGGCTGGGGCAGGATATATAGATCTGAGAGTCATTAGTGTAGAGATATTAACTGAATCCCTGGAAGCTTATGAGATCAACACGAAGAGGAGATAAGGAGATAAAAGAAGAGGACCAACATCGGACTTAGGGACATACCCAAGGTTAGGGGGCGGGACCTGGATTAGATATAGCAAAGGAGACTGAGAGGAAAGAATCATCAGGGACATGTTGCAAAAACCCAGATAGGATGAAGGGGATGTTTTGTTTGTTTGTTTAGATTAGGGGAGATCAAACCTGTTTGTAAGCCGTAATAAAAGGAACAGTAGATAGGGAGAGACTGGAAATGAGAGGGTGAGAGGGAATAATACATGGTACAGACTACCTAGGAGAAAAGGAAGGGAGAAGATGGAATCAAGGCTAGAAACAGAGAAGTCAGCCTTGGAAGATAAAAAGACTCGCTGTTCTCTGAGGCTGGAGTAGAGAAGAATGAACAAAGCTGAAATAGGTTGTGAGATATCGTAGAGGGCACACGAGGGCAGATAAAGGGCCTTAATTTTCATAGTAAAGTAGAAGACAGTATCAGTTGCTGGGGTTGGTGTTGGGGGCTGAAAGGGAAAGGAGAATGTGGGGTGATTTTTGCTGGGAACATGATAGTCAAATAAAAATGAATAGAAGGATTGCCACTTAGCTGTGAAGACCCACTTAAGGTTAAACAGCATGAAATTTGTAATGGATTCCAGTAGTACACTTTCATGACTTGCTCCAGCACCATTCAGCAACTAGGAGGAGAGTCATTCGGTTCACAAGCATTTATTCAGCACCTACTACAGGTCACAGTGGCTAGAGCACAGGACTTGAGTTCAATTCCCACCTCAGACACTGACTAGTTGTGTGACACTGGGAAAGTCACTTAACCTTGTTTGCCTCAGTTTTCTCATCTGTAAAATGAGCTGGAGAAGGAAATGACAAACTACTCCAGTATCTTTGCCAAGAAAACTGCAAATGGGGCTATGAAGAATAAGACAAGGCTGAAAACGACCCGCCAGACACTATGCTAAGTGCTGGAGATATGAAGATAGGAAATAAAATAGTCTTTGTTCACATGGGCTCACAGTCTAATGAGGAAGATATCACAGGTATGAGAGGAGGAAAGGGCAAGGGTTGAGAAGCAGAGTGGGACAGTGCCTCCTTGAGCTGGCTAAGTACAGACTATGAAGTGAAAGTGATGGCCTGACAGAAGAGGCAGAAAGATGGAGTAACTTGAGATCAGAGTAGCAGAGGTTTCAGAGTGAAATAATAGGAGATGTAGAAGGATAGGAGATGGGGTGACCAGAGAGGAAAATCTCACAGTTCAAAATCATCAAGCAGCCTGGGGTGATGGTGAGTTATAAGGGGTAGCCATCCCAGTGGGGGACTGAAGCACAGTAAAGATGGAGGTCATGGGAATCACCTAACCTCTCTGTCCCCTGGTTATCTCATCTGTACAATGAGATTTATCTCCAAGTCTTTTCTAGCTCTGAATTCTGTGATGATCTTAGGACCCCTAAATGCCAAGTCTCCAACACCATTGCCCTGATGAACTGACTCTGATTTTTCACTTGCTCGATCCATTGTTTCCCTGATCTTCCCTTTCTCTGACCCCCCCAGATCAATCTCTCCGTTCTCCTTCCCCCGACCTCCCCTTGAGATGTTTTTATTTTGTATTTATTTCTTTGCACACGTTTCCCTCTAGCAGAATGTAAACCTCTTTAGGGCAGGCACTGTTTCACTTTTATCTCTGTTTCTCTAGCACTCAGCAAAATGCCCAGTGCATAGTAGGTACTTAATAAATTGAATTGACTTTTAAAATTTATTTTTATTCTGAACTTAACGAACTTCAAATAAAATGGTTGCTTTCACATATATGATAGACCAGAAAAAAAGAATTATACATGAAACTGCAGATTTATGTAGTTTGCTCTTCTTTTTAAACATACAATAAATTCAGCTCATAGCTCAAGGCTATCCTGCTTATTTATACTTCTTTCTGACCTTCCTTCTGTTCTCTTCTATGCATTAAAAAAAAAAAAAGAAAACATGCCTCAATGACCTTCTTTTCTTTTGTTAAGGTTCTATCCACTGTGCCACATTTTGTTGAATTGAAAGGAACCCGTTCTCTGTATCTGATCCTCTGTCTCCCTGATCCTTTATCTCTCTCCTGTAGGGATAGGGAAGCAGTATGTTCTAGTAGAGAGAATAAATTACTGTCAGAAAACCTGGTATCCCTGTTGCTTACTACTTGTGTGTGACTGGACAAGTGTGGAAACCTCTGTGAGCCTTGGTTTCCTGGTGTGTAAGTAAGGAGGGCAGACCAGGTGATTCTGAAGGTACTTTCTAGCCCAAATCCTAGTGGACTTAGAGAGGTGTGAGGAAAGCAAGGCACATAATTGTGATTTTACATACTTTAAAGGGCCACCCTATAAAAGAGGCATCACAGATCATACATTAAGTTTCCTCTGTGTGGTTCCTGAGAGTAGAACCAGGTAAAAAATCACAGGCAGCAAGTTTAATGCTTTCCAGCAATTAGAGCTCTTAGAAAAAAAGAATGGAATAGCTATCTGAAACAGTGAGCTCCTCCTCATTGGAAAGGGTCAGACAGCAGATTTATGCCAATTTCTTGGCTATTGTTTAAAGAATATTTCACATGGGTAGAATGTTGGAGCAGATGACCTTTAAAATCTCTTTCAACACTAAGGAATTTACAACTGGATTTTGTTTTGTTTTGTTTGTTTGTTTGCTTGTTTCTAACCTTCAACAACCCTCATCTATCATCTCTCTAATAGGGATTTTCCAGTCTTCCTGACCAACCCTCATTTCTCTTGATAGCCCATCTCCCTGCCCCCTCTCTATCTTGTCTCTTCTTCATGACTCTCCTCAGTCTTTCTGAGCCCCACATTGTCTCATTTCTCTTAATCCTTTTTCTTTCTGGCCCCTTTTCATTCTGAACCCCATCTCTCCAACCCTGTTTTCTCTGACTCATCTCCATGATCAAGATCTAAGATGCCTGTCTCCTTGAAGCCCCAACTTCCTTATTCTTTGTTCCTTAAACCTCTGATCTGTATCCAGTCAGTACTGATTTTCTATTACTCTGATCCCATAACTTTGACCTCTATACCTCCACTTTCTACCTTTTCTCCCTAACCCCTCATCTCTCTGAAGCTCTGTGTCCCAGTCCCCATCCTCTGAACCTCCCAGGCTGTCTGACATCCTGTTTCTCTGAGCATCTTCACGTCCCCCACCTATGTTACCCCATCTATATCTTCTGTTCACCCGCCTGAGTCCTGTTTCTCTTACTCATTTTTCCCTCCTGCAGTTCCACCCAGCTCAAATGCTATAACTCTCTGTGTGTTCCAGTGCCCCAGGTTCTACGAAGCTGTGCAGAATTTGTGGAGGAGTACGGAGTGGTGGATGGGATCTACCGCCTCTCAGGGGTCTCCTCCAATATTCAGAAACTTCGGTGAGTCAAGCAGAAAGGGGCTGGGACTATAGGCAAGAGAAGAAAAGGAGCTTGAGGAGAACAGAGGAAAGGGCCGGAGATTTCCCAGGAAGTATTAAGGCCAAGTACACAGAATCATACTACTACCACTAATTCCTTACACCTGCTAAGCAAGCATTTTCACACTTACAGTTTCATTAGATTTTCAAAATAATTCAGTGATGTAGGTAGGGCTTATCATCACTATTTAACAGAAAAGGAAACTGAGGCTCAGAAAGTTTAAGTAATTTGGTCAAGGCTGCACAGCTGAGCGTGAGAGTTAGAATTACAATTCAGGCCTTGGGACAACTTGTCCATGACACACACCTACACTGTCTCTCCTGCATCCTTTCTCATCATCCTGTCACCTCCTAGATCGCCCCCAACAACATTCCCTGATCTCCCTGGATCTCTGTCCCCTCTGCTTGTTTACCATCCCCATATCTCCAGGCAGGAGTTTGAAGCAGAGCGTCGGCCCGATCTGCGGAAGGACATTTACCTGCAGGACATTCACTGTGTCTCCTCCCTCTGCAAAGCCTATTTTCGAGAACTGCCGGACCCCCTGCTCACCTACCGGCTCTACGACAAGTTTGCAGTAAGTGGCGGCTGGGAGGGGCGGGCGGGAGAAGCCAGAGGAGGAGC
Source organism: Gymnobelideus leadbeateri (assembly GCA_011680675.1). Taxonomy (NCBI): domain Eukaryota; kingdom Metazoa; phylum Chordata; class Mammalia; order Diprotodontia; family Petauridae; genus Gymnobelideus; species Gymnobelideus leadbeateri. The sequence goes on along the minus strand of WOXC01011778.1, from coordinate 551,859 downwards.
TTTGAGGGCTTAGGGTCAGCAACTCTGCTTTCTAAAGCCGCCGGTCTGCAAGGAGTCTTCCCCCAAAATCCAACATCAGGGATATGGGGGGGTCCCCCCCCCCCGCCCTCAGCCCGAGCCCTGGAGACCCTGGAGGAAGGGTTTATAATAAGGAGTACGAGAAGTCCATGGACAGATTTCCAGAGTTAACCCCAGAGTAACACCTTCCCAAAAATCAGACACAGCCAGTTTGTGCCACCTGTCTCCGCTTGTCCCCAGCACATTTTCCCTTCCCTCCCTCTTCCACTACTCCCTCTGTCGTTTTCCTTTTCCACATATGCTATCTTCCCTTCCTTCTTTGCATGAGCCTGAGAAGGTAGGTTTTGGGGAGTGTGTGTGTAAGAGTGGTCAAGGCAACAGACTATAAATATTTATGGAACCCAGGGCACCTCCCCTACCACGTACACTTTATGGGCCCATCCCAGAACCCCAGGTTTGAAGCACAGAGTGGGTATGTATGAGTCAGCATCCACTCAAAACCATAATTTATAAGAGCACTTGACTATTTATTTACTTCATAAATTTAACCAGAAAAGACACAGTAAGTCCAAGCAAAGACATTTAATCAAATGGCATAGCATATTAAGTGACAAGAAAAGATACCCTTGTTCCCACAGAGGTACTCTCTCCCCCGGGGTTTGGGAGCATGCGCATACATATAATCCATATGGTTGGAGGACAAGGATGGAGGTCACATGCATGGTGACACGTATGGGCAGCAAAGGTGCTTAGCTGGGCAGACTCTGCCCAGCCTCCATTGTTTTCTGATGATGTCACGTTGCTTTCAGCTAAATTCTGTGAGCATGGCATTCCTGCTCTCTACTGTTTCCACTGGTCTCTAACTATAACTTTTGCTTAGTTTCACTCTGCTACCATCTGCTGGGGTGCTGCAGCTAATAGGTGCTAAAGCTCTGATGGCCTCTGGAGCCTAAGTCCATGGTAGCAGCAGTCAGCTAGGCAGCTAGCAAAAACCTGTGGAAGTTTTCAAGTTGATTCAAAGTCTATCCTTCAGGCTGCCTCTCTCCCTCTTCACCATAGATCTCTGGTCCCCCTCATCTAATGTGGGGCTAGAAAAAGTTTTTTTTTTTCTATAGATAAATCCTTAATTGTCAGTCTGAATCTCCTCAACTCATTTCAACCTAACAAAGCCACCAGAGTTTTGTGGGGCTTCCAAAGTCAGCATTCAACTGAAACTACTCTCTCCAAAGTTGCTAATGATCTCTTAATTGCCAAATGCGTTGGCCTCTTCTCAGTCCTTATTCTTCCTGACCTCTCTGCAGACTTTAACACTGTTAATTACTCTATTTTCTTTAATACACTTCTCTATCTAGGTTTTCATGACACTTCTCTCTCCTGGTTCTCCTTTAACCCATCAAACCACTTCTTTTTTTGTCTCCTTTCGATGGATTTTTATCCACAATTCACCCGCTAGACATGGGGTCCCCTAAGGCTCCATTTTTGCCTCTCTTCTCTTCTCCTCATAAACTATTTCATTTGGTGATCTCATCAGCTCCCGTGGATTTACTTGCCATTTCTATGCTGCTGATTCTTAAATCTGTTTATCTTGCCCTAATCTCTCTGCTGACCTCCAATCTGGAATCTCCAACATCCTTTCACACATCTGGAATTAGATTTTCATAAGCATGTTAATTTTAACATAACCAGAATGGAACTCATTATCTTTCTTCCCAAACCCTTGAACTTAACTTCCTGATTACTATTGGAAAGTAACATCATCCTCCAAGTCACTCAGGCTCACAACCTAAGTGTCAATCAATCAATAAACTATGTGCCAGGCACTATGCTAAGCCCTAGGGATACAAAGAAAGGCAAAAAACAGTCCCTGTCCTCAGGGAGCTCACAATCTAGTGCAAATAACCATGTACAAACTAAATACAGGATAAGTAGGAAATAATCAATAAAGGAAAGGCGATAGAATTAAGAGGGATTGGGGAAAGAGGGCATTCTTGACTCCTCACTCTCACCTCACCCCATATCCAATCATTTCCTAACATCTCTTTTGATACTATAATCACATTCATGCAAGCCCTCATCACCTTACACCTGGATTATTGCAATAGTCTGTTGATTGGTCTCCCTGCTTTAACTCTCTCCCCACTCCACTCCACTCTGCCCTCCATTGTCAAAGTGATCTTCCTCAAATGCAGGTCTGATTATATCACCTTCCTGTTCAATGAACTCCAATGTTGCCCTATCACACCTCCACGATCCAATCCATTTGACTTTTAAAGTCTTTCATAGCTGGACCCCTTCCTACCTTCCTAGTCTCCCTTCACCTCCAAGTCCTTTGTGATTCAGTGACACTGAACTCCTTGCTGTTCCTCAAACAGGACACTCAGTCTCCTCAGTGTTGGTGTTTTCTCTGATGAACAGTCATGTGCCCATACCTAGAAAGATCTTCTTCCTCATCTCCACTGCTAGCATCCTTGGCTTCCTTGAAGCCTCAACATAAGTCCTGCCTTCTGCAAGAAGTCTTTCCGTACCATTAATCCTTAATATTAGAGCCTTCCCTCTGAGACTAACCTCAGTTTATCCTGGATGTCTCAAACATAGTTGTTTGCATGTTGTCCCCCTCGTTACTCTTTGAAAGTGGAGGCTGGCTTTTGTTCTCCTTTTCATACACATACACACATATCAAGAGAGAGATGGCTAGATAGATACAGATATATAGAAACACATATACATATACATACACACATATATTATTCTTACTGCTTAGTACAGTGCCTGGTATATAGTAGGTGCTTAATACATGCTCCTTGACTGGGACATGTAGATGAGGTTCCTCCTTAATGTTCCTGGTTGGCACTTGAATGGATCCTGGGCTAAGATCCAAAAAGTTAGATGAAGCCTAAGGGAGAATGTTTCAAATTCCATTCTTTTCTGTGCTTATCTGCCAGCAATAAAATCACTGATCTTTGGCATCATTGCCAGGTTAAAAACTTCATAGTTCTCCTTATAAATATTTGTAGAGGACCAGCCAAGCCAAATGTGAAGAGGCTGACTACTGGTGACAAACTCTTTGGCTATGGGAATCCATGAAACAGAGAAAAATACCAAATGACCCTACTCTTGCATAGATGGCTTCCTTCTACTTTTCTAGTGGCAAAGTAGCTGGCAGAAAAGGGTATTAAGACTCACACAGTTTTTTTAGACTCTCTACAAATGTTTACTTAATTGCTTATATTATAAGTATGTCATAATTTTCCATTGACCAATGAATGGACATGTAGTAAGAATGGATCAGAAGTGTATTGGGGCGGCAAGGTGGCTCAGTGAGTACAGTGTCGGCCCTGGAGTCAGAAGGACCTGAGTTCGGATCTGGCCTCAGACACAACACACACACAAACAAAAACCTAGCCATGTGACCTTGGGCAAGTTACTTAACCCCAACTGCCCTCAAAAAAAAAAAAAAGTGTATCAGTGATTAAGGGGGAGCTGAATCATACATGGTAGCCTAGTATAATGGAAAGAATGCTGACCATGGAATCAGAGAACCTGACTCCTGCCCCTTACTAGCTGCATGGTCTTGACCAAATTATTTCATCTCTCTTCACCTCAGTTCCTTATTTGTCCAATGAGAAAGCTAGACTAGATGACCTCCAGGGTTCCTCTCAACTCTAAATCTGTGAACCATGATCATAACATAATGCTCTTCATTCTAGGTTCCCCTTGAAGAGAAAATTTGAAGGAGTTGGTAGAGTTGGTTTTATCAGGTCCTCTAGTTCACTCTAGCCACACATCCAACCAGCAACCACACAGCAAATAATTGCAGCTTATTAGTCAGTATCTGTTGGAGAGAGTGAGGAAGTAGAGACATTCTACAAAAGCTGTCTAAAACTCTTCTAATTAAATCAACATGTACTTTAATATTTGGTGACCAGTGCAAAAGTGGACATAGAGGATAAACAGCAAAAGATATGTCGTAAAACATAGTTCAGGAGTAAAAAAACAAGAGAGGTCAAAAGTTATAGGCTAGAGGTGTCTAGGTGGTGCATCTAATAGAGCACCAGCCTTGGAGTCAGAAGGACCTGAGTTCAAATCCAGCCTCAGTCACTTAACACTTGCTAGCCATGTGACCTTGGGCAAGTCACTTAACCCCAATTGCCCTGCCCTCCCCTCTCCAAAAAGCAAAAAAAAAAAAAGTTATAAGCTATACAAAAGCATCACATCTTTATGATATTAATTCTTATTCTGAGAAGAGAATCTGAAGGCACTGGACGTGGTAAACCTCAAATAATATTACAAAAAATGAAACTGATTATATTCTAAGATAAATTGGTTATTAATGTGGCATATAGTCAGATCAACTTGCTACAGCAAAAATTGAAACAATAGCAAAAGGAAAGGAAAAAATGAGGATATGACAAGCAATTTCAGCAGCTCTAATCCAACTTGTTGAAATTATACAAGCAGGGAAATTGATAAAAGAATAGACTGAGTTAGACTGTCATCTTTTCCTAAGGAAGTTAACTCATGTAAATCAGTCACCACTAGAAAGAGACCAGAAGAACCTAGAAATTGCCTGAGCCAGCAAAAATTCCATCTTTTTATCAAACAGAGATCCTGCCTGAGAACACTGCCTGAGAGGATAAACTCATTTGTAAGATCTTGTGGAGTATAGTGGGACATTATGAGTAATATTGAGTCATAAAATACTGAGGAGAAATGGAGGTAAAAACTAGTTTTAAAAAAAAGTTTGGTGAGAGACCAAACTAAACAAAGTCATCCTGAGGGCATTTAAGGATGAAGCTGGCAGGAACACAACAAATAGATAAAAAACGGAAAAGCTCTGCAAATGTTTTTGTAACAAACTCTTTTCGACATTAATTACAATGGAGCCACAACATTTGGAGTCGAATATCATAGTGCAGAATATGTTCTATGAGGAAGTAGAAATGGCACCAAAGAAAACAGAAAGAGGAGGTTTGTGTTGGAGGGGATACAATTTTGTGGGTGCTGGGGTTTAATTCTCAAGGTGGATACCTTGAGGAGGAGATGATTCTAAATACTAGGGTAAAACTCTGACAATAACTTACTGTTTTCAAGATAAGGTGACTAGGAGAATATAAACAATTACTGACCTGTATGGCTACTTTTCCACCTCCATAAAATTTTCATGAGAATGATAATAGCTAGTATTTATATAGTGCTTTAAGATTTGTAAATCACTTTTCATCTGTTCTTTTATTTGGATCCTCACAACAACCCTGGGAGGTAGATGCTGCTATCATCCCATTTTCCAGATGAGGAAACTTAAAACAGAGAGGTTAAGTGATTTGTCCAGGGTCGAATAGTTTTTAAATGTCTGAGGCAGGATTTGGACTCAGACCTTCTCGACTCTAAATCCAACATTCTATGGAGTAGAATTCTATTATTCTATGGAATAATCCTACCTTGAGTTCAAGCTTTTTCAAATGATAATCCACAGCAGACTATTTTTTCTATTTTTTTCAATTACACAGCTGACTAGAAGATACACAGAATATAAAATCCTGCTGTGATCATTTATTGACTATAAAATTTTCAAATGCTATTTTGTTGATCAAACAAATGTCTATTGTCCAGACTATGATATACAGTTGGATGGGCAACTCAAAGAGCTGGTCCATCAGTACACATATTTTAGACAGATATGACAGATGGATAGTGAGTTGGGGCCAGATTTGGAAAGGAGAAGAATGGCTAAATGGACTGGGAAACTGCAGAGTTCTTTAAATGACTCCCAGCTTCTCTCTGAAACAAAGGTGCGTCTTCCAATGATACTATATAATTGTGAGTTATACAATGCTGCATCTACAAAAAAATTAAAGTTGTAGGTCATCCACATGGCAACAAAGAAGCACATGGTGGACATGAATAGAATGCAACTCATCACCAAAAATTGTGCAATCAATGCTGTGTAAAGGATGTCATTTTTATTGTTGTTTAGTCATTTTTCAGTCAAGTCCCACTCTTCATGACCCCATTTGGGGTTTTCTTGGCAAAGATACTAGAATGGCTTGCCATTCCCTTCTCCAGCTCATTTTACAGATGAGGAAACTGAGGCAAACAGGATGAAATGACTTGCCCAGGGTCACAAAGCTCTCAGTTTGGATTTGAACTCAGGAAGAGGGGTTTTCCTGTCTCTGGGCCCAGCATTCTATCCCATATACCACCTAGTTGTCCCCAAAAGATGTCATTAGGAGATAGAAAAGAGAATGGGTTGGTCTAGTGGTGAAGAGTGAAGGGGTAAATCTGTAGCTATTCATGCAATGTGAGGAAGATTAGAAGGCCTCCACCCCATCAGAGGGACTTCTTGTGGAGGACTCACAGGATGTAGACTAGATGGGTTGCAATCTCTGTTACTGGAAGAAGTACCCATATTCATGAGATCGCAGAGCTGGACAGAAAGTCTATGAAGCCGTCAAATTAAAACCCAGATGTTAAAACTGTCACCCAGAGGGGTTACCCAAGATTACACAGACAGTAATAATGGCTGGGACTAGAAGCTAGGTTTTAGGATTTCATAATAGTCACATGATAAATGTCTGTTGAATTGTTTTGTTAAATATCAGTATATAGCTGTATGGAGTTGGTCAGGGGTCAAGGGTGGCAGTTTCTGAAAAACTCCATCCTTAGCCGGGGGAAGACAGAGGGGGCAGAACAGCAGAGTTTCCTTGCAGGCTTTGGTACCACCCTCCCCTCTTAACCTCCCCAGGAGGCAGTAGCCGTGCAGTTAGAGCCTCAGCGTCTGATCAAGATCCGAGACGTCCTGGGGGAGCTGCCTGGCCCACACTACAGGTATATGTTCTCCCATCTCCTACAGCCTAGAGGGGGATCCAAACTCTGAACCTCTCTCCCAATCTTTCATGACACACAAAAGACAGTATTCACAAATCCTGGGTCTACCAGGATTTCCATGGTGCATTCCCTATTCCCTTCCTGCTCCTTTGTTTCATTCTTTGATTTCCAGGACCTTGGAATACCTCATGCGTCACCTGGTGCATATGGCTTCGTTTAGTGCTCAGACCAATATGCATGCTAGAAACCTGGCCATTGTGTGGGCCCCAAATCTGCTAAGGTAGGTTAGAGTGGGGAAGGCTTGGGAGCTGTAGATGCTAGATTATACACCAGTGTAGTCTTTCCAGGAAATAAGGTGTAAACTCTGTGTGTGTGTGTGTGTGTGTGTGTGTGTGTGTGTGTGTGTGCGCGCGCGCGCGTGTGTTGGAGGGGTTGAGTGGAAAACAGACTTGTGGAGTCAGGTAACAGAGATGAGAGGGAAGGTTTTGGAGGTATAAGGTTAGATATGGGTGACAGGACTCAGCCAAAAAATTGTAGCCATCTTTTCTTGGGGTGGGGCCAACTTCTATAGGAGAGAAAATGAGAAAAGGAAACAAGCATTTATTCAGTGAAGGAGGGAAGAGGAATGGGTACAGACTCTCTCTCCTGCCTTTCTTCCCTCCAGGTCTAAGGACATAGAAGCCTCTGGATTCAACGGGACAGCAGCCTTCATGGAGGTGAGAGTACAGTCCATTGTGGTCGAGTTCATCCTCACCCACGTTGACCAGCTCTTTGGGGGTGCCACTCTTACAGGTAAGTTCCTCCAGTATAGAATTAGAATGAATCTTAGAGATAGGAAAACTGAGGCTCACATAAGGGAAATATCATTTCTAATATTATACGTCTAGTTGATATCAGAGTCAGAATTAAAACCTAGATTTCCTGACTTCCAATCCATTGCTCCTTACCTCTCAGTGATACTTCCCCCTATCCTCTATTGATAAATCATACTGCTTCTAATTCAAATCAGGTTCTCCTAGGTCCACTGTCTTCTCACTCTTGCTGCCCCTAACTAATGCCTTGGAATGGTCCCTGGGTATGTGTCCCCCCCCCCAGAGCAGACTGAGAGGAGCAGGTGTGTGCCTCTCAACAACAGATCCCTTTTATTGTTCAAGCTGATATCTGTTCTTCTTTAGGTGGCGAGACAGAGACTGGCTGGCGTATGCTACCAGCATCACGGGGAATGGTCAGCCCTGAGGAGCCCTTGTCCAGACACTTGTCCTATCACCTTCCCAGTGTTCTGCAAGCTGGGGATGGCCCCCCACAGATCCGGCCCTATCATACCATCATTGAGATTGGGGATCACAAGTAATCCTTCCACATCTACCTCTGTTACCCCTTCTGTTTCTTTTTTTTTTCAATTAGTTTTGACCTAACTTCCTAAGATTTCATGCGTCTAACTCTTTATCCCAGAACTCTACTCTTTTTTATCCAATTCTGGCTTTTGACTTTTGTTTTTTCTTCCTTTTCTTCTACTCTCCTCCTCACAAAGGAGGAAGGGGTCTCTTAAGGTTAGGAAATGGAAATCCATCTTCAATCTAGGTCGTTCTGGCCATGACACCAAGCGCAAGCCACCCAGGGTGGGTGAGGAGAGGGGTAAGTATGTGTTTGATGGGAGAGGCACTCTGTGGGTACCTCCTGAGCCCTTGCCCTGTCTCACAGCCCTGTTTTACAGAGGAAAAATCTGACAAAGCATCATTGCGGCCAGCCAAGAGCATGGATTCATTGAGTGCTGCAGCAGGAGCTAATGATGGTGGGTATGGGCAATAGTGAGAGTATCAGTGACTATGTCTACATATGTGTGCTTTGAGTTCAGTAGGAGAGCACCTGTAGGTATGTCTGCATGGGTATGTGTCTATGGGAATGAGTGTGTGTGTGTGTGTGTGTGTGTGTGTGTGTGTGTGTGTGTGTGTGCGAGCGCGCGCTCGAGTGCGTGTGTGGGCATGGGCCTTCTCATGGCAATGGGGGAAGAATCATGATGCTGCTGCTTAAGTAGCTTTAGCTGCATCTTGGACCCAAATCTCCCAGGAAGTAGGAAGCCCCCTTCAGTGACAGGCATGCCACATCTCCATGGCATTAATTCCTTTGCATGGTTGGGGGAGGGAGGGGTGGGCAGTGGATGCCCCTGGACAGGGCAGTGTTGGGGGCAAGGAACCAAGGACATGTCTATCCACACCATTCCTCCCTCTTTCCACAGAGCCAGAGGTATTAGGGAAGCCTAGTTCTCGGCCAAGCCCCCTTCAGTTGGAAAGTCTTGAAGATGTCTCGATGGAAGCAGATGGAGAAAAGGAGACAGAGGTGGAACCACAGAGTGGGACAAGCTCTGAGCCAGGCACCCCTAGAATCGGTCGAGCAGGAGCCCGGGCAGCAGGCTGCAGTCGGGCTGAGCGCTGTGCTGGAGTCCATATCTCTGACCCCTACAATGTCAATCTGCCCCCACACATCACATCCATCCTCAGTGTACCCCCCAACATTATCTCTAATACGGCAGTAGCACGACTCACACGAGGACTTGAGTGTCCTGCCTTGCAAGCTCGGCCTCTCTTTGGCCCTGGCCTTGGCTCTGGACCCCGAGGTGAGCAACCCCAGAACTGGGAGAAGAAAAGGGGACTAGAGTTGGAGGGGCTAAGAGATTAGACACTGGGTTCAAGCTGGGAAAGTTTAGCTGACATTTCTCCAAGTTTAGGGATGGGAAAGAAGTGGGAATAGGCCAAGCCAATGACCTCAATGATTCGCCTTTGACTCTATGGAGGAAAGACCCTTCAATACTCTCTTGTACACACTTCTATTTCTTTCCCTTTCTTCCCCTCCTTTCTGTCTTTCCTCCTTTCCCCTTTGCCACAATCCTGGAATTGTGAATAAGAAGAAAGAATAGGCAGAGAGTGCTGGGGAATTCCAGAGGAGAAAGAAAGAGGGTTTGTGACTGGCACATACAGGAAGTGTTGTTGATGGAAGCATTAGTGTTGCAATGGTAGAATTATTGATGAGGGGTATATCAGTAACATGAGGGTTGATGACCATAGTATCAGGTATATCTATGATTGGGCATATTTGGGTCAGAAGCATTTGTGATGGAGTATCAGCGATGGGGATTATCACTGATGGAGGTTATCTTTGATGAGGAGTATCAGTGACAGGAGTAAGGGAGCTAGCTACATGGTATAGTAGATAGAGAGTTGGATCTGCAGTCAGGAAGACCTGAGTTCAAATTCTGCCTCAGACACTTACTCAGACACCAGTCATGTGATCCTGGACAAATCACTTAACCTTTGTCTGCCTCAGTTTCCTCATCTATAAAATGGTAATAATAATAACTCCTACCTCCAAGGATTGTTATGAGGATAAAATCACAATATTTGTAAAATTCTTTGCAAATAATAAACCATTACATAAATGTAATTTATTATTATTGATGCTAAGAATTGACAGTGGGAAGACTAGTATTAGTACCTCTGGTGACAAGTGAATGCTTCTTCCCCTACAGATGAGAAGATGGAGATAAGCCCAGTCCCAGCTCCTCTGGTCCCCAACCCTGAATCCCCTAAGCTGGGCCCCCCTTTACCTGAAGCCCAGGAAGACTCTCTGTCCCAAGAGGTGCAAGACTCCTTCTCCTTCCTGGAAGATTCTGGAAGTAGCTCAGAACCAGAATGGGCTGGTGGGGAAACCAAGGATGCAGCCCTGGCAGAAGGAACCTGCTCTCCTGGGGAAGATGATCCTAATATTGGTTACCTGGAGGAGCTCTTGGGTGCTGGACCTCAGGTAAGGAGGAGACAATGGAAGAAGAGGGATACAGCTGGGAGGTGGTAAAGGATACAGGATCAGATCAATTTTGGGGGGTTTTGGTGTGGAGATCAGGTTCACTGAGGAAGCCCTTAGGGGCTTTCATTGCAGACTTTCCTGAGCAGTGGCTACTCTTGCTTGCAGGTGGAAGAATTCTCTGTGGAACCGCCCCTAGATGACTTGTCCTTGGATGAGGCACTGTTTGTCCTAGCTCCTACTTGTTGCTGCCCAGATACTGGGACCCCTGAGCAGGAAGAAGACTTTGGAGAGGATGTTTTCCTCAGTGCCTATGATGACCTGAGCCCACTGTTGGTTCCTGGACCCCAAGGAAGGGAAGATCTAGAGAGAAAGGAAGATGAAGTTGATGGAGGTCAAACCTTTTCAGAACATGGAGGGGAAAGAGCTTACAAGGAAGGTGGAGAGGATAAGGTGAAAGAATCTGAGAGTGTCTTTGAGACTAATGAAGAGGCTAAGGGCAGTCAGGAACCTGTGGCTAAAGAAGATGGAGAAAAAGGGACAGATGCTAAGAGAAATGAAAAAGAGGAGATTGAAGAAGTGAAGACCAAAGGGCAAAAAGAAGCTGAGGGTGGGGAGGAAGTAGAGGGTGAGGAGGAGTTTAGGGGAGAGAAGGCTGGAGGAGAGAAGACTGAGGGTGAGGAGAAACCAGGGGGATTAGTAAAAGTTGAGCATGAGGAAAATATAGGGAAAGAAGAGAAGACAAAGGACCAAGACAAGACTAGAGTAGAGGCACAAGTTGAGGATGAGAAGACAATGGAAGAGCAGAAGGCTGATGGAGAGAACACTGAAGGACAAGAGCAAGCTAGCAGGAAAGAGGAGCCTGGGGGAGAGGAGGACCAGAGGGAGGTTGGAAATGATACAGTGAGTGGGGCAGACAAGAACCAGAGCCACCAGGGCACTGAGGAGAACTGGAAAACTCTAGACAACCATAAACTTGATGAAACCAGAAAGACTAAAGTTGGAGAGGAAAGTGGGTACAGGAACAAAGAATCTGGAGAAAGACAGGAGGATAGGGAAGATGAAGGAAGCATTGAGTGGGATGCTGAGGATATCAGTGGCAACAGGGAATGTGGGGATGGGGAGGCAGAAGATCAGAAGGTTGGAGTGGAGAGTCTGTCAGGGGATCTGGACCCAGAAGTAGTGCCTTGGAGATCTAGTGATGTCAAAGGTCATGATGCCAACCCTCCTGAGGGAGGAGTAGTCCCACAATCCCCTAGACCAGAAGACAGGGAACCTGAAGGGCAGACTACTCTTGAGAACTGTGTCCCATCGTCCTCTGTGCTGCATCCTGAACTAGCAGGCAGTGTGAGTATGCGCCTGGCTTCTACCTTGGTCCAAGTTCAGCAGGTCAAATCTGTGCCTGTAGTACCCCCCAAACCACAGTTTGCCAAGATGCCTAGCACACTGGGTAGTAAGATCCATGTGGCCCCAGCAAACCCATGCCCACGGCCTGGAAGGCTTGATGGAACACCTGGAGAGGGTGTCCAAGGGACCCGTGCCTCCCGTTCCTCCTGGAGGAATGGAGGTAGCCTTTCCTTTGATGCTGCTGTTGCATTAGCACGAGAAAGGCAGAGGACAGAGACTCAAGCCATCAGGAGGACCCAGACCTGTATTGGGGGTGGGGGTGGAAGCCTCCTTCCCAGTAGTACCTCTCCTTCCACCCTACCCCCAGCCTCTTCTTGCCGGCCCCTCAGCTGCTTGGAGCCCCCACTCCCAGGTCAGGAAGGGGCTGGGCCCCGAAGCAGACACAGTCTGCCACCTAGAGAACCCCAGCTTCTTAACACTGTCATCTCCCCCCAAAGGAGAACCTATGCATTTGAGGCACATGCTGGCCTCGAAGAGGGGGAAGGGCTCTGAGTAGGGCTGGAGCATTTGGGGTCAGCAGGCTCCACCTTCTGTCCAGGCTCCACCTTCTGTCCCTTGCAGTTCTCTAATCAGTGGAGAGATTCCCACTTCATGGGCTCTGACCCCTGGCTTCTGTTTTCAGACTCTAGAAAGCCCTGACCTTGGATCATCTGAAGCTTAGTTCAGACACAACTAGCCCTTGGGATACTCCCAGCATCAGGGTCCTGCCCCAGGGTCCAGGTCCATGAGCAGAGGGAAGCAAAGTCAGGAGACAGACTGGTGGGCAGATACAACACTGAGATGGTTTTCACTGAAAAAATGCATGGGAACTCAATCCAAATTCTTCTGCTCCTTTGGAGCTGGAGATCCCTCTTCCTAGAGCCCACCATATCCCACTAGGGATATCCCCCCATGCACACTAGGATATCTGCCCATCTTCATCCTGTTCTTGGTCTCTTGGGTATTGCCTGAAATTTCAGACTTAGTGGGGAGGTAAATGTTCAAGAAACTCATTCAAGAATCAGCATCAGGTGGTTCTGTGCCCCTTTCATAAAGGTCATAAAGTCATAGTTCTTTAACCCATCCCCACCCTCAACCTCCAGGGAGTTGGGGGAGTGATGGTGTCCTCTGCTAACCTCTCAGGTCTTCTGTCTTTGGAAAGACTCCCCTCCTTATACCCCATTATGGGGAGAAAAGAATGGAGGTATCCTGACCACAGGCCTATTGTTTCCTACCATGGAGAAAAAAACACATATATATGACCCAGTTTGGAGACTAGATCTGTGGTTGTAGGGGTTAATTTGAAATAAAAGATGTATTTTTTCATGTATGCAGGGCTGGAATGATTCCTGTTTTAAGGATCTTGGGTGAAAGGTAACATTCAACAATAAACAAATGTTCAAAGACACAAATTTTTCTCAAAGTAATGTAAGTGATTGTACAGAAGACTGTAAACTTTCCATTTAGTTTGTTGGGAAAAGACTAACTTTAACAAAATAGTAACAAGTCTTCTCTCTGTCCACATTAGAATAATATTTTCTGAATATTTATCTTGATTTTATTGTGGTTATTTATGTAATTGTAGTCAATATTCATTTTGTTTATTTGCTCCCTTTTTTCCCACCCAATATCCTTTAGGTTCATGGATTTAGAGGTGAAAGGGCACTCATGTATCATTTTGACTAACTTCCATTTTACAAATACAGAAACTTTATGCCTTAAAAACTTTAGCACCTTGCCCAAAGTCACACAAATAAGGAGCTGAGCCAGGATCCAACCCAGGTCCTCTGACTCCAAAACCAGTCCTCCTTCATAGATACCTTCCTCTGTTTCTTTGTATATCACATATTTATCATTTCTTTCAGTGCGGTGATATTCTATTGATTTCACATACCACAAATTCCCAATGACAAGGGCATTAGGGTAATCACCAAATTTTTACTGTTATGATTAATGCTGGCAGTATTTGGTAGATCGACATTGAGATGATTTTAATTTAAGAAATTTTAAAAAGGATGGGAACTCAATCCAAATTACTGAGTTCCTCTGAAGGCTGATAAGCCTCTACCTAGAGCCCACCATACGCTGTTGTTTTTCTTTAGTCCGGTCCCACTTTTCAGGACCACATTTAGGGTTTTCTTCACAAAGAAGTTCGACATTTCTAGCTCATTTAACAGATGAGGAAACTAAGGCAAACAGGGTTAAGCAGCTTGCCCAGGGTCACAAAGCTGGTAAGAGTCTTGGACCAGATCTGAACCTCAGGGACGTGAGTCTCCCAAACTCCAGACCAGGGCTCTATGTGCTGGACCACCTAGCAGCACCATGCAGCTAGGGCATGTTTAAGAACTGGTGGGGGAGGGGTGTAGCAGCGACTAGAGAGCGGGCCTGGGAACGAGAATGCTTGGGTTCAAGTGTGCAAGCTCACTCCTTAGCCGCTGGGTCACCGAAGTCCGGGACACTGTAGCTTTCTAGGTCCCAGGCAACTCTCTAAGACTAAGCAGAATGGCTTTGCTTGCACTGGAAGGAGTTCCTTCACTGGGAGCTCCTCCCTATAGGGATGGAATCACTGGTCAGCTGTAATTTTAAAATAAAAAATCGCCAGGGTAGAATGGGGACCGATGAAACCCTTTTTGATGCAGAGAGCGACAAGCATCACCTAGGTCCTTTGGGGACCACTGGCATGGGTGGGTGTGGTCATGGGGGACTGGAAATAGTCAGAAATAGTCAGGAGATCCGGATCCCGGACATCCAAATCCTCCTAGAAGCTGAGGTCGCTGCTTCTCGACCGAGTCTCAAAAGCCGGCGCCCGACAGGTGAAGCAGGAGCGCTTCGCCAGGTTCCTGCTAATTCTTCTCACAAGAGTGCCCAGACCCAAGATGGCGCCCGGAGCAGCCCTCGTCAAAGATGGCGGCCAAGTCGAGCATCCCTCCCAGACTTAAGATGGTCTCTATCGAGCCTTCAATCCATTGTGGACCGCCAGGGCTGTCAGCTGTCCGGAATCAAGATGACACTACGAGTTGGTCGACTCCCCTCGATGCCAACGGCAGCGAACCCGTCCCCAGTCGAGCGAGGTCTTGCCAGCTCGACTTCACTTCTGCGCCTCTCCTAGGAAGAATGTCACTCCTCGGCAGCCCTCACCAAGATGGCAGTAACCGGAAGTGGGCGATGTCCCCCGCCACTCCTGGAGAAGTAGGCCGGTCTGGGAAAGACACTTCCGCCCCGCACAGACATGCCGGCAGCTGGGCAGTGCGCATGAGCGGCTGCTCATGGAGAGACCTGGGGCCGAAGGGGGAGAACGCGGTCGAGGGAAGTCAGCGGCTACTAGGGCGCCCTGGGCTGGTGAGTGCGGGGCGAGGGGACGGACCAGGGGGCCAGGCGACGAAGGAGTGGCAAAGGAACTGCTTTGGGTCGTTCGTTTCCTTTAGGTCGGGGGAGGTTTGTGGAAGGGAGAGGGTGCGAGCGAGCCTTTGTTTTTTTGGGAGGTGGGGGAGGGGCCGCGTCCTGGTCTTAGCCTGCCCCTTCCCAGTCCTCGCCCACTCCCCCAGCTTCCCTGGGTTCTACCCCAGCCCCTCATCCCCTGGCCCCCGGGCTCCCCTCTCCCGGATCCCTCCTCCTAGCACTCCCTCCCCCTCTGCCTTTCGCCCCCTTTTAGATCCCTTCCTTCCAACCCCCCCTCCTAGCCCCCTTACACTTCCCCAGCGACCAGGGGGTGGCATCTGTTTGGGGCCGCCTCCTTCCTCGGCCTCTCAGCCCCCTCCCAACTCTTGCAAAATCTAGGGGCACGGGACCCCCGGGCTCAGCAGGCAGCGCCGCCCCGTAGCCCCCTGCCCTGGGGGCTGTGGGACAGAGTGGGGCGTGTGTGGGGGTGGCCGGCGTCCTTCTTGGGGGGTGGGGCGTGAGTTGGCCAGTGCAGCCCCTCGGCTCCCTTAGTGCTATCCCTTAACCCCAGGCTCTTCCTGCTCCCTTTTCTCCTCTCTCCTGGCCCCTCTTTCTCTCTTCTTTGCCCCCTTCCTCCCCTCCCACTCCTTCCTTCTCACTCTCCTGACCCTCCTCTTCTCTCTCCTGCCTCTCTCGCCTCTCAGCCTCTTTCGAAATTGTTGAGGGAACGGGAGTGAATAGGGGATTGGTCAAGAAGAGTCACAGTGGAGTGTAGACGTGCAATGAGGCCGCCATTCACACTAGTGGTCGGTCTGGTGGGGAGGGAGGAAAGGAGGGCGATAGACAGGAGGGAGGGGGTGAAAGGGACCGAAAGGCCCTCCCTTTGGAGGAGGGAGGGGAGAGGTCAGATTTTCAGGCTGGAAGTTCTGGCTTCTGCGTTCTGCCCCTGTGTTTATAACCTTAGTAAGTAGTCTGCACTCTCGAGTTTCTCTTGAAGCCTGACCAGGCTGACAGGTCCAGTTCCCTTCTGTTCTGTACTGAGAGTACATTGCCCTGCTACCTGGAGCCCCCCCAAACCTGTGTCACATGCAGCTCTGTCATTTCTCTTATAGTAATTAACGAACGTCTCTCCAGCTGGGCCCTACCTTCCTCTGGTGCCCTCAGTTGCCCTGGTCTGTGTGGGTGGCAGAGACACTTGGTGAGCTGTTGCTGTGTTTCAATCCTCTTCCTTCCCCTACTGACTCCCCCAGAAGTTAGGACAGTGTGCCTTGGAGAGAGAACTTGAAAGCATTTGGGCAAACTTTCTCCCTTTGGTTGGAAAAACTCCCTGCCTTCCCATTATTTCCCCCTTCTCTTTCCCTCCCTCTCCACCCCCCCCACTTCCTTTTCAGGTTTCACTTTCAGTTCTCAGTTCCCTTTTTTAACCACTTTTTCTTGGCTTTGGAACCTGTCCTCTGGCCTACATTTCTCAGTGTATCCCTCCCCTCTGTTCCTCTCAGAAAGCCATCCCTTATAAACATAGTATAAAAAGGAGGGGGAAAAACAGTTCATCAAAACCAGACAACACATTGGAAAAAAATATGTTATCTAAGTATCCCATACCCACAGTCCCCACTTTGTGCAAAGAAGGGAGGAAGGTATGTTCTTAGATCTCTTCTTTGGGTTAGGGACCTTGTTTTGTTGAAAGGGGGTTGAATTTATAAATCATAATCTTCCTAGTAGAAGCTGTTAGATGCCTGGATTTGGTGGTGCCATCTGTCTCTGGCTTGTCCTTTATTTCTCTTCCCAAGCTGGGAACCAGAAGGATTTGAGGGTCCTAGCATAGCCTGTAGGTATATTTTTACCCTGGTCCCCTTCTGTTTCAGAGAAGAGTAGAACCCTAAGCCCCAAGGTATCCTGAAATTCATCCTCTGAATAAAGCATTTTTTATGGTATTACCATAGCAACATCATAATTGCCAAACCTATCAAGCAAAAAAGAAGACTTTGGTGAATAAAGGGAGAGGGAAATTTCAGCGTCCTGATTCTCAGGCACAAGATTGTTTCTCAAATGGTTTGATCCTAGAAACTCTAACCTAAAGCCTTTGGGGGTAGAACTGAAAGAAAACTCAGCCTGGTCTTTGTTTTCTGCCACTGCAACTCAATTTCCCTACCCTAGAGAGAAAGAAAGATTTCTCTAAGTGGGCTGTCATGGTTCCCAAGTAGAGCCAAAGTCTAAATTAGTGTGTACCTCTAAAGTAGCCTCAGGAAACAGTACCAAATCATTACTTCTTTATATTGGTGTTGATGTTTTGCCAGCATGGCCATGCCTGTCTGTAATTGATCCCCATGAAACTGCTGTCTTAGCAAAGCAAAATAATGTTAATAATACTTCTAGGAAAGCCATTGTTTACAAACTTTCATGTCCATCTCTCCAGATAACCCTACCCACTTGGGTCAGAGCCAGAAGGATGACTTTGTCCACGAAATGGCCATCCCACCCACTAAATCAACTCTTGGGAGTTAGGAAATGGGAGGTTTATTGAAAATATCTGCCAGATGAATAGCTTGTTTTTAACACATGATTATTTGTAAACATTGGGCCCCTGAAAAAAAGAGGGCCTACTCAGGTCCATGACTTCATAGTAAGTTGTCTTGTTCTCTCTTTTCCCTATTCCCTCCCAGGATTTACAAGGCAGCATTGTGAGGCAGGAAGTACAAAGACTTTAAGCAAAAGAACAAGCCTTCGGATGTGCCCCCTGGCAGAGAGATGAAGGGGTGAGTTAAGGGTGAGATAGGAGGGGAGCTCCCTCTAAGGCCTAACCTGGAGTGTAGGCTCCTGTATCTTAATCCCAGCTGTGCTGTACTGAAAATGCCATTAAATGTGAGTGCCAGGAGGTACCAGGGCCTGAACTTCCTGCTCACTGCTTCTCCCCCATGTTTTTCCATCTTGCTCCCCCCACAATAGGCAGCAAAAAGCAGCTGAGACAGAGGAGGGGACTGTGCAGATCCAGGAAGGTAAGTGGTGGGTCAGAGGATCAGAAATGGGAACAGCATTCCCACCAAGTCGTCTTTCTCTGTGTGTTGTGAATAGCAGGAAAGGCTCAGAGAGTTTATGAAGCCTTCTGCTACTCCAATGTCTCAGGTGCAGTGGCAACTGGTGAAGATCCGACCAGTGTGGCCATCGCCAGCATTCAGTCAGCTGCCACCTTCCCTGACCCCAACGTCAAGTACGTCTTCCGAACTGAGAATGGGGGCCAGGTAAGGGGGGGCCCCCAGGGAGCCACAGAAATGCCATGGGGTCTGGGTTGGGGGAGGGAGTTAAATATGGGCTGGGGAGACATTATGTGGGTAAAGAATGTTACTGTACTGAACTAAGGGAAATTCTGAGCTGTGAGCTACTCATTGTGCCAAGTTTGTGTGGGAGGGGTAAAGGAGATGGAGCTTCCTCATTTGTTTCTCTGAGGACCCCCTTCTCCCTTGGCTTCTTTCAGGAACTCCTTGAAGTTCATAGTGGTTACTTTTTTTCCCTGTCTTTCCCCTTCTCCCAGGTGATGTACAGAGTGATCCAGGTGGCTGAGGGGCAGCTGGATGGCCAGACTGAAGGCACTGGTGCCATCAGCGGCTATCCTGCAGCCCAGTCTATGACCCAGGTATGAAGGAATATGAGCTTGGGGAGCAGGCTTGGCTCTGAGAAAGGTGAGATGGGGATTGACCAGTAAGATGGGATAAGAGTCCAGGGAAGGGGCCTTAGATTCAAAGAGGGGAAGGGAGACAGGGATAGGGTTACTCTAGTCCTTAGGTAACAAGGGTACCTCTTCCCTATAGTATACAGCTGTAAGGTGTTGGAACCCTAAGAATTTTGTGGCAGATGGAGAGAAATGTGATTAAAGTCTGTCCTTTGAACCCTTTTGTAGGCAGTCATTCAGGGGGCTTTCACCAGTGAAGATGCAGTGGAGACGGAGGGGGCAGCCACAGAAACACACTACACCTACTTCCCCAGTACAGCAGTTGGGGAAGGGGCTGCGGGGGCAGGTGCTGGGAGCACAGCTACTGTTGTCACCACCCAAGGCTCTGAGGCACTATTGGGACAAGCTACTCCTCCTGGAACTGGTGAGATATGAAATATCATCCTAGTGGTGGGTAAGAGAGGGTGCCAGCATGAGCTGTAAGGTGTGGGAGATAGGAGAGGTGCCACAGCTGGGTATCCCTGCTTCCCAGTACTAATGAGATGAAGGTGGGTTTCTGGCACATGATACAGTATTAGAGCACATTGATCCAGCTGTGTAAGGAAAGGTGGTTTTACCTTTTTGATAGAGAACTTGATAGGGTTACATGTCCCTTGACCTTATATAACCCCTTTCTATGTTCCTTTTCCAGGTCAGTTCTTTGTGATGATGTCACCCCAAGAAGTGCTGCAGGGGGGAACCCAGCGCTCCATTGCTCCCAGGACTCACCCCTACTCCCCGTGAGTGACCCTTGCCTCTCTTCATTTCTCGTGAGTTACCCTGCTCCCCATCCCTCCAATTTCCATGTGTAAATCCCTCACCCCAAAATGTCTTTCCCATCCTGTGTGTTACTGTTCTCTTCTCACTGTGGTCACCCCATGATTTATTTTTAGGAAATCAGAAGCTCCTCGAACAACTCGAGATGAGAAACGAAGAGCCCAGCACAATGAAGGTACTTGAAGTGGGTAACTCAGGTGGATGAGGCTAGGACTTGTCTGTCAGTTACAGTTGGGGGGGTGTGTGGCCAGATAGCTTTACCTTGCAGGTGCTCCCTAAATCATCCTGCCTTCTCCAAATTTCAGTGGAGCGCCGCCGCAGAGACAAAATCAATAACTGGATTGTGCAACTGTCAAAGATCATCCCAGACTGTTCCATGGAGAACACCAAGTCTGGCCAGGTTAGGGGGAGACCCTGCTGGATGTTCTGGGGTTCTCCTGGTGATGGTAATAGAGGTGGTAGGGTTCCAGGGCCACTTTGACAGATGTCCCTGTTTTCCTCTTGAAGCATAGGTTAAGAGGGAAGTTTGTATTCCTGGGTCTAGGGTAGGTGCTCCCCCTCATACTCCAGCCCAAAAATAGGGAGTGGTTCTCAGCAGACAGGACCTCACTAAGTCACTTTGAAACCAGACATCCTAAAACTAATCCTTTGTTTTCTGCAGAGTAAAGGTGGCATCCTGTCCAAAGCCTGTGATTATATCCAGGAACTTCGACAGAGCAACCATCGTTTGTCAGAGGAATTGCAAGGACTGGATCAGCTGCAGCTGGACAACAAAGTCCTTCGGCAACAGGTTAGACATCTGACATGACAGGTCCTCTCCCTCGACTTGTCCCTGTCTGGCCCAGATCTCCAAAGGCAGATATTGGAGGGTTCAGGACATTTTTGTGTTGGGCTTGAGGGGAGTTGGTTTACCTCACCTTCATTTTGGTCTTCCATTCTGAAGGCCTTGTGGTCTCTAGCCCTCCTTCAGATGAACAAGCAAAGTGCTTGGAGTTCCCCTTTAACCTCCCTCTCTCCTGCTCAGGTGGAGGATTTGAAGAATAAAAATCTCTTGCTACGAGCTCAGTTGCGACATCATGGAGTTGAGGTTGTCATCAAGAACGATGCTAATTAAACCCTGGGGAATTTGACATCAGGCTTGGGCGCCAGAGCCCCTTCCCTAGGACTGCTGGCAGCCCAGGAGC
The DNA here is from genome assembly GCA_011680675.1 of Gymnobelideus leadbeateri. Taxonomy (NCBI): domain Eukaryota; kingdom Metazoa; phylum Chordata; class Mammalia; order Diprotodontia; family Petauridae; genus Gymnobelideus; species Gymnobelideus leadbeateri. Next base: position 530,790 of record WOXC01011778.1, on the reverse strand, counting down.
ACTGGACTTAACCTGTACCTCCTCCTCCCACTGCCCTTACAAGGAGTGGAGCAGTGAGAGTTGCCGAAGCACCTGAAGGAACTGGCCCGGTGATGCCCTTGGCCTTCAGCTTTGAGTGTGGCACAAAAGGACAGGCACATCCGTGCAAACAGCCTTCCTTTTCTTCCCCTTCTCCCCAGGCCCTTGTGCTTGTCTTGCACATGCATGTGCTATTTCTACTCTGGGTATCACACACTCATGGCCTGTTATGTGACTCCACTGAGCATGTAGCTAGAGAGATGGACAGGTGGTAATTAATTCTCTCTGGGTTGCATTTGAGAACTGGAGCCTCCCTTCTCTGACATGTAGGGGAACAGTTGGAAGCTCTAAGGTTCCTGAGATTGAGTCCCCCAAGGGGACAGGCTTTAGCAAGGGTGGGGGAGCTGAGGTACTGAATGTTAGAGCTGGAAAAGGAATTAGAGCCCAGAAATCTCTGGGATGGGGGCAAGGACAGACAGAGGTGCTGTTCTTTGTTCTCCCTCTTCTTGGGGTTCCCCCCTTTTTTTCTTGGTTTTTCTTTTTTTTTTTTAGAGAAAGATAAAATTGTTCAGAGCCAAAGTTGTCTCTAGTGTTCTGTGGGGTGATGGGGTGGGAGGAGGAGGGCTAGGAGTGGGGAGATTGATGGGATTAGGGGGTCATATGAACCCCTCCCCTGATGGTGATGGAGTGCAGGTGCCTCCTGGAGCTGTTAACCTTGCTGCTTGGGCCCAGTACTTGAGAATATGGAGATGTCTTGGTGGGCCAATGGAGAAGACTGGCTTTGGTGTCAAAGGACCTGGCTTGTAGTTCCAGTGGGGCCACAGCTCTAGGTGACCTTGAGCCGGTCACTTAACCCCTGGCCTCCGTGGCCTCTCCCGAATGATGGGAAGGGCTTTGGAGAGGCCCCGGGCTCTCCCTGGCTAGGTCCTCTGCGCCAATGACCCCCGCCCCAGGCCGGGAGCTTGCCCAGTGAGGAGGCTGCGTGCCTTGGCTCCCGTTTCCATGGGGACGGGGGCGGAGCTTAGCCGGGCAGTGCGAATCCTAGGGGCTCTTCCGGTTCGATCGGCAGCAGTCTTGAGCAAAGATGCTGCCGAACGGTAATGGTGTTGGCATCGAGGCCGGGCCCTTCGCCCTCCCGGAGAAGGGCCACTGCGCGATGGAGGTCCGTAACATGAGCCGAGGTAACGTGGGGTAAGGGGCCTGAGCCCGGGCGGGGGCGGGCCGGGGCGAGGAGGATGCTCACGACCCCCTCTCCTCTGCCCCCGCTTCAGCCCCGGCCGTATCGCTGCCGGAGCTCCGCTCCATCCTGGCCACCGACCGGGACCGGGTCCGACTCATCGATGTGCGCCCTCGGGAGGAGTCGGCATTGGGGACCATCCCCGGGGCGCTCAACATCCCGGGTACGGAGGCGGCCACGCCCGAGCTGGGCCAGTGTGGGGCGGGGCGGGGCGGTGCAGGGAACAGCTCCCGCAGCAGCCCTGCGGGGCTATGCGGGGCAGGGGCCGCAGTGCGGGCCGGGGAGGGTGGGGGACAGCGTCCGCAGCGGCCAGCGATGCAGGGTAGGGGATGGAGTGGTGCTTCAATAGCTGCGCAATGCGGGGGAGGTGACTGCCGGCAGCAGCCTTGGAGGCGAATGAAATCGAGGTGGGGAGAGGAGGCAATCTGCCCACCTGCCCGGTGGGGGGGAGGGCGTTATGTTCACCAGATGAATAAAAAAGGGCCTGCAGAGATGCGCCCGGAGGAGCCACTTATCTTGGAATCGATGGGTGGCAAGGCAGCTCACTTGCCTGTCTGTATGTGTACTTATATGTGGAGAGAGAGAGAGGATGAGAATATGAATTTTTGATTGCCATGGGGTGGGGGGTGGAGATGATCTGGCTCCTCCTTGCTTAGCTCTTCTGCATTCTCTCACTGCGTCTTCTTCCTTCCCAGTGGCAGAGCTGGAGAATGCCCTGCGGATGGAGCCAGCTGATTTCCAGGCTACGTACTTTGCAGAGAAGCCAATACCAGAAGAAGAGAACCTGGTTTTCTTCTGCCAAATTGGCAGCAATGCGTGCCATGCCATGCAGACAGCCAGGGAGCTTGAATATTTGGGGTACGGGACAAGGGCACGGGCAGAAGTGAGGACCATGGGCTAGTGTTTTTCCATACTCCCTTCCCTCTCATTCTCCTGTCATTTTCTTTCCACAGGGCCAATTATGAAGATAAATATAGGGCATGGCAAGCCAAGGAGGGTTAGTTAGGAGGAAGGAACATGGATACCTTCCCTCCCTCAGCAACCTTTCTGTGTATGAGTACAATGCTGTTCCCACAAAGTAACTTAATAAAGAGTATTAATGGAAAAACCTGCAAATGTTTGGTCTGTTATTAAGACCAACCCTTGGTCTGTTCCAACCCTGGTATTAAATGTAAAGTAGACATTACTCTTTCCACAGTCCAGCTCTGGGCTGTCTGCGTCTTCTTGCTTCTTTCACTCTTTCAAATCCATACATACACATATCAAGTTCCTTGAGAGGTGTGATGATTACTCCCTAGGCACTGCTGCTCCAATTCAGATTCATTTCCATTGGCTGAAAAAGGAATGGCTTCAGATAGATATTGATAGATGTGTGTGTGTATATAAGCATGGGTACATACACATTTGCATATATGTATACATTTGGGGTGTATATATAGTTTTTCCACCTCTGGAGTGTGTGTGTGTGTGTGTGTGTGTGTGTGTGTGTGTGTGTGTGTGTGTATAGAGTTTAGTCATTATGCCCAACTCTTTGTGATCCCATTTTGGGCTTTTCTCGGCAAAATACTAGAATGGTTCCTAATTCCAAGCCCAGTGCTCCAGCCACTATGTCACCCACCTGCTTCCCCCCACTACCAATTCTCTCCACATACTTATACATAGAGAGATATTGGCAGCTAGGTGGCACAGTGGACAGAGTGCTGAGCCTTCCTGAGTTAAAATCCAGCCTTAGTCACACTAGCTGTGTGACCCTGGGCAAGTCACTTAATTGTTTGCCTCAATTAACATTTGTAAAATGAACTGGAGAAGGGCATGGCAAACTGCTGCAGTATTTTTGCCAAGTAACCCCAAATAGTTGGACACCACTGAAATGACTAACAACAAAACATGTATATATGTGCATGTGTGTGTGCATACATACACATGTACATATATGTACCTACACACAAACATGTCTCAAAGGTAAGAGGGCCTGTTACTGGCCTCAGGCTCCAGTAATACCTCTGAAGTTCCGCAGGTATTACCTATAATGCAAGCCCCAAACTATCTTGTCTTTAAATATTTTTTCCTCTTACGTGTAAAGGAGAAGTCTGGGTAAGGAATGTGATCTAATTGATTTCCCAAGACCCTCCTTTGTCTTTTTGTGTCCCTTTTATCTCTTCTCCCTTGCATAAGGACCACATTTTTATGGAGTTTTAAGATTTACACAGTGTTCTCACATAAACCTGTGAAAGATGTTATATGCAAGTATTGTTATCCCCATTTTATGGGTGAGGAAACTGAGACTCAAGAGAGGAGTGCATTGCCCCAGGTCACAGGTAAATAAGGTAAATCTGGCCTGGGACCAGATCTCATGACTATAATATCATCTGGTGCTTTTTCCACCACATCAGACTCCTTTATTCTGGGGCCTCTTCCTCTTTTTCCTTGGTGCCTTTTAAATTCAGTTTTCTGGAAGCTTTCTCACACGGATGAAGAAGGAAATTCTACTCCTGTGGACCTCTCATTTCCCTTGTCACATAACTCTCTTGCCTCTGACTAATCACATATCATAAGAGCCCAGATTGAGAACTGAAAGGGGCCTCAAAGGCCTTTGGGCCCCAAACCCTCATTTTACAGATGAGGAAACAGGTTGGGCTAAGTGACTTACACAGTCACAACCTTAAGTCAGAAATTGAGCACAGGTTTTCTAACTCAACGTCCAGCACACTTTCCACATACTACATCATTGTCTGGCTCTTCCAGAGATCATAAGATCTTCCTCCCTACCCTTAAGACAGCTCCTGACCTGCCCTAAGTAAGGGGTTCTTTAGGCTTGAAATAACTGCAGAGAGGATGCCAAAAGTTTCTCTCTGATTTCCTCATTGCTGTAATGTTCTTCCTGATACCTAATATTGTCTCTTGTTTAAATCCTAGCATGTTTTCTTACTTTCTTCATTCATGACCTGCAAATACTTGCAATCCCTTCTTTTTAATTACCTATTCGTCTTGAGCATGGTTGGAGAAAGTCCCAGAACCAAAGTGATTGGGCCAAAATGTTCGTATTCCCTTGCTATAATTATATCCTTGCCACTATAAGATAATGTTATTCTTCCCTGTCTTGCAAACAGACCCCCTTTGGCTGCTGAAAATATTAAACCTATTCTGTAAGTGTTTGGGCCCTTTTTTGCCTCCCCTATGGCATGTCCATCTCCAGTTGTCCTGATCCATAGCTAGCCACTGGACCCAGATGGTTCTGAGGAGAAAGTGAGGCTGGTGACTTTGCACAGCCCTGTCTCACTTAAATCCAATTCACTTGTAAGTCATGGTATCACCTGAATGTCATGGTCCCCTTCAAGAACAAGGAAACAAACAACAACAATCTCCCCTATGGGACAGTAATGAAAAACATGAGCTCTGAGCTTTCCAAATATAATGTACTTCAGCTCTCCACTTCTCCATTTATCCCTGTCTCTTCCAAAGTTTCCTGAGATTTCCTTCCTTCATACTTCCCAGATTAGGCGCCTATCAACTCATACCTGATTTTTTGGTACCAGCTTCCTAGCTGATTTTTCTGTCTGCAAGATTTTCCCATTTTCATCTATCACTTAAATCACTGCCAGACTGATTTTCCTGCAACATCCTTTTCCTGTTACTACAGTGGGGGGATGGGAATAAACAAGTATATAATGCCTACCACATACCAGGCACTGTGCTAAAAGCTTTTTACAAATATTTGATCCTAACAACAATCCTATGAAAAAATAAAGGTATAGTTCTATATTGCCTATTTTTAAAATAATAGTTGATTTTATACATCATTTTAATGTTTGCAAACACACCAATTGATTTTGACAATAATAATGTGAGGTAGATTCTACAGGCATTTGTAACCTATATTTTTATAGATGAGAAAACTCAGAATCATAGGAGGTAAGTGACGTGAATGTGGTCATATGGTTAGTAGGAAGTGTGTGGACACAGATTTGATTCCAGGCTCCATGTCCAGCACTGTCTGCATTATACCACGAAAGTCTAAATTCCTTAGTCTATTATTCAAAGCCAAATTCACAATTTGGTTCCAACTTCTTTATTTAACCTTATCTCCCATTACTCCCCAACATCAACCCTCTATTCCACAGATTTCCTTTCTTTCCCAATTCAATGCCCACTTCTACCTTTGTGCCTTTACACATACTGTTCCCCTTCCTTGGAACACCTCCAGCCTCCTCTCCCCCACTCCAGATCTTCTATTATGTTTACAACTCAGTAAATAATTGTGGAACTGGATCTTGAATCTTAACAAGAAGACTTCACACTCAAAATGAGAGGGTGGCATAAAACTACCCACACAATTCCTCCAAGCTAAATTTCACAGAGTTGTAATTGTACAACCCAGGAGGAAGACTATCAATGAAGAAGATCAATCATTTATAGGAACTAATATATCCAAGAGAAAGGGCAGCAATAAAACACCTGATCTCAGCTCTGTACATACAAATGCATTAAGTATGGATGGTAGATGACCTAAGCAATCGAGTAAGTTTGACCTAGGTATGAAGGGAAGGATTAAGAGTCTACAATGTATCTGGTACTGTGCTAAGTGCTTTATAGATATTATTTTACTTGATAATAAAGAATGAATAAGTAAAGGAATGAAAACAGCATTTGCTAAATGCTTTGTTGTTATTCAGTCATGTCCAATGACTCCATTTGGGGTTTTCTTGGCAAAGATACTAGAAAAGTTTGCCATTTCCTTCTCTGGCTTGTTTTACAGATGAGGAAACTGAGGCAAGTAGGGTTAAGTGACTTGCCCAGGGTCACACAACTAGTGTCTGATGTTTTGAACCCATGAAGATGAGTCTTCTTGATTCCTGGCCTGGCACTCTATCCACTGTGCCACCTAGCTGCCCTTACTATCTACCAAATACTTTGCTAAGTACTACTGATACAGAAAGATAATCCTTGTCCCCAAGGAGACTACAGTAAATTAACTTATTTTAAAAAAATTTGATAACTACTTTTCAGTATCATTAGCTTTCTTTGCAATTCTATTCTAGATTTTATTTTAGAAAAAGGGGAAAACTGGACCATTATCCAATATGAACCCTGGATTTAGCCACAGGAGATTTCATAGTTGAAAGAGAAAGAGCAAGACTTCACACCATAAGATTCTACAGCTGGCTTCAAGAGGCATATAAGATTCCAATTCAACAAATAATTGCAGGAAAGTAGAAAAGAAGGAACCATCTGAAGAGGATACGGATGGACAGCCAAATCAGAATAAAAAAACACGTGGAGAAGGTGGAAGCAAGAAAAGATACCTCATGACATCTTCTTGGTCAACATACAGGGACATAAACTAGATGTTAGGGGGATTCAAAGTTGGTTGAATGATTGTACCTAAGGAGTAGATCGATAGAATGTAAACTCTGTGAGGGTAGATTGTCTCACATTTGTGTAGTTCCCCCTTCCCACATAGCACAGTTCCTGGCACAAAGTAGGCTCTTAATAGATGCTTGTTGATTGATTAGTGATTGACTGATTGATACTGTAACAGTGACTTCAATGGCCCTGAAGGCTGTTACATTTCATCTCTTCAGCTGAAAGCAACATTCAACTCAGAATCCTGGATTCCAAACTCACTTAAACTCCATCACCTGTGCTCAACACTCAAAAAGACTAATGAAACAGACCAAAATCTCAAGCTCAATTCTTAGGGCCAACAGGATCTAAAAGGAAAAGATAGGTGGGGAATAGCCCTTCTCCAAACACACATCCAGGTCAGTGTTCGGTGTCTAAGGTGTCTCAGGGTGTCAGGATCCCACTAGACAAGACCAGAAAAAAAGAGAGCAAGACAGTCCCAGTCAAATAGTTTTAAAGACACAATCTATTCTGGCTACACAGCCAATGGGAAAGAGGTTGTTCCCAACCACACGGTAGAGAAATGAAGGATGCCATTCTCCTAGATGCAGATCCTTGCCATCTCCCACATGGACACTTCTATCTTTGGTGAACTGAGTATGTGCCAAAGCTGAGTTACAAATAGTATACAGATAAGGCAATAAGCATTTATTATGTACTTACTACATGCCAGGCACTGTGCTAAACAACAGTGATTCAAAGGAAAATTTTAAATGGTCCCTGACTTCAAGATGCTCACATTCAAATGAGGGAGACAAGTAAATAATTTGGATGGCCATTGAGGACCCAATCCTGACAGTGTGTGCAGGGGGCCCATGGGGATATTTATTGAGCCTGCTTCTGGAAGTATCTAATGAGATGGAACACAGAAATCTGCATTCTCCACTGCAGTGTGATTACTGCCTTACTGCCGTTTAATTGCCTGCTTTGACTCAGCATACAAAAATCACTAACTGGCCAAATCACCTTTCTCTCACCCCAGTAATTTGAGTAAAGAGGAATCATTCTACATATATGAAAAAATACATCTTTTATTTTATTTCCAATCACCCCCACAACCACACATCTAGTCTCCAAACTGGGTCATATATATATATATATGTTTTTTTCTCCATGGTAGGAAACAATAGGCCTGTGGTCAGGATACCTCCATTCTTTTCTCCCCATAATGGGGCTATAAGGAGGGGAGTCTTTCCAAAGACAGAAGACCTGAGAGGTTAGCAGAGGACACCATCACTCCCCCTACTCCCTGGAGGTTGAGGGTGGGGATGGGTTAAAGAACTAGGACTTTATGACCTTTATGAAAGGGGCACAGAACCACCTGATGCTGATTCTTCAATGAGTTTCTTGAACATTTACCTCCCCACTAAGTCTGAAATTTCAGGCAATACCCAAGAGACCAAGAACAGGATGAAGATGGGCAGATATCCTAGTGTGCATGGGGGGGATATCCCTAGTGGGATATGGTGGGCTCTAGGAAGAGGGATCTCCAGCTCCAAAGGAGCAGAAGAATTTGGATTGAGTTCCCATGCATTTTTTCAGTGAAAACCATCTCAGTGTTGTATCTGCCCATCAGTCTGTCTCCTGACTTTGCTTCCCTCTGCTCATGGACCTGGACCCTGGGGCAGGACCCTGATGCTGGGAGTATCTCAAGGGCTAGTTGTGTCTGAACTAAGCTTCAGATGATCCAAGGTCAGGGCTTTCTAGAGTCTGAAAACAGAAGCCAGGGGTCAGAGCCCATGAAGTGGGAATCTCTCCACTGATTAGAGAACTGCAAGGGAGACAGCTGGACAGAAGGTGGAGCCTGCTGACCCCAAATGCTCCAGCCCTACTCAGAGCCCTTCCCCCTCCTCGAGGCCAGCATGTGCCTCAAATGCATAGGTTCTCCTTTGGGGGGAGATGACAGTGTTAAGAGGCTGGGGTTCTCTAGATGGCAGACTGTGTCTGCTTCGGGGCCCAGCCCCTTCCTGACCTGGGAGTGGGGGCTCCAAGCAGCTGAGGGGCCAGCAAGAAGAGGCTGGGGGTAGGGTCATTATAGAATGACTACTGGGAAGGAGTCTTCCATCCCACCCCCAATACAGGTCTGGGTCCTCCTGATGACTTGAATCTCTGTCCTCTGCCTTTCTCGTGCTAATGCAACAGCAGCATCAAAGGAAAGGCTACCTCCATTCCTCCAGGAGGAACGGGAGGCATGGGTCCCTTGGATACCCTCTCCAGGTGTTCCATCAAGCCTTCCAGGCCATGGGCATGGGTTTGCTGGGACCACATGGATCTTGCTATCCAGTGTGCTAGGCATCTTGGCAAACTGTGGTTTGGGGGGTACTACAGGCACAGATTTGACCTGCTGAACTTGAACTATGTTCAATATAATGAACATACATTATAAAGTTGGGGACATGATTGGGCTCCATCTATCTTTCCATTCTTTCCATTAATTTGTCATTTGCTTTTTTTTTTTTTTGGAGGGGGGAAGGTAAGGCAATTGGGGTTAAGTGACTCACCTAAGGTCACAAGTCTAGTAAGTGTTAAGTGTTGGAGGCTGAATTTGAACTCAGATCCTCCTGACTCCAGAGCCAGTGTGCTCTACTCCCTGGGCCACCTAGCCACCCCAGTCACTCTGTCTTTTGACAAAGATCTATATTCAAGGCTTGTGCCTTTCCCGCCTAATACCAGTTCTACCCTCATGGAATAACACATGTAGAAAATAGTAAAGAAACACCTTTATCTAAATCATAGCAAAACAAATATCAGAGAAGGTATTGCTGTTGTTACTGTTGTTTGTCTGTTCTTTTAAGTCCCAACTAAAATTCCATCTTCTATAGAAAGCCTTTCCCAACTCCTTTTTTTTTTTTTTGCTTTTTTGGAAGAGGGAAGGTAGGGCAGTTGGGGTTAAGTGACTTGCCCAAGGTCACACAGCTACCCCCCCAACTCCTCTTAATTCTAGTGCCTTCCTTCCTTAAATTATTTCCTATTTATTCTATATATAACTTGTTTGTATTTATTTGTTTGTTTGTCTTCCCCCATTAGATTGTTCCTAAAAGGCATGGTCTGTCTCCCCCCTCCCACCTTTTTGTATCCCCAGCATTTAGTAAATGCCTGGCAATAATAGGCATTTAATAAATGTTTAATGAGTAACTGATTATCCTGGAGCAATAAAAATGGCCCTCATTAATCTGGCTCCATGGGAGCACAGAACACAGAAGGCTATTACAATTCTCAGAGCAGAGAGAGTAAGAGAGGAGAAGCCAGATGCAAAATATATTGTTGAATTGAAGGTACTTGAATAGATGTTAGGGATAAAAGAGAGTGAAAAGTAAAAGATAACTGAGTTTTTGGGTAGTGGATAGGAAGATGGGGGTTCAAAAACAGAAACAGAAGAAAGGGAAGATCTGGGGGGAGAATGGGTTGAGTTTTAGACATGTTGAATTTGATGTGCTTCTGAAAAGGTTAGATGGAATTATCTAGTAATAAGATGACAATATGGCATCTTTGGGAAGACTGCTAGGAATCATTTTCCCTGAGGTAGTAATTAAATCTATGGGAATGGACAAGAACATCAAGACAGAGAGTAAGGATTGAAGAGAAGAAGATTTAAGATGAAATTTAGGGAGAGGAAGAAAAATGGGCTAATTAAAGGGACAGAGAGGAGTGGTCAGAAATAGGAGAGAACCAAAAGTACCTACCAGGCAAGGAGCTTTTACTAAGGTTCTGACAGAGTGAGAAAAGCAGCGGCTACATTTACAAACAAAAAGAAAGTCAGTCTCTGCCCCTAGGGGAACTGAAGAGGTGGAGTGAGGGTGGGGAAAAGAGGTACAGAGGGTTACTAGGTTGGTGAAGTCCAAAGAAGCATTGGCTGGAGGGGATTATAGAATGACTAGCCTAGGGGCAACTAGGAGGTGCAATGAATAGAGCACAGGTCCTGGAGACAGGAAGACCAGAGTTCAAATCCAACTTGAGACACTTGACATACTTACTAGCTGTGTGACCTTGGGCAAGTCGCTTAACCCGAATTGCCTTGTTTTCCCCCCTCCAAACTCCCCCCAAAAAGAATGATCAGCCTGAGCCCCTTCCCAAAATGGAGGTCCTTGTAAAGAACTCATCAAGGAGAGAAAGAAATCTGCAGGGCAGAAGGAAGCTCCAGAATGAGAAGGCCCCAGGCACTAAGGAAAGTTCCAGTGTGGGAAGGCAGCTAAATCATGGTTAAGTGCAGAGACAGAATTACAGCTATGAGGAGAATGTAGCTCCTTGATTCTGTAATCCAGGTAGCCCTAGAGAGCTAGTATCAATAAGGAGGGGGTAGTTAAAAGTGTAAAATTGTTCAAAGCCCTCAGGGAAGTTAAGAACTCAAAAAAAAAAAAAAGGCATTTGGATTTGTAGATAAAACTGTACTTAGTGACCTTGGAAGATAACAGTTTCAGAGGAGTGGTGGGATGGAAGCCAGATTGCAGAAAGAGTGAGTGGGTGGAGGGATACCAGAGAAGAGGAGGCCGCCAGCATCGCCTAATTTTTTCAGAAGTTTGGCAGGGAAGGGAGGAAGGGAATGAGGGAGAAAGACAGAGAGAGAGAGAGAGAGAGAGAGAGAGAGAGAGAGAGAGAGAGAGAGAGAGAGAGAGAGAGATTGAGAAAGCAAAGGTTTAGTGGAAAGCTCATAGGATGACAGATTTATATCAGAAAGGGACCTTGGAGAGAATCTAATCTAACTCATTTTACAGATTAGGGAACTGCTGCCTAGATTAATTTTGATTTGATCAAGGTCATACAAACAATGTAACAGAACTAGAATTTAAACCCTGGTCATCTGACTCAAGATCCAGCCTTCTTTTCACTTCCTTACCTGGACTCAAGGGAGTTTACATAATGTTTACAGGCTGAAAGAAAGGAGCCTTTAGAGAGAGAAAGACTAAGATACAAGAATCATTTGCCACCACTCCCCTGCCTGGGGGCCCTAAGTGGGAGAATGAATATATGTAAAGTGTTATATTAATGCTAGGGATTATTATCTACAAAGTTCTTCTTAAACCATGGAAGCCAGAACTTCACCTAGTACTCCAGAGGACATCCAAGATGGGCAGAACTAAGCCCCTCTTAATGCAACCCAAGATTTTATCAGCTTTTCGGTTGCCATATTACACCACAGCCTCCTATGGATCTTGCAGTCCACTAAAATTTCCCAGATCTTTTTCAGATGAGCTGTTTAACTGTGCATCGCCTAACTTGTACTTCAAAGCTGATTTCTTTGTACCTAAGCAAAGAATTTACATTCAAGCTTATAGAAATTTATTTTAGTGGATTCATTCTAGTCCATCAAGAGCCTTTAAAAATGGATTTTTTTATCAACAAAATATGCCTTGTCTCCTAATCCCCTTCCTACTGAGAAAGAAGGATATATAGTTCTATATATATAGAGTTCTTTATATATAGTTCTTTAAGGTGTGTAAGTGGTTTTCAAATATCTCATTTGATCCTGATAACAGTCCTGGGGCATAGGTGCTAATATTATCACCCCTATTTTATAGATGAAGAAACTGAAGCTTGTAGAAAGGTTAAGTGTCTTACCCAGGGTCACAAAGCTAGTGAGACTGTGTTCAAATACATATCTTCTTGAATCTAGGGCCAGCTCTTCATCCAATGTGACATTCCTGGATTGGCCATGTCCAAAAAAATATGACTTCATCTGCACCTCTCTGTTATGAAGTGGCTAGCATGTTTCTTCATGAGTTCTCTGGAATTATGGTTGGTCATTGCATTAATCAGAGTTCCTAAGTCTTTAAAAATTGTTTGTCTTTACAATATTATTGTTATTATTTGTAGTGTTTAGGGCAGCTAGGTAGTGAGTAGAGTGACAACCCTGTAGGTTCCCCTTTGTTCTAGGATTCCTGCCCTAGTGATTCCTCTATAGATCTTAGACTGGGATAAGAGCTGGCACTGAGATTCTTCTCTCTTCCTAGGATCAGAGTCACATAGGTTGTTTCTGAACAAGCTCCTTGCTCAGTACACAGCCTAGCATCATTCCCAGAGAGACCTTATCCCCAGTGTTGACAGACTTTCTCTTTTGCCTCACTATGCTGACCTGAGCTGGAGAAATGACTCACTTTGATTTTTTCTTGGATTTCCTAGTCAGAACTTGGTCTGGTATACTTTCTAGCTCTGTTTGGAGGAGTTGCATGGTAAAGCTCAACTCTTCTTCCTTTACTGCCTGCTATCTTGCCATTCCCTACATTTTCACTCACTTTCCCCCATGCCTGAAATTCTCTTTCTTTTCCTCCTGTCAAGATCCCTTTGGATCCTGACTCTATCACCCAGTGTGTTTTCTATATGTCTCAGATTCTGGTCACCTACAAATTTGATAAGTATATATCATCTATGCTTTTGTCCAATTCATTAATGAAAAAATATGTTAAACATCACATGTCCAAGGAGAGATCCTTGCCGCATTCCACTGAAAATATCCTACCACTTTGACATGAATCATTAACTACATTTTGAGTCTAACCATCAAACTAGTTCTGAATCTCTTCAGAATATTACCTAATCCATCTCTCTATATCTCCATTGTTAACAGTATATAACTGGAAAGAAGATTGGCAAAAATTAGGCACAGACCAACACCTTATTCCATAGTCACAATACATTCTAAATAGATACATAATCTTAATATTAAAGATCCTACAATAAAAAAATTAGAATAGGGCAGCTGGGTGTTGAAGTGAATAGAGCACTGGCCCTGGAATCAGGAGGACCTGAGTTGAAATCCAGCCTCAGACACTTAACACTTACTAGCCCAGTGACCTTGGGCAAGTCATTTAACCCCATCTGCCCTCCAAAAAAAAGAAAAAAATTAGAATAGAAGATTACATACCTCTCACAGCTATGTGTAGAACATGTATTCTTTTTTTTTTTTTTTTGCTTTTTGGAGGGCAATTGGGGTTAAGTAACTTGCCCAAGGTTACACAGCTAGGTTTTTGTTTGTGTATGTTAAGTGTGTGAGGCTGGATCCGAACTCAGGTCCTTCTGACTCCAGGGCCGGCGCTCTACTCACTGCGACACCTAGCCGTCCCAGAACATGTATTCTTAAACAAAGGACAGAAGCAATCAGAAAAAGATAAAATAGAGAACTGTGATTGCATAAAATCTACACAAACCAAACTAATGAATCTAGGATAGTCAGGTGTAATGGCAAACAAAGTAGTACTTTGCTGCTTGTTTCAGCTATTCAAAGTAAGTGCCTTTGAACCTCACCTTTGTATCAAGAGTTTCCCTTAATAGGTCTAGGAGAATTTGAAGAACTTCCCTGCCCTTAACAGGCCTAAGGGAATTTGAAGACCTTCTTTGCCCTTAATAGGCCTAACATGGAGCCCACAGTGGGAGGAGCTTGCTGAAAGAGAGGAACAGGAAGGGTAGAACAGGAAAGAGTAGAGCAGAGAAAAACTCTAGCAGAGCTAAGAGAGAGAATGTTTGTGATGTCAGCACTCTCTCTGTTCTGTCTGTGTTGATGTTACTTTGTCAGACTGAAGCATTCTGTCTATTGAAAGGAGACTTTACTGTTGTTACAGAAGTCCTAAAAGAGGATTTTACTGTTGATTTGTGTTTGATTTCTCAGACTGAAGCCTTTTCTGTTGATTTGTGTTACTTTGTCAGATAGAAAATGAATTGAGATGACAGTTCCAGTAATGTATATAAATATTGTTGTAGCTCTGTTAAGCTTTGTCTTCCTAAAAACAGAAACCGTGAAAGGCTTAGAGTGGAGCAGTCCCTATGAGTTGAGATATAGAATAGGATTGGAAAGTTGCCTACTTGTGAATCCAGGTAAGAGCTGGGAGCAGTTAGCCCATGGAAGAGAAGAGAAGCAGAGAGGTTTGGAAGCCTATCTCAAGTCAAGATAAAAGAAGACTTTATTTGGGTACTCTGTAATGACTGATGAGATTGTGACTTACTGTGACCTAGGGGTGGATGGTATTTGTACTTTCTGCTATCTCTTAAGGATGATTGGCTTAAGGATAATTACCCCTTAAGAATTATTGACTTAAGGATGATTGGAAGCCAGTCTCAGTCAAGATGAAAGAGGACTTTACTTAGATACTGTGTATTGATTGAGGAGATTGTGACTTACTGAATGATATGTTTTGTTTAAGATTATGTAGCTACTTTAGTAATAAAGTTTTATGTCATATTGTTGTCAATGTTGTTTTTAGTTTCTTGAATGTTTTGCTTTAGTTTATTGCTGAATAGAGTGTTCACTATATTATGTGATTAGATCCTTAGTTATTTACAGCAGCAGTCCTCAGGAGAGCTGCTCATGATTGGCCTTACATCAGCGAAGCTTTCAAATGGGAAAACATCTTTGTATCAAATTTCACTGATAAGAATCTGGCATTCAGAATACACAAACAGTTAACAAATATATAAGACTAATAGCAATTTCCCTATAGATAAGTGGTCAAAGGATAGGAACAAACAGTTCTGAAAAGAAGAATTGCAAAGTATTTATAATCACATGAAAGAATTCTCTAAATCACTAATAATAAGAGAAAATCAAATCAAAACAACCCTAAGTTTTTAACTCTGATAATAATTTCAGATCATTTGAACCCCAATAAGGGCCAAAGCCTGAACTAATCAATCAGACTGCTTTGCTTTGCTCTAAAAATGCCCTTTCCTGCGTCAGCAACTTCAAAGACCAGATAAGGCTGACAAGGAGTATTCTTCCTGTTTGTGACAGGATGCCTGCAATCAGAGTAGTGGGACTTCTCTTATCTTGGTATCATATGGGCATATACTACCCTGGGATCTTAATTTCCCACTGACACTACTTTGTCAATCGTCTCATCGATTTTTATTTACAACTTATTCAACTAAGAAACTTCCTTACTCGTGGTATAGTTAAACACATATGAAGACCATAAATCTGAGGGACAAAAACATCCTGACTTGTGATTGTCCTAAAACATATTTAAAGCTGTTCATTCTTTTATGAGACAGTCAGAACTTATGTTTTGGCTCCATGCAGAACATATTGTCTAGCTTTAAGGAATAAAAAATATGAATTTATATATCACCCAGCCTATTTGCCTCTTTTAACCAAACTTTCAGGTTGTCACCTCAAACTCTGCAAATTAGCAAAGATAACAAAAAATGGCAATCATTAATGTTGGAGGGATTGTAGTATGATAGGCACACTGGTGCATTGTTGGTGGAGCTGTGAATCAGTACAACCATTTTGGAAAGCAATTTAGAATTATGCAAATAAAGTGACTAAAATATTCATACCTTTTAACCCAAGGAAGTTGTTGGTAAAAAAAGAAAGGTCACAGATAAAGAAAATTTCACCATATACTAAAATATTATAATGGTACTTTTTGTGACAGCAAAGAATTGGCTAAAAGAATGGCTAAACAAATTGTGGAATATGAATGTATGCTGTAAGAGATCTACGTGTACTGATGCAGAGAAGCAAGCAGAATCAAGAAGATAACATATATAATGACTACAACAAAGTAAACAGAAATAACCACCACACAAAATAATATAAAACAGTTATGAATAAATAATAATATAATAAAGTAAATAAAAATAAACAAAAATCAATGTTGCAAAAGTATAAAGATCAAACATGACTTGAAAGAAGATGTAGGAGAGGACTCTCCCAACTCACTTTGGTGGATATGGGAGGTCCATAAGTGCTGTACTTTGCACGTGTTTTTGAACTTTTTCAATGTATTGATCAGTTGTACTGACTTTTTTTCTTTTTTCTTTTCTTGAAAAAGTACTATTTGTTAATGGGATGGCTCTCTAGGAGGGAAAAACAAGAGAGACAAGAAGGGATACTGCAGAAAACTAATGATGCAAAAACAAAAAAAAATCAGTTTTTTAAAAAGAATTTTTTAAAAAGAAAAAAATAGTATATGATACTTTATAAAAAAATTTTGTTGGGGGCGGCTAGGTGGCTCAGTGAGTAGAGCGTCAGCCCTGGAGTCAGAAGTACCTGAGTTCGGATCTGGCCTCAGACACTTAACGCACATGCAAACAAAAAAAAAAAACTTAGCTACTTAACCCCAATTGCCCTCCAAAAAAAAAAAAAGAAAAAAAATTTTGTTAAAATCTAGGTAAACCATATCTATAGCATTCCATTTATATACTAGGTTAATAAACCTGTCAAAAAAAGGAAATGGGATTAATATGGCATGACCAGTTCTTTAGGAAGTCATGTTAACTCTTTGTAATCATCACTTCCCTTTCTAATTGTTTGCCATTTGTTTCTTTTTACCTCTGATCTAGATTTTTTCCAAGGAATCAAAGTCAAACCCAATAGCCTATGCTAGGTTATATGCATGTATAGTATATGTACTATACTATATTGTTATATGCATATACTATATACTACAGTGTGTATATAGATACACATATCTATATATACTATATGCATACTCTGCCCTCTTCCTCTATTTTTTTTTTTAAACAATGGAGACAGTTTCCCTTCTTCAATCTTGTGTGAGAGGTATCACAAGATTAGAGGACAAATATTCCCATTTTCAAAAGCAAAGTGGTATATTATAAAAAGTCTTGGATTTGTATTTAGAGGACTTGGATTCAAATCCCAGTTCTGTCACTACCTTTGGAACTCTGGAAAATCAATGAATCAACAAGCAATTTATTAAATACTGTGCCAGGCATTACGGTGGGTTCAGGGGGTACAAACAAGAATGAAACAAACCGTACTTTAAAGTGAAAACCACTGAATGTCTCCGAGCCTCAGATTCCTCATTTATAAAATTGGGTTAGGCAGAATGACTTCTAGGTCCCTTCTAGCTCTTAATTTATGAGCTGTCAGATTGGGGGAAGGGCATGAGACAGGAGAGAGTGTAATGATTTGGGTTGGTGATACGCAAGAAGGAAAATCACCCTTTTCCTTTGAGAGAGAAGGAAGAAACACATTAAGTAACAAAGCATTAGAGCTGAAAGTGGACTTTAGACATCATCTAGCTGAACGTCCTTATTTTATACATGAGGAAAGTGCAGCTGAGAGAGCTGAAGTGATCGCCTAACCTCATACCTCAGATATGTAGTATGAGTCACAGAGAATTGTGAAATGAGGAAAGAAAGGGATGGCAAGTAAGGTGAACTGCTGAGAGCAATAGGGTGCAAAAATGGATTCGTGAGCTTGAGCAGAGGTTTGGAAGAAGCCATAAATAAAATGACTGCCTTGAATGTAGCAAGAACGACCTAGTGGAGGTTATACAGAATAGATCTATAATGGAAACAGCCTTGGCATGGTCTAACAGAACCTAGGAGGTGTCCAAGGACCATCCCAGACTTGGGGCTCCTCCTCCGCCTACTTACCTGAAACCCTACCCAAATTGCCCCGCCTCTTCCCAGACTCCAGCCTTCGTTCAATGGTTTAGCGTCAACAGGAATACTGTCCAATCGGAGTGGCCCTCACCTGGAGAAGGCTCCGAGCTAATCAGAAGGAGTGACGTTTGTCTAAACCAATCAGAGAAGTTTCGGTCTTGGAACTGTGCCAATCCTACAGGGAGTTAGGTGTCGGGTGGAGTTGCACCTGGCTACGGTGAGTCACTCAGGAGTCCAAGCAGGTCTCCCTACCAATCAAACTGTACTGGGGGCGGAGCACCAACCAATCGGGAGTGGCGGGAAGTGGGGGGCGGGATCCCACCTGGTGGCTGTGGCTCAGTCTGGGCGCGGCGGTTGGGGAAGAGGCTACTCTTTGGCTTAGTCTGCCCGGAGGCAGCTTGGCCAGTGGCAAGGATCTGGCGATCGGATCTGGATCGGGATCAGGATGGCGGAACGGGCCAGGCAGAGGCACCTTCTCCTTTTTCTCACAGCGGCGACCCTGTGTGAGTGTTCTGGGTTTTGAGGAGGATCGTTGGAGTAGGATGGGGGTCGGGTGCTCCACCTTTCTCCCAGGCTCGGCCCCCACTTAAGAAAGTGTTTTGGCCCCTCCCCTCCATGCTTACACAACGTGCTCCCCCCAGTCTACAGCCCTACTAAAGGCTGTGTGCCATTGTTTTCTCTCTCTGGGTCGTTCTTTCTTCCCTCTTTCAACACACATACAAATGAGATATTTGCAACGCGCTTGGCACGTAGTAGGCGGTATATAAATTCTTATTTCCTTCCTTTTCCTTATTCATAACCTACAAACACAATCCTTTTTAAGGGGTTGTGCCCACCCGCTCATTTCCCCCAAATACTTATAAAGCCCAGTGAGGGGGCTCTATTGCAGACCCACATATATGAAAAATAGCTCATAAAATTGGCTTTTGTGTCTTCCCACCACCTGGCTGGGGTCACAGCTTATGGTCTGTTTGTGGGCTGGGCAGGGAAGGGGGTGAAGATTTCTGTCCTGTTGCCGAGGAGACCTTTTCTTTAGCTAGTTGCCTGATTTCATGGGAATGAGCCGTCCCTCCCCCTTCTCCCCCTTAGTTCCTTACCATTTGCAAGTCCATGGTTGTTGCTTCAGGGGGCCCATTTACTCCCAAGTTGAGCTAAAGTTGAAATTTGGAATTGCACAAACAGGCGGAGCTTCCCTAGACTCCTCTCCTGCTGTTCTACCTCCTGAGAACTTTATCTTTGTTGTTGACTAACTGACCATTCCCCTTGGGGAGGGAGTATTGTTTGTTGATTGGATGGACTTTTTCCCCCCCGTCTAGAACACTGCCCTTCCTCCACCCTAGGTCAAAATTTTTGTTTCTTTCATAAACTCCCTTTCCTCTGTAACTATGGGAAACACTTTTGGTGGGGCCTTTGCCTTCTGATATATCCATTTAAGCTAGCTGTCCGGTTTGTGTATTGGTTAGTCTGTGTCCCTGCCTGTTCCTACCTATATCTGTATGTGGAAATGAGTTATATGAATTTTTATGTGTTTTATCTAAGTACCTGTGCTTGTGGTATAAATAGCATATAGCTTTTGTGTGCCTTTTTTTTCCTCATGTTTCCCCCTTTCCCTTTGGTTTGTCTTTCATTTCCATTTCTTTTTTTCTTCCTTTTCCTTTTTCCATGTCCTCTGATTATACCTTAGAAATGTACTGGCTTTGCTAAGTCCCTTGTGCCATAGCTAAGATTCAAGAAGTTGAGCCCTTTCAGACAAAATGTCTTCTGAATTACCAAAGGCAATCTGACACCCTAGCCTTCCTCTTTCTCTAGCCAGTCACTTGGCTTTTAAGGGGTCAAAAGTTAATGAATCATGGACTCTTCTTTTCTGTTCTTTTCTCCTAGTTTCTTTTACATCTCCTGGGAATTCCCAGGCATTTTGACCCAAGTAGTACTTTATTAGACTGCTTTTTATTCTGGTTCTAGAATGGAGGAATCGATAACCTAGAGAAATGAAAGGAGGAAAGGACTCATTTGGCAAAAAAATATTTATGGCAGCTCTTATTATTGTTGCAAAAAACTGGGAACTAAAGGAGTGC
Source organism: Gymnobelideus leadbeateri (assembly GCA_011680675.1). Taxonomy (NCBI): domain Eukaryota; kingdom Metazoa; phylum Chordata; class Mammalia; order Diprotodontia; family Petauridae; genus Gymnobelideus; species Gymnobelideus leadbeateri. The sequence goes on along the minus strand of WOXC01011778.1, from coordinate 510,711 downwards.
CCATTGCTTAAAATGTGTGAATATAATGGAATAGTATTGTACTAGAAATTGTATTAGAAATTATGAAAAGGACAGTTTCAGAGAATCCTGGAAAGACTTATGTCAACTGATGTAAAGTGAATTGAGGAGAACTGAGGAATAGAGGAAGAGTTACTGCAGCCTGGGGATCTTCAGGGTAGTGGGTGAAGTAAAAGGAACCTAAGATTGATTTCAGGGAGTTGGCTTCAGAGTACACTTGAGTACAGACATAGCATGTTCAGAGGATGGTGACATTGAATGGGGCTAAGAGTCTGGAGACCAGGATCCTTTAGTAAATCACTTTTAACTTCTCTTGATTTCCTGATGTGTTTAAAAGAAATTCCTATCCTGCCCTATCAAACAAATTTGTGAGTGGAGATGAAATAAGATAATAGGTGTAAATGTTAGATAGCATTATCAGGTGATCAATGCCTCAGAATTGAGCCCTTTTACTTGGGTGGGCTAGGGTGGAGACTGCCATGGCTGTTTCTGATCGGGATGGGGAGGGCATCATGGGATATTTCATGGGTGAAGATGAAGTGGGAAGTGTATATTTTTAACTCCCCCACTGGTAAGATTGTAGAAAGAAGGGCTGCTTCCTAGGCTCTTAGTCTGGTGTTTGACTATTTCTCTCATTTGGCTGCTTGAAGCATCTGTAGAGCAGCTCTTCAGGCCTGTGTTGGCCCATGTTTCCCCATTCTCCCAACCCAGCTACCTCTTTTGCTTTCGTGGTCAAAGATGAGTTCTTGGGAGGTTTTCACAATGGGCTAATGCTTGGAATAGAGCAGAGTTCTCTTAGAAGGTTATCTCACAGGGTAGAGAACGGAGTTGAAAGTACAGGGTAATTCAACCAACGTTTATTAATTGCCTGTTGTGTATAAGTTACTGTACTAGGCACTGGGAATACAACCACCAAAATGTAATAGTCCTCAGGGGTGAGTGGAGAAGATAAATAGACTTGCACAAGTCTCTTAGATTGTATGAGCTCTTTAGAGTGTAGGTACTGTGATGTTATTTATATTTGTGGCCCTAGCACATAGCAGGTCTTTCATAAATGTTTGTTGAATTAAAAGCTGAATCTCAGTCTGGGACGATTCTTCATGGCTATTATATGGAGGAAGGGAACCTGCTATTCTCATTTCCTCTGAGGACCAAATTAGAAGGAAAGGCTGGAGATTAGAGATAACAGAGAGCTTGGAAACTAGATATGGGGAAAGTGGGAGCTATGAATTAGCAGAATGAGTGACTAAGTTTGGTGGCTAGAATCTTCTTTCCAGGAGTTCTCTCCAATAGGAAAGACCCCATTAGGCTGGGCTAGTCTAGGGGAAGTTCTGCCTAGAAACTGAGTGGGATGACCTCTTAAGTTCTGGTATAATTCTTCATGGGAGAATGTTTTGTGCCATTTTAGGGATAGTGGAGAACATGGGGCTTGAAAGAACTTGGATTGAAACTCTGTTGCAGTTTGTGCAGGTCCTGGTTTTTGTTTCTAGGCATTTCAGGGGGAGGAAGAAGGGCTTGCTTCTGTGTCCCCATGTTTCCTGTGCTTGTATTCAATTTTTTTTTTACCTTGCTTCCTGAATTCCATGTAATTGTTATGGAAATGCTTGTTTTGGGGCTACAGTTGGGTTCCTCTGGGGATTATTACTGGCTGGCTGTAGGATAAGAGATGTAGTTAACGGTTCATTAGCTTCATTGCCCTCCCGTAGCTGGAGATGTGGGGGCCTGTCCTGCTCTGAACTTGTTTCCTTTAGTGGGAAGAGACAGGACACAGATGCCAGCTGACCAACTAGGAATGAAGGCTGGGGAGGTGAGTCAGTTCTCTCCCTCCCTTCTTTTATTCTCCCATTCACCTTTGGCCTGTCCTTGAACAAAATTTCCCTCAAAGCCATTGGCAGGCAATAAAAAAGTAAGGAAACAAGCATTTACTAATCACTATATGCCAGGAGCTTTACAAATATTATCTAGTTTGTTCCTCATGACAACCCTGGGGAGTAGGTGCTGGTATTATTTGCTTTTCACAGTTGAGGAAATTGAGACAGATTAAGTGACTTGCCCAGGGTCACAGAGCTAGCATACCTGTCCAAGGCTGGATTTGAATTCAAGTCTTCTGACTGCCCATCACTCTCTCCTCTGTGCCACCTAGATGCCTCAACTAGGAGAACTAGGAGATGTATCTTGGAACACTTACAATTCTTTTCTCCCAGCACCTTCGTTCTGCTTTCTTGTTTCCATTTTCAGTATTTCTCATGCTCAGGGACTAGTCCAGTTGGCCCCAAGTTGGAGGTAGTGGTGGTGTTTTTTTTTTTTTTAACCCAATCCTGTTAGGAGTTTTCAGCTTTGACAATCTGATGTAGGCATTTGGTTTGTAGCTAAAGGTTATGTTTTGAACTGAGACATTAGATGATGAAAGTACCTCCCTTTCCTTGAAGGGAGACAACTGAGTCTAAGGGGTAGTGGTAACAGTGTATCTCCTTTCCCTTGTTTGCACTTGTTTTGTGGACAAGATAATAAGTCTCATACCTCTTCTCCCACACAACCTTGCAAATAGTGGGTTTAGGAAATAGACGACTTGTCATAAGTTAAAGAGAAAATGGGTTTCCTCGTATATAGAAAAATCAGGGAGATGCTGTAAGGATTTGACCTTAGAATCAGTTTACTTTCCAACAGTTTGAACAGAGCCCAGATGGTCACCTTTCATATAGGGGAATTCTTGCATTGAGTAGGAGGTGGGACTAGATGACCTATAAGGCCTTTTCCGATTCTTTGATTCAGTGTCTGGCTTTGGTCTTGGTGAGGAACCACATGACAGCTGAGTGACCAACCACAGGAACAGTCATGAGCTAAAACTAGCCCTTCCCTGGGAATTGTGCCTGTGACTCCCTGATAAGTGAGGTTTCTGTCTAAAGTCCGGTTTAGGTAATCGGCTCTGTGCAATGGGGGTGGGATGATGCAGTAGGTTGGGGAGAGGCGGGGACAAACAGGAAGTATGGGCGCCAGGCCCCAGGACTGAGGGCTGGGCGGGTTCTCTTGTAATGATGCCTGGACAGGTCTGGCCCAAACCCCCTGGCAGGGACGCAGGGAGGAGGGGCTAAGCAGGTAGAACTGGAAATTCCACCGAGAGGGTGGGACACAGAGTGAAAACTCTTAATTTTGCTGCTCTTAACCGGGTATTCTTTGCTATCCTCCTTGCGCCATGACAGCTCCCATGTCACTTAGTATGCAGCCAAGGATGGACGGCTTCGGCTCAGCCCAGGCTGTTGGCAGGCTCAATGGGTCTTCTCACGCTACTGTTCCTACCCTGTCCTGGCCCTACCTTCTCTCTTGGAAAGTACTTATAAGCATGAGATCCTTCCGGCTCAGTGGGAAGGAACAATATTTTTGCAGTATAGTTAAGTCATCTGTTTCTAGGAAGGTAGGAGTAGAACAGAAAGAGATGGGGCAAGGTGAAAACCCTAGGCCCAGATTCCAGCAATGTTGCTTGTTCTTGAAATTTCTATTTCCCAGAAGCTTCTCAAGGCCATATATCTTACTTTCTGGCCCTTACTTTGCCTCTGTTCCATTTACTAGACTTGCAGGTACCCAAATCTTAGTTATTTGGTCTCATTCTTTATCTGCTATTTCTTCTCTTTCTGTGTTTTTTTCTTCCTTTTATAAACTTGTATTCCTTGATCCCTTCACTGTATTTCCTTTTCTGGTATACTTTCTGAGTCTTTGTTTTTGCCTTCCTTTTTTTTATTTCACTCTTCCCTGTCTTCCCCATGACACTTGTATTTGCCTTGGTCTTTACTATTCTTTTCCTGTTCGCTCTTCATTGATTTTTCTAAACTTTTCTAATAACAGAACTTCCAAAGAAGACTTTTGCCATCAACCACAAGCCAGGGCCTACTAGATGACTGACACCAAATCTGGTTCTTGACCGATTTTACCCTGGAAGTTAGTTCCTTACTCTTCTACCTTACAGATCAAGGAAGTGTTGACCAGTCTAAATGACTATTGTCCTTTAGAAATTTAGATCCCTTTGCATTCTTTTGCATGCAAACACCTGTATTTCTTCCTGAACCTTCCCCTTACTTCTGCTTATTCATCATGAAGAGAAAATGATTATAGGAAGGTTTTCTTATAATGGAAGAGGGACAGTTTATAACATTTACAAAAATGGTTTGTGAGAAATCATAGAACTAAAAATTTGTCCCTACCATTTTTTTCAAGCTTATACTGGTTTGAAGGGGTTCAGCCTGATGCCTAAAGACATCAGCCATTTTTAGTTTGAACTCTCTAGTCTTCCTTGTGTATTAAGATTCTTTCTAAATGGTGTTTTCTTTCTAGGGTGTTGTTCACAGATTTCGGCTCTGACCAGCATTTAGTCCCTGGATTTAATCCATTGGTAGATTCATAATTGCTATCCCATATCAACAAGGTGACCTACAGAGTAGTAGGTCACTCTGCAGATCCTGAGACAAAATAATTATATCTGCCTATCTTTACAGCTGCCTTAAGTCAAAGCAATGTAAATTAATATAACTCATCATTGATTCTATTTTTTTCCTTCTTAAAATGTACTTGTGATTTCCTTGGCACAGAAAACTTCTACCAGTGCAGATTGGTACCTCTTTATCCTAGAGAATTGCCTGAGTGCTAACTGACTTGCCCAGGTTCACATCACTAATGTATCTGAGACAGAACTTGAACCCTGGTTTTTCTTATTCTGAGACTGGCTCTAGCCACTTTGAGCACTGCTTCTCAGTCATCAATTGCTCCTCTTCCTTCCCTTTCTCTCAATTCACAGATCTAACCTCTTTCGAAGAGCCTGTCCTCTTCCCCTCCCTGGGAACGGAAAGCTAAACAAAATGATAATTCATTAATTTGCTAGCCTAGAACTTTCTAACCATACTGTATCCAGGAGTAAGATTAGAATGAGGTGAATGGAATTGATTTGTAAAGATTCAGCCCAGAATTGGATTAAGTGCCCCATCTGTTTAATAATTTTAGAAGCCGAGAGCCACCATTTGATGTATTGTTTTATACTGTTTGTTGGTGTTACACCCAGTAACATGAATATGTAATACCTATGAGGAGTGGAATTTCATAAGAGGAAGAAATTTGAATAAGAGGAAGTGAAAATGCAAACAAAATTCTATTATAATAAACTTCTAGGGAGTGGGGCAGGGTCCAGACATTTTCATTGTATCTTAGTTTCATTATTATAAATGCTTACTGAATCTGGAGGTGGTCTTTGGGGGTTATCCCAAAGCATCTCCCTCACTTTTTAGCTTCCCCATCATTGTAGTCGTTTTTCTACTATTGATTCTACAAAAATACTGATGTTTTTATCCAGGAAATTGTGTCAATTAAATTAAACAAATACTTGTTAAGTGCTGAATGTGAAAAGATTTAATAGAATAAAATTGTCTCTGCCCTCATAGAGCTTGTGGGCTAATAGAAGAGCTAATGTTCATATGCAGACAACTAAGGTAAAGTGGTTAACCTAAGGACTGTTGACAGGTATGTTTCTACTGCTATATTGAGAATGAAAGAACTTTGATGGGCTTTGTTCATCCCTTCATCTCTTCTGTTGCTGCCTTTCCTGAAACTTTGGAGTGAATGATACCCTTCCTTCTTTCCACACTGGTGATTTTATATCTTTGAACTGGCTGCTAGAAATGTTTTTTTGCTGCTTTGTGTATACACACACACACACACACACACACACACACACAGAGGCACATGCTCAGGAGGTATTTTCATTAGGATCCATATGCAGAAATGGTCTTGTGAGAAAACCAAGCTGAAATTCCCAAATCCATATATCCAACCCTAGTCTCTCTGCTGAACTTCAGCTCTGTGTCACCAACTGCCATTTGGACAGTTTGAATTTGAAATTCCATAGGCATCTCAAACTCAGTGGCCAATGCAGAGCTCATTGTATTTCTTCCAAAACTCACATCTCTTCTGAACTTTCCTATTCCTGTTGAAGGCACTACCTTCCTTTCAGTTATGCTGGTTCACAATGTCATGTCATCCTCCACTCCTCACTCAGGCCCCTCCCACTTATCCAGATAGTTGCCAGAAAAGTTTCTTCCTCCAAACCTTATGTCTATATCCCCTTCTCTCCCCTCAGATTGCAATCGTCCTTATATTAAGAGCCTGCTAATTATAATTAGTCTTCCTACTTCAAGTCTTTTCCCACTGCATTTTATCTTCCACATGGCTACCAAAGTAATTTTCTTAAAGTATAGGTCTAACCATATCCTTTCCCTTCCTGAACTCAGTGAATTCCAGTGGCTTCCTGTTGCTCTTAGGATCAAATATAAACTCTACTCTTTAGCGTTTAAAGTTCTTGACAGCTTGGCCCTGCCCTCCTTTTCTAACCTTCTTACATATCACTCCCTCTACACATTTTACAAGCCCACCTGTAAAGGTGGCCTGCCTCCTGTTACCCTCTGCGTCTATGCTGTCTTTCCCCTAAGCTTAGAATGCTTCTCCCCTCACGTGGGCTTAGACCACATGGCTTCTTCTAGCTCTGGATCAGTGAACTCCATGAAACATCTCACCTCTGCCTTTTGGAACCCCCAGTTTCCTTCAAGATCCAGCTTAAGTGCTCTGGGCTGCAGATCTCTATTGTTACTTTGAATCTGCTTTATCTGTGTTATGTATATACCTACATATTTTTATGTTGCTTCCTGCCTTTGAATGTAAACTGCTTGAGGGCAGGCACTGTATTTTTCCTCTTCTTCCCTTCCTTCCAGTACCTAGCTTATTTTGTTGTTGTTGTTCAGTTGTTTCAGTCATGTCTGACTCTTAGTGACTTCATTTTTCTTGGTAAAGATATTGGAGTGGTTTGGCTTTGGTTTGCAGCAAAAAGGGTTAAGTGACTTGCCCAGGGTCATACAGCTAGTAAGTGTCTCAGGCTGGATTTGAATTTGAATTCAGGCCTTTGTGACTTTAGTCTCAACGCTCTACCCACTTAATGCTTGCTTAGTTGATTGGCCCAATCAACTTCTTGGAAACCAGTGTTATTCTACAGACTTTCCCAAAAGGGAAAATGTACTGGGTACTGAATTCATTTCTACTCTTTAAGTGTCCTGACTTGTGGTCTGAGCTTCAAGCCCAATATTTTACTCCTTTGATCTTTAAAAACGTGTCCACTTTAACTGTCACTTTTACGATTATGAAATACTTTAAGCATCCACTGTTCCTTTGTCAGCAATCACCAAGTCCAAGTGTGCACATTTTTAGGGCTTATTTACAAGGGAAGAGAGTTATGTTGAGATGTATTACCGACGGGTCCCAAGAATCAAAGTGCATAAAAGCTTCTGAGTAGAAGATACTTTGGTTGACTTTGCAGCTTGTAAAACCTATCCTAGGCTAGCTCTCCATCTACACTTTTCCTAAGGGATTCTGCAGTAATTGAAGGCATTGGAGTGGGAAGGAAATGAGATCATGGTTACTGTTTGAGTACATATGTGTAGTCCAGTTGAGAGGAGAGGTATATTGTGATGGCGGAGAAAGGAAGGTCAATGGAGTAATCTTGGCAGAGCCTGTAAAGTACTTTGTCAGTGAGAAGGCTATACTTAATCTTTAATACAAAGAAAAGACTTAATTTCAGTGATTTCCTCTACTAATGAATTCTAGATTAAGTCACAAGACCTGAGTTCTACTCCTGTCAGCTGGTGACCTCAGGCAAGTCTCTCCATTTCTTTGTCTTTATTTCTTATATGGTAGAAATAAAAACAATATTGTTTGGTATTACCATTAAACTAGCTACTGGTGCCCTGTCTTCTAAAATACCTTGTGGTTATCTCTAGTAGAGGCAGCTTGGAATATTGGAAAGAGAGACAGCTTTTAAACCAGGAGGACCTCAGTTCATGGCCAGTCTGTGATTTATACCGGCTGTGGAAGCCTGAGCAAGTCACTTAACTACTTTGTACTCTAGGTTACTCTTAAATCAAGAAGCATTTATTAAGCATTTATGGTTTGCTAGTTCTGTGCTAAGTGCAAGGAATACAGAGAAAGGGGAGAATGGCCCTTGCCCTCAAGGAGCACACAATCTAACAGGGGAGGATAATATGCAAAACAACTATGTCCAAAGAAGTTACATGCAGAATAAATTGGAAATAATCCTAGCAGGAGGGCACTAACAATTAAGGGGACTGAAGAAAGGGTTCTTTAAAAGGCAGAATTTTAGCTGAGAAGCCCAGGAAGCCAGGAGGTGGAGACAAGGAGGGAGGGAGGAAGAAGACAGATATAGTCAGGACATGGCATTTAGAATGTCACTGGATCATAGAGTATGCTTCTCCTCAGCCATCTTGGCTCCTCCTGAAAATAGAGTATGTAGAGGGGTGGGATCTAAAGTGTAAGAAGACTGGAAAGATAGCAGGCAGATTGTGAAGACTTTTAAAAGCCAAAGGATTTTATATTTACATGGAAGTGATAGGTAACCACTGGAGTTTATTGAGGGGAGTAGAGGGAAGGGGACATTTCTGAGACTTTGGATTTAGGAAAATCACTTTGGCAGCTGAATAGAGGATGGATTGGAGTAGGGATAGACTTGGTGCAGGCCAGCCAACCACCAGGCTATTGCAGTAATCAAGGTGGGAGGTGAGGGGGGCCTTCACTAGAGTAGTGGCAATGTCAGAGGAGAGAAAGAGGTATATTTGAGAGATGCTGCACAGGTGAGATCAACAGGCCTTGGCAACAGATTAGATGGGGGCTGTTGAGATATCGAGGAGTCAAGAGTGATAACTAAGGTTGCAAACCTGGGACCTGGGAGAATGACAGTTCCCTCAGCAAGAAGAGGGAAGCTTGGGAGGAGGGAGGATTTTAGGGGAAAGATAATGAGCTCAAAACAACTTGTGAGAGCAGTTTAATCTTAATCTTTTAGCCAGAAATACCACTGTTGGATCTGTAACCCAAAGAGATCAAAGAGCAGGTCTTAAATGTACAAAAATATGTGTTTTATTTATTTTTTTAGTGGCAAAGAACTGGAAACTAAGAGAGGTGTCCTATTAGAGACATTATGGTATGTAAATGTAATGGAATACTATAGAAGCAATGAAGGGGACACTTTCAGAGAAACCTGGAAAGACTTGAAAACTAATACAGAATGAAATGAATAGAATCAGAAGAAGAATTTATACTATAACATTATAAAAATGATCAGTTTTTTGCAGGACTTGGGAACTCTGATCAATGCAGTGATCAACCATGATTCCAGAGGACCAATAACGAAGCATGATACTACATACTTCATAACAGAGAAGTGATAGATTAAATATGTAGAATAAGACACACATTTTTGGATTTGGCCAATAGAGGAATTTGTTTTGCTTGACTAAGTATATTTTGTCACAAGGATTTTACTTTTATTTTTTTCAATAGAGAAGGGAAGGTGAGGAAAGAAGATAATTTTGGGGGGGAGGGGAGGGCAGTTGGGGTTAAGTGACTTGTCTAAGGTCACACGGCTAGTTTTTTGTGTGTGTCACGTGTGTGAGGCCAGATCCGAACTCAGGTCCTCCTGACTCCAGGGCTGGTGCTCTACTCACTGCGTCACCTCACCCTCCCCTAAGAAGATAATTTTTAAAAAGATTGCTTTAAATGAGGTAAGAAATAAAAAAGTCTAGACTAGGACAATGGTGATGGGGAAGAATGTATACATTCTGTTTATGACTGTGTAATTGTGGGTGTAGTATTTATCTTGAGTTTATATATGGCATCTGTATGTATGTTACACCAACTATAGTTACTGTTAGATGTGCTGGAGGAATGACTATCAAATTTATGAACTGTGATTTTGTTTAAGTTTCTATTCCCAAGGCTAGTTGCTATTTTAAATAAGGTATATGCTTTAATTAGGTTCCATAGAAGAAGAAAGTTTTTTTGTATTTCATAAACACACTTAAGTTTCTAAGTGTTAAGTTTCCTATTTGATATCCAGGCCTATCAAAGACAATTTTATGTGCTAACAGCCTTAATGAAGACAGAAGTTTCTTATTTAATCTTGGGGACAGACCACTAAATAATAACATAGTTCATGAATTTAATGAATTCTTCCTTTGTTAAGAACATAAACATGAATTTCATCTTTAAAAAATGAGTGAAAGTAACTATGAAAAAAGACGGAGCTGATGTATTACTGTTTCATTTTGTTCTTTTTCTCATCTGTGCATTATTTTCTGGACTCATTCTTAAGACTCTGACGGTAGATGTTTTTTAATTAGACCTGTTTCTTTTCTTTTCTTTTTTTTCCCTACCTTCCATCATTTAGTACAGCTCTAGGTTTAAATCCTGCTTCTGATACCTTGGTCAAATCCTGAGCCTCAGTGTCCTCATGTCTATAATAAGGGGGTAGGATTATTTGGCCACCAAAGTCCATACTACACCTAGATCTGGGTTCTCTTTAGCTACTCCATGTAGTGGAATCGGTTCTTTTTGAAAAGTTAGAAGACCTGTGTTCCAGTTCTGAGTTCTGCTAACTAGTTGTACCATTTTTGGCAAGTTCCTTTATTTCTGTTTCCTCCATGGTGGTTGTGAGGATAAAATGAGATCATATACATAAAGTGTTTTATAAATCTTTAAGTGTCACATAAGTGATAGTTGTTTTAATTCATAAAAAATGAAGATAATACTTAGTCTTACTATTTCTTAGTATTATTTTTAATTCAATTTTATTTTATTTTATTTATTTATGTTTTGGAGGGTAGTTGGGGCCAAGTAACCTGCCCGAGGTCACACGGCTAGGTTTTTGTTTGTTTGTACGTTAAGTGTCTGAGGTCGGATCCAAACTCAGGTCCTTCTGACTCCGGGGCCAACGCTCTACTCACTGCGCCATCTAGACACCCCTCAATTTTATTTTTAAAAATAGCTTATTTCAGTCAGCAAAAATTTGCCTTTGCACCCTGTCCCCTCCCTTAATTGTGAACAAAAGAAAAATGAAACCCATTACAAGTGTATATAGTCAGTCAAAACAGATTTCCATGTTGACCGTGTCTAAAAAGATACTTATCTCATTCTGCATTCTTAGCCCCTTCACTTCTCTGTCATGAAGTAGGTAGCATGTTTCATCATTAGTGCTCTGGAATTGTGGATGGTCATTACACTGATAAGAATTCATAATTCTTTCAGTTGTTTTCTTTAAATCACATTGTTGACATCATATAAATTGTTTTCTTGGTTCTGTTTACTTCATTCTGCATCAGTTCATACAAGTATTCCTAGTATTCTTTGAAACCCTCTTCATTATTTCTATAGCAAGATAGTGTTCTATCACACTTACATGCCATGACTTTTTTTTTTTTATCCATTCTTAAATGTATGGGCACTCTCTTAGATTCTCATTCTTTGACACTTGAAAAAGAGTTATAAATGGGGGCGGCTAGGTGGCGCAGTGAATAGAGTACTGGCCCTGAAGTCAGGAGGACCTGAGTTCAAATACAGCTTCAGACACTTAATACTTACTTGCTGTGTGACCTTGGGCAAGTCATTTAACTCCAATTACCCCTCCAAAAAAAGCGGGGGAAATAAAAAATGACTTGGTGTAAAAAGAGCTATAAATATATATTTTTTTACATTCTTAGAGTTTGTTTTGTTTAGGACTGATCTGATCTCTCCCTTAATCTATCCTTTCTCTGATTCTCCGCCTTTGCCTATCTTCCAGTTGAGTGAAATATTTTTGTAACTAATGTGTGTGTGTGTGAAAGTTCATTCTTCCTCCTTTTGACTAGTTCAGATGAGAGTGAGGTTTTAGTGTTAGCTATTTCCCCCAGCCCCTTCTTCCTTTTGTCTATCTTGATTGTGTGAGATACTTTTCCCTAACCACCTTTTCTCTACTCCATCTCCTCCCCAGTATATGCCTCTTCCCCCCTTTCTGTTCGATTGTGATCATCAAGAGATAACCGAACCACTCCTAGGCCTTGTCTAATTACCCGGATGATAGTAGGGTTTAGAGGGGACACCTGTATCATTTCCTCATATTTGAATGTAAGCATTTTATCTTTGTTTAGTCCTTTATCATTGTTCATTAATGTTTACCTTCTTAAGTTGCTCTTCAATCCTGTGTTTGAACTTCAAAATGTCTTCACAGCCCTTCTTTTAATCAGGAATTTTTAGAAATCCTTTATTTCATTTAAGGTCTGTTCTTTCTCCCTGTAGCATTATACTCAGTTGTGTTGTTCTTCTTGGCCCTAAGCCCATATCCTTTGTCTCTTGGAATGCTGTATTCCAAATTTGCTTCTCCTTAACATAGTAGTGGCTGCTAAATCATGAGGGAGCCCAACTGTGATTCCTCAGTACTTGAATTTTTTTTCTTTTTCCCTCTGACTGCTTGTCATCTTTCTTTGACCTGGAAAATCTGAATTTTGACTGTGATAGTTATGGGAATTTTCATTTTGGAATTTCTTTGATGACAAATGATAGATTCTTTTTCCACCTTGCCCTCTGGTTCAAAGAGATCTGTACAGTTATCTTTAAGATATCTTTTTTTTAATTTAATTTTTTAAGAAAAATTATATATAAACAAAATTTTTTGACATTCATTTTAAAAAATTTTGAGTTTCAAATTCTCTCCCTCCTTGAGAAGTTAAACAATTTGTTATATATTATACATGTTTAGTCATCCAGAACATTTGCATTTTAGCTATATTGCACAAGAAAGCACAGACCAAAAAACCAAGAATAATAGTTAAAAAAAATATGCTTCAATCTGCATTCATACACCATCAGTTCTTTCTCTGGAGGTGGATAGCATTTTTTGTCATAAGTCTTTCAGAATTGTTTTCGATCATTGTGTTGAAGTCATTCACAGTTGATCAGCATACCGCATTACTTTTACTATGTACAATGTTTTCCTGGTTCTTCATATTTCACTTTGCATCAGTTCATGTAAGTCTTCCCAGGTTTTTCTGAAAGCATCCTTCTTATCATTTCTTTTTTTTTTTTTGCCTTTTTTTGGAGGGCAATTGGGGTTAAGCAACTTGCCCAAGGTCACACAGCTAGGTTTTTTTTGTTTGTTTGTTTGTGTGAGCGTTAAGTATCTGAGGTCAGATTTTGACCTTGTCTTGGTATCGTAGGAAATACAGATCTATACCTAGTTTCTACCAAACTGTTTATTGTAGCAAACACGCTGGTGTCCCCAGGGTGGCTGCTAACACAGGTTCTTAGCTCTGCTTTTCTAAAGGAAAGCAACTCAAAATGGGTTAACAATCTTGCTTTAATAAATCAAACATATCGGGGTGGCTAGGTGGCGCAGTGAATAGAGCACCAGCCCTGGAGTCAGAAGGATCTAAGTTGCGATCGGCCTCAAGACACTTAACACACACAAACAGAAACCTAGCCATGTGACCTTGGGCAAGTTACTTAACCCCAATTGCCTTCCAAAAAGAAAAAATAAAAATAAATCAAACATATCATTTACCTAGTTCAGGGGAAAAAGGTCAGCACACTGAACTTCAGAGTATACAGACAGAAACATTTCAAGCAGACAGGTCTCCAACTGTCCAAACATTACATCCATACCAAGTCACAGTTATCAGAGAGGGAAGCATCAACATTTGGCTTTTTCAAAGTTGGGGGGCTCTCAACAGCTGCCCAGTTTCTCATCTGGTCAATCATATAACACTTCTCAAAGTGAGCCCCCAAAACAAAGTCTCACATCAAGGTTTATATAAGCCTTCTCCAGGCTCAGAGAATGTAACAACCCTCTTGACCCACTGCCCAATCACAAAGTATTTCCTGAAAAACAAGCCTCCCACCACAGGTTCCAGGTGCACTTAACCTAGGGGCAGGGAAGATCTTAAAAATTTACATTCCTATAACACTGCTTTCCAGTTTTCCCATCAATTTTTGTCAAATAGTGATTTCTTGTCCTAAAATCTTGGATATTCGGGTTTGTCAAACACTAGATTACTATGGTCATTTACTACTGGGTATTATGTACCTAATCTCTGCCACTGATCCAGTATTCTATTTCTTAGCCATTACCAGGTTGTTTTGATTATTATTATTTTGTAATACAGTTTGAGACCTGGTACTGCTAAACCACCTTCCCATCTGTTTTCATTGATTCCCTTAGTATTCTTGATCTTTTGTTCTTCCAGATGAATTATGTTTTGATTTTCTCTAGCTATAGAAATACTTTTTTGGTAATTTGGTATAGCACTGAATATTTAGGTAGAATTGTCATTTTTATTATATTGGCTTTGCTTACCCAAAAGCAATTAATATTTCTCAAGTTGTTTAGATCTGGTTTGTGTGAAAAGCATTTTGTAATTATGTTCATATATTTCCTGGGTTTGTCTTGGCAGGTAAACTCCCAAGTATTTTATATTGTCTGTAGATATTTTAAATGGAATTTCTCTTTCTTTCTCTCACTGCTAGATTTTGTTGGTAATATATAGAAATGCTGATGATTTATGTGGAATTCATTTATATCCTTTAACTTTGCTGAAGTTGTTAATTATTTTAATTAGTTTTTTAGTTGATTCTCTAGAATTTTCTAGGCATACCATCGTATCATTTGCAAAGAGGGATAGTTTTACTTCTACATTGCCTATTTTAATTACTTTAATTTCTTTGTCTTATTACTATAGCTAACATTTCTAGAGCAATATTCAATAATAATGGTGATAGTGGGCATCTTTGCTTTACCCCTTTATTGGAAAGGCTTCTAACTTATCCCCATTATAGATAATGCTTGCTTTTGGCTTTATATATACTACTTATAATTTTAAGTGTTTTTAAATAGGAATGGGTATTATATTTTGTCAAAAACTTTTTCTGCATCTTGTTGTCTCATGGAATCATTGGATTCTATTTGATCGATTCTAATCTTCAGGAAGTATGTTGCTTAGGCAAGTTTTCTACTTTTATGCCAAGATATTGATTCCTTTTCTAATTATTTTTTCCATAGCTCTCATTTCTTACACAGTTTTTCCTCTAGTGCTTTTATTTCATTTATAAGATGTACGTTTAACTCTTTTTTTTAGATGCTTGCTTCATTTCTTCCAGGAATTCTAGTTGAACTTTTGTCCAAGTTTTATTTTTCTCTAAAGCTTTGCTTAGAGATGTATTGGAATTACCATCTTCTGGTTTTGTATCTATCACCATAATAGCACTTTATGGTGGGATTCTTTTTTCTTTTGTTCTTCCAGCCTATTTCCTAACTTCAGACTTAAATGTTAGTCCTGGATTCTGCCGCACTTCTGGAGGGAATGTCTGAGTTCATCTTGTTACTGCTTTCTTGGAGGTTTTGAGTGTTGAATTATCCAGAATCTCAGGGATACACTGGGGAAATGAAAGCTTTCTGTGCTCCCTTAGTCTGATCCAGGAAAAGTCTGATTGCTGTTCCCCTGGTCAGAGCCATGTAAGTTCCTGAACTAGGTTTCAGTCTGAGGAACAACTGAAACTATTTCCATTGGTTCAGAGTGACAGAATTATGTATGGACTCCCCTTTGGTCTGCTATTTCCTGCCCCGATTATTCCCTTGCAGATTGTGATAGATGCTGAAACTGAGACTTTGCTCCTGGGGTCTGAGCCACACTGCTACTTCTAAACTTCTTCCATTCTTTGTACACTACTCAAGGGCTCCCTATCTGGAAATGCCACCCCCACAGATAGATCCCCTTTTCATTCTGCCTTGGATATATGATCCAGATCCTACTCCAGGATAGTAGGAAAGAAGCTACTAGTTGACTGTATACTGCTTCCTATTTTCTGCCATCTTGGCTCTGCTACCCAAAATTCAATTTTGTTTTCGTTTCAGTTTTGAGTTCACTCTCTCACCCTTTATTACCTGTTGAGAAGGCAAAAAAAAACCCCAAATCATTGCAAATGTGTATAGTCAAGCAAAACAAATCCCTGAATTAGCCATGCCAAAAAGGAAGAAAGAAAGAAGGAAAAGAAAAATAAACATCAATTTGCACCCTAAATCCATCCATGGATAGCATGTTTTGCTATGAGTCCTTTGGAATTATGATTGGTCATTGTGTTTCTCAAGTTTATTTTGAGGACCAAATGGTTTGCCTATTAAAATACTTTTAAAAGTATTATATGTTATATACTGCTATATGTTAATATATGCTATATGTTATATATGTTAAATACTGCTATATAGTTGCCAAGATATTATTCTTCCCTTCCATCTTTTCCCTGATTCCAGTAGTAATTGCTGTTCCATGAAATCATTGACTTTAGTTTGGTCTGTTCTAATTTTCTGAGAGTTATTTTCTTTGGTAAGATTTTGTGACTCGTTTTCTAAACTATTCTCTTTTTTTTTTATTTTTTTTTTTTATAAGCAATTGGGGTTAAGTAACTTGCTCAAGGTTACACGGCTAGTCATTATTGATGCGTGGGTGCTCATTTTCTGAGGCCGGATCTGATCTTGGGTCATCCCAACTCCGAGGCCGGCGCTCTTACTCACTGCGCCACCTAGCCGCCCCTTTAGGGCAATTGGGGTTAAGTAACTTGCCCAAGGTTACACGGCTAGGTTTTTGTTTGTGTGGATTAAGTGTCTGAGGCCGCTCCGAACTCAGGTCCTTCTGACTCCAGGGCCGACACTCTATTCACTGCGCCACCTAGCCGCCCCAACTATTCTCTTTTTTAACCTCCTTCTGTAGCTCTCATTTCTTTTCCTATTTTTTCCTTTACTGCTCTTATTTGGTTTTTAAAATCCTACTTTAGCACTTTAAAAAAAATTCTTGTTTTAATTCTCCCAGGAATTCTGATTAGACTTATGTCCAATTTGCAGTTTTCTTTGAAACCTTGCTTGTAGATGTTTATTCTGGGTTTATGTCTTGAGCTTCTCTTGTTAGCATAACTCTTTATGGTGGGGTTCCTTTTCTGTTTGCTCATTCTTCCAGTCTATTTCCTGATTTAGGACTTGATGTTCATGATTCAGATTGAACTACTATTTGCCCATTAGGAGTCTCTGTAGGTTCAGAGCCACTGAACTGCAGATTCCCAGTTTCCATTTTGGTTTGTGACTCCTGGCCTAATTATTTCACTCCAGGTCTCAGTCTCTTCTAGAGGTGAGAACTGAGTCCCCATTCTGCTCCTGGAATCAGAACCACACAGTCATGGCCCACTAGTGATTGATTGCTCCTCTCCACCACGTCTATTGGCAGGGCTCCCTTTCAGTTCCCTTGTGGATTGGGTGATGGATGACCAAGCTGAGCTGGCATCCTTTCCTGCACCCTTGCCTGGGATACCTGGAGTCTCTTCCTCCTTAGGTGCTTCCTGACCTCTGGCACATAGTCTCAGCTCTTTCATTCCCTTGGATGCTGGTGTACTTGGCTTTCTCCTGGCTGGACTCAGACCCTAGTATCCACAGACCTCTCTGTCTATCTCCCCAAGTCATCCTGGACTGAAAAAATGACTCGTTGTAGCCTTTTCTTACTTTTCCCAATTGGAATTCAGTCTTGGCATATTTTCTAGGTCTTTGTGGAGGAGGTTTGGTGGAAGATGAGCTAGGTTTACTTCCTCCTCTTCTAACCATCTTGAATCTGACCACAATTTGCTTTAACAGCATGTATTGAGTAGTAATTACTTGTTAAGCAGTTTTTGAGCTAATCTAATGTCATGTTAGAGATGGTTCCTAGATAATCATCCAGTTTGAATTTTTGCTGTCGTGAGGGAGACAAATTAGAAATGAAAAAAGTTTTGTGAAAAGCTGTTTTTCCATCCTCAACTGAGGGAAGAATAATTAAACTAAAATTGAAGGAAATATTTAAGCCAGATATTAGGAATAACTTCCTAATGAAAATGGGTTGCAAGACTTAGGAAGTGATGAAAGAAGAGTGATAGGATCTTCTTCCATGGAAATTTCAGCCCCAAAGAGTCTTCTGGTGGGTTATAGTGGCAGGAATATTGGATGTAGAATTGAGACCGGAGTTTGAATCCTGGCATTGACACTTATGTCCATGGCCCTGTTTCCTCCTCTGGGAAACGATGACAACAACCATTTATAAGGCACCAATGATGTGCCAAGTGCTTTACAAATAGAATTTCAGTTGATCCTCACAGCAGCCTTGAAGGGGGTAGGTGCTGTTACAATCTCCATTTTACAGATGAGGAAACTGAGGCAAACAGTTTTAAGTGATTTGCCCAGGGTCACACAGCTTAAGTGTCTGGGGCCAGATTTGAATTCAGGTCTTCCTGACTCTGGGCCTGGGCTTTTGTGCTACCTAGCTGCCCAATAGTAAATAATTAATTACCTGTTTCATAGGTTTGTTGTGTGAAAAACACTTTGTAAACCTCAAAGCTCTTTGTAAATATTAATTATAAAGCTGTAATTGGAGGCTAGAGGTTGGGTTAAGTGGTTCTTAATATTTATCATTCATCTGTCCTATTTGCCTTATTGCTTAGTTGTTTCCCTACCACCCCCCCCCCCCACTCCTAACTCTATGTCTTCTTTCATCATGTTTTTTCTTGTTTTTCCCTGACCGTGCTCATCTTTCTCCTCTCCAGGTTGTTCAGCAGTGGGTGCCGTCACAGTCTATACTTCTCAACAGCAAGTTAAAGTAGATGAGAATCAACGTGAGTGGGCTGAGGCTGGAGGTGATGGGATGGGACCGTTCTTAGGAGTGGGGGTAAAGGAAATGGGGCCTAGTGTGTGGGCATTAGGGTTTCCCTTTTTGCTGGTGCACCCCAGCTTCACTTGTCATCTTCCTGTAGCTGCCACACTGACCTGTCACTATGCGGGCTTCTCCTCACCCCGAGTGGAGTGGAAGTTTGTTCGGGGAAGTACGACCAGCCTGGTTTGCTATGACAGCAAGATTACTGGTAAGTCACTGGGGTCCTCTTGGCAGCCTCTGCAATCCCAAAGTGCTCTAGTCTGTGGTAGAAGCAATTGTGCCATAACTTCAGAGGAAAACATTTTAGTGTCAAGACAGCCCCTATAGCTCTTCTATGTGATGTTCTGGGGGTGGTGAGAGTAAGGTAGGGGTGCTTATGAATTGGTATGAAATTTCTGCTTTTGGTCTTAATATTTCTCCATGCTTTTCCCTTTCCTTGTTATCTCCTGGAACCACAGCTCCCTACGAAGGCCGTGTGGTCTTCTCCCAGACTGGTATTTCTTTTCGTTCTGTAACCCGAAAGGACACGGGGATGTATACATGTATGGTCACCGAAAATGGTGGAGCAGAATATGGAGAGATCACCGTGGAGCTCCTTGTGTTAGGTATAAAATCACACAGGCAAGCCTACATCATAACCTCTCTTAACCCTCCTGCTTCAAGGCTCATTGTCTTTTTCCTGTATTTCTAAAGAAAACTCCAAGGCTTAGAAGGGAGGTGATTGTTGAAAATGCCAAAGGAAGAGGGACTCAGAAATGAGCCTTTTGGTGCTTGGGGCAGGAAGGGAGAGGGAATCCTCAAATCATGTAGAAATTGAGGGGCATCAGACCAGAGGCCTGTGGGAGACTGAGGAGTGTTATGGTTGGAATCCAGGAGAACTAGATTCCAGTTACACACACACACACACACACACACACACACACACACACACACACACACATTTTAAAAAGAATAAAACATTATGCCAGTGTAAGCTTTCATTGCTCCTCCCTTTCCTTCTCTTTCTTCTTCTTTGGTATTTGTGGGCTTTGGTTACAGAATACTCTAGAGGGGTGTTGTTTGTCAGCTCTTTTCTCACCCTAGCCTTGTCCCTTTTTCTTTCCCTAGTGCCACCGTCAAAGCCCACAGTCAATGTTCCATCTTCAGCCACCATTGGGAATCGAGTGGTGCTGACCTGCTCTGAGCAGGACGGTTCTCCACCCCCTCAGTACGAGTGGTTCAAGGATGGGATTCTGATGCCTTTGGAGCCCAAGAACACCCGTGCCTTCATCAATTCTTCATATACCATGGACACTAAGACAGGGGAACTGGTATGAGGGTCATGGGTCCTAGGGATTGGTAAAAAAGTAGGAAAAGAAAATTGAGCCTGAATCCCTTGAACTTTGGGAGAGGTCTAGACTCTCCTTGGAACAAGAGACTGACTTATGTGCTCCTCTCTAGGTGTTTGACCCTCTGTCAGCCTTTGATACAGGGGATTATTCCTGCCAAGTAAGCAATGGGGTTGGGGTTGCCAAGACCTCAGAAGTTGTACGAATGGAAGCTGGTGAGTGAGGGTGGGAAAGGGATGTGATACCAGAACACCCCCATCCACCCCCATCTTTCCCCAGCTTTGTGTTTGTTTGGCATTGAAGGTGGCTGGGTTGCCAGGGCTGGTGGCTAGGTTAGGCAGTTAGAAAAAGACCTTGGGGTACAGGTTCCTGATGCCTCCAATTGTATTCCACAGTGGAACTAAATGTAGGGGGCATCGTGGCAGCCGTTATTGTGACACTGCT
The DNA here is from genome assembly GCA_011680675.1 of Gymnobelideus leadbeateri. NCBI lineage: Eukaryota > Metazoa > Chordata > Mammalia > Diprotodontia > Petauridae > Gymnobelideus > Gymnobelideus leadbeateri. The sequence continues at coordinate 490,358 of WOXC01011778.1, read as the reverse complement.
TCTCCTTGGGCTCCTGATTTTTGGTATCTGGTTTGCCTACTCTCGAGGCTATTTCACCAGTAAGTGCCTACCCCATTCTCCTTTCCTGTTTTTTACCTTCTCCTCTTTCCCTATCTCTCATCCCCACTTCCCACAAGGTGATGGACCTTGCCTGGGTTCTGGAACAGTTACATTATCTAGTCCTCTGTAGGCGTGGGCTGGGGGTCAGGGAGTGGGGGATATTCTACTATGTGGATGTGGACCTGGACCAGCAAAGTGCTGCCTGATCCTTATGGCCCTATTTTTAATTTTCTTTCAGGAACAAGTAAAGGGTGAGTGAGATGCTGGGCTCTCCTCCCTAACCAGACACTTACAGTTGCCCTTAACCAACAGAAGTTTCTGAAGCTGAAAGCAAGGAGATGGGCGCTACAAGCCAGAACTGTGATGGGGCTTGGGATGGGGATGGGAATGAGGGGAGGAGCCCAGCCTGTGAGGGAGGACTGCTGAATTCATGGATTTTTATGTATCTTGGTATCATAAGGTTGGAAGTGGGGAATTATCTGATTTGTAAGCTGCACATCATGGGTGAGAGGGCTGACCATCTATCTTTGTTGATTTATTTTCAGGAGCACCAGTAAGAAAGTAATCTATAGCCAGCCCTCTGCCCGCAGTGATGTGAGTGTGCTGTGTTTGGGTAGGAAGGGTATGGGCCTTTGGGAAAGAAGGGGGGAGTGCTATTTTGCCAGGATGGATGGGGTTTCTAGTTTGTGATTGTGGGACTATTTAGTTAGTGGGAATTGTAGGGAATTTAATGGAAGTTCTGTTTCCCTAGGGAGAATTCCGACAGACATCATCATTTTTGGTGTGACACCCAACCTGTCTCTTCTCCTGTCTTCTGAATTTGTCCTTTTTGGATTCCACTGGACTCTGACCTCCTGATGTTATGAATTTCACAGGATGCCTTACTTATGTTCCTAGTCCGTCTCTTCTTAGGATTTTTTTAATGATGACTCTCCAGCCAAGACTTCTGTGTGTGTTTATGAATGAGGTGGAGCAATAATACCCTGTCCTGCCTTCCCTTCTCCCATCACTGATGGGTTTGCCTGGACCATATTTAGGGTTTTTAATCCTCATCTCTCTTTAGAATCAGGCAGGTTGAGTGATATTTGTTTCCCACGACTAACAACTGCTTACCAGCAGATGTGGCCACGTTCCCAAGAGTGAACATCTTCCTTTATGTGTTCTGAACTTAACCCTAACTTGGGGTCTTGTGACTTTTGGACTCTCTCAGGATTGGGGAGAAGCTGGGGCCTGAGGCCAGAACAATGTTTCTCAAATAGGCTCAAGAGATTGGAGCTGTGGACTCTTGAGTATTAGATTAGTAGTGAAATGTCTCTTCTGTTTTCTGGGCCCTCCTCTCAATTCCTTCTATGAAAGATGCTTCCTGGCTTTGGAACACTTGACTATATGGCTACTCTGAGACCAGCTGGATCTTTTTTGTGTAGGGGTCTCCAGGGCCATGAGAGCTCTCAAGGAAAAAAAACCACAGTGACAATATTTAAGACCCATTGATCTACAGAAAGCAGATCTGGACTGGAGGCTCAAAGCCTTTCATTGACTGGGACAGATAGGATTGCCGTTTCAGAAAGGTGTCCTGTGCTTGGGAAGCCTCAGGTCCTTGCTGAATTACAGGGTGTAGTACATGTTGTGTATGAATGTCATTTTAAATAAATTTTTTTTTTGTCTAAGCAGTTTGTTTTGTGTATGTTAGGGGTGTAAGGTCTCAAAATTTAATAAGCCAGTTAAATTCAGACAGAGGACTTCACTGATTATCCTGGTTCTTTTTATAGGAGGGGACATTTTTGCTCAAGGATAAGCCTCTGCTGCCCCCTAGTGTGGTGTCTGTCTTCACTGCTATGGGAGCACAGTGAATCTGATTCCATATTTTTTATGCCAGGCTTTAAAAATTGGAGGACAAATGTTAAAGCTTCACATGGCTCTATAAAGTATCCTTAGATTAGCAAGATTACAAGTAATCTTGCAAATCTTTGGCCTTTAAAAAAATTCTTTTTATTGTGAATTTAACTGTTATCAATAAACTTTTTTTTTTTAAAGCAATTGGGGTTAAGCAACTTGCTCAAGGTTACATGGCCAGTCATCATTTATGTGTGGGTGCTCATCCTCCGAGGTCGATCGGGTCATCCCAACTCCGAGGCCAGCGCTCCCACTCACTGCGCCACCTAGCCGCCCCATCAATAAACTTTTCAAAGAGTATACATACAAAGAAGAAAAAACTGAACTGTTATATAGTTTGGTTTTTGCCCTGCTTTTTTTTTTTTGTCTTTTGGAGGGCAATTGGGTTTTAAGTAACTTGCCCGAGGTCACATGGCTAGGTTTTTTTTGTTTGTGTGTGCGTTAAGTGTCTGAGGCCAGATCCGAACTCAGGTCCTTCTGACTCCAGGGCCAACACTCTACTTACTGCGCCACCTAGCCGCCCCTTTTGCCCTGCTTTTTAAAAATTTTGTTTTATTTTTATTTTAGCTTTGAGTCACTTAAAATTTTTTAAATCTGTGATTCAGATAAAATCATAGATGGTATGCTTATCAATTTCATGAATATAAATCTGAGAAGACAAGTTAAGGTGTATGTTGACCAGGATGGGAATCCAAAATGATCTCAACAGACTGGAACAGTGGTCCAAATTTAATGGAATAAGTGTAAAATTTTACACGTGGGCTCAAAAAAGCAACTTCATTAAGTACACGAGGGAGGGAGACATGATTAGGTAGCAGTTCATCTAGAAAAGATCTGAGAGTTTAATGAATTGTACCGTTGATGTCAGCTTTCTCTCTGAGTCAGCTTTATTATTACAGTCAACTTTATGATCAAGACTATTCTAGACTCCATTGAAAGGAAGCAGTCAGATGATGAGACATGCTAGTCCTACTGAACTCTTTCCTGGTCAGATCATATCTGGGTTAAATTCTGAGTTCATTATAAAATGGACATTGATAAACTGAAGAACTTTCAAAGGAAAGTAAATAGGATGGTGAAAGGCTTGAGAAGTCATATAATATAGAAGGAAATGGGGCCCTTTAGTCTGTGGAAGATAAAATTTAAGGGGGCCATGATATTGCAACTTGGATATTTGAAGAGCTGTTATTTGGAAAGGGGGTACAATTCATTCTGTCTGTGTACAAAGGGCAGTATTTGGAGCAATAGGTGAGAGTTGGAGAAAGTAATGTTAAATCTCTAAGGAAAATTTTCCCCAGACTTGAAAGTTATTCCAACCTGGAATGCACTGTCTCATTGGGTATGTATTTTTGCTGGAAGTCTAATCATATGACTGCTTATTGGAGATGTTCTAAGAGGATTCTAATTTGTGTCTGGAATAATCGGCTAGTAAGTGTGTCAAGTGTCTGATACTGAATTTGAACTCAGGTCCTCCTGACCCCAGGGCCAGTGCACTATTCACTGCGCCACCTAGCCACCCCTACTTTTTTTTTTTAGTATCACCTTAATCTCTCTCTGTATTCAGGGAGCCATCCCTTTTAATAAAATATGAGAAAGATGAAAAAAAAGCAGTTCACTAAAACTAGTCAACATATCAACTAAGATGGATAGTCTATCATACTTATAGCTCTCTACCTCTGTAAAAGAAGGGACAGGTGCATTTTAAAAATTAATTTTCAGGGTCAAACTTGGTCATTATAAATATTTAGCATTCAAGTTTGACTGGAGACAAGGAAAGAATTCTTTCCATTTGCAATGTTGTGTGTATTAATTTCCTGGTTCTGTTTACTTCACTTTACATCTATTCATATAAATCTTCCTCTGCTCTGTATTCTTCATGTTGTTTCTTATAGAAGTAATATTTTATTATTACATTCACCATATTTTCTTTAGCCGTTCTCTAATTGATAAATATCTACTTTGTTTCCAGTTCTTTGCCATTATGAAAAATACTGCAATAAATATTTTCATCTATATTGAACTTTTTTTTAACATGAAAAAATTCACAGACCTCAATATGCTGGCAATTGTGCTATTAGCACAGGTTGATTGGGAAATAAGTAATAATAAAATAACAATACTTGATGCCAGAGGAAGAAATATGAGAGGTAGGAGTAAACTCAGTGGGGAATAGGTCTGGAATTTGGAGTGAGATAATTGGGAGATGTCCAGTCCTAAGTTCTGGCCTCCCAGTTCCATACAGTTTGGTGTCCATACAGCTATATAGACCCTTTGAAATAATTTCTTAATGTCCAAATCTCATGTCTTTCCACAGCTTTTGATACTTATTTTTCTCCTGAATACTCTTCCCTCCTCAGGCTTTTGTGACCATTCCTTCCTGGTTCTTCTGCCTGTCCTCAGTTTCCATTGTTGGTTCATCACTTGTCTTGACTCCTAAGCTCCTAGGATCCTGGGCTCTCTTTTCTCCCTAATACCTTGTCTTATTGAATTCATTTGCTTCCATGGGTCCAATCATCTGCATGCAAATGATTAACAGACCTAATTAAAAATATATTTTTATGCTTGTTTTAAAACATTGCTATTACTTCCCACAACCGAGCCCTCCCTTGTGGAAAGAGCACTGACTGCAGTCAGAAGGCCTAGATTCAAGTCTTGCCTCTGATAACTACCTCTGCAATCTTGGGCAAGTCATTTTCCCTTCATGGGCCTCAGTTTCCTCATCTACAAAATGTGGAGGTTGAATTTGACATCCTCTGAGAGCTCTCTGGGTCTGACTCTATGCTCTTACTGTTCTGTTCTGTGATCTATGGTACTAAATAAAATTAAGCAAAACAAACCAATCTTAGCCATGTTGAAAATGGATGTGCCATTCCATACCTATGTAGCTCATTACCTAATGAAATCTTCTCAACTGATATGTATGTATATTATTTTGTACATCTTAAAGAGCTAATAACATAAATATTGCCTAATATTAACTCTGCTGAAAGAAAAGAGACATGTTTCACTGTCAGTCCTCTGAAATCGACACTGGTCACTACATTGACCAGAGTGCTGATGTCTTTCAACGCTGGGTTTGATTTTTTTTTTTACATTATTTTGGTTATTGTATAAATTTTTTCTGTCTCTATTTACTTCATTCTACTACATCAAAGTTTAGCCACGTCTTTTAAAATTCTTCATATTCATCGTTTTTTTCGACACAATATCTTATTATATTCATGTGCTATAATTTGTTCACCTGTTACCCAATTGTTACACATATATTTTGCTTCTAGTTATTTGCTACCACAAAAAAAAAAATGCTCCATATACCCAAATAAAAAGTCCAAATGGGTACACTACTTAGATATAAAGGCTGATACTATAAACAAATTAGGGGAGCAAGGAATAGTTTATCTGTCTGATTTATGGAGAATGGAGGAATTTATTACCAAACAAGAGATTTAAGAGAATATTATGAAATGCAAAATGGGTAATTTTGAGTACATTAAATTGAAAAGTTTTTGTACAAAGAAAGCCAATGCAACCAAGGTTAAGGAAGCAGAAAACTGGGGAAAAATTTTTACAACTAGTGTCTCTAATAAAGGCCTCATTTCTAAAATATATAGAGAACTGAGTCAAATTTACAAAGGATATGAACAGGTAATTTTCAGAGGAAGATATTAAAACTATAGTCACATGAAAAAATGCTCTAAATCACTCTTAATTAGAGAGATGCAAATCAAAACAACTCTGAGTTACTACATCACACCTATCAGATTAGCTAACATGACTAAACAGGAAAATGATGTTGGAGAGAATGTGGGAAAGTTGGAACACTGATTCATTGTTGGTGGAGCTGTGAGCTGACCCAACCATTCTGGAGAGCCATTTGGAACTATGCCCAAAGGGCTATAAAAATGTGCATACCCTTTGACCCAACAATACCACTTCTAGGGCTGTATCCCAAAGAGATCATAAAAATGGGAAAAGGACCCACATGTACAAAAATATTTATAGCAGCTGTCTTTGTGGTGACCAAGAACTGGAAATTGGGATGCCCATCAATTGGGGAATGGTTGAACAAGTTGTGGTATATGAATGAAATGGAATACTATTGTGCTATAAGAAATGATGAACAGGCGGACTTCAGAAAGCTCTAGAAAGATTTATCTGAACTGATGCTGAGTGAAGTAAGCAGAACCAGGAGAATGTTTTTTTTTGTACTTTCCATTCAGCTAGAAGTTTATTGGCTTTTTTTTTTTAATAAAAAGATTGAGATTGAGAAGGTATTGCAAAATGGTAGTTACAAAATAATTGCTCTAAACTGGGACATATTCTTCTCTTGCACAACAAAAGGTCCCTGGGGAAAGTGTGCTCAAACATGATATATAATGGTAGTGAGGAATACAGCTAAAGAATACATGTGACCAAGAAATATCTTATTGCTTTTCTTTGTATTCTCACTTATTAGCACAGTTCCTGGCACATAGTAGGTACTTAATAAATATTTGATGATTTCAATTGACTTGACTTCTAACTCTGGACCCCAGAAGTATTTTTTTCCCCTTTTGTGAAGTTTCTTTCAGGTATAGCTCTTTGTTGGGTTCAGAAGATTATTGCCTTTCTATCATCCATAACCAGCATTGTTCTCCATTGTGATGGCTCATGGTCCTTTAAGCTGCTGCCTCTTTAGAAAACCTTCTTTCCATCTTTATCTATGAATGCTTCCTTTGCATCTGCCTCTTCTACTTTGGAGGACTCTGCTGCCAACTCTGGCTGCTGGTGGAAGGACTTGTGGTAGCTCTGTTGGATCTCTATGTCACTTGCACACTCCTTTCTTGAAGATCATTCATCTTCTCATGCTTCTTGTATTTGAAAGTCAAATTTTCTGTTCAGCTCTGGTTTTCTCATCAAGAATACTTGAAATCTTCTATTTCATTGAATGACCATATTTTCCTCAGAAGCATTATACTCGGTTTTGCTGGGTAGGTGATTCTTGGTTTTAATCCTAGCTCCTTTGACCTCCAGAATATAATATTCCAAGCCCTTCAATCCCTTAGTGCAGAAGCTGCTAGATCTCATGTTACCCTGATTGTGTTTCCACAATATTCAAATTCTTTCTTCATGGCAGCCTATAATATTTTCTCTTTGACTTGGGAACTCTGGAATTTGGCTATGATATTCCTAGGAGTTTTCTTTTTGGGATCTTTTTCAAGAGGCAAACAGTGAATTCTTTCAATTTCTATTTTGCCCTCTAGTTCTAGAATATCAGGGCAATTTTCCTTGAGAATTTCTCGAAGGATGATTTCTAGGCTTTTTTTTTTTTTATCATGGCTCTCAGGTAGTCCAATGATTTTTAAATTATCTCTCCTGGATCTATTTTCCAGGTCAGTGGTTTTTCCAATGAGGTATTTCACATTCCTTATATTTTCTCATTATTTGGATCTGTCTTATAGTAACTTGATTTCTCCTAAAGTCATTAGCTTCCATTTGCTCTAATCAAATTTTGAAGGAATTATTCTCTTCAGTGAGTTTTTGAAATTCCTTTTCCATCTGGGCAATTCGACTTTTTAAGGCATTCTTCTCATTGGCTTTTTGGGCCTCTTTTGTTCTTTGAGTTAGTCTATTTGTTTTTTTTTTTTTCTTTTGGAGGGCAATTGGGATTAAGTAACTTGCTCAAGGTCACACGGCTAGGTTTTTTCGTTTGGGTGTGTGTTAAGTGTCTGAGGCCGGATCTGAACTCAGGTCCTTCTTACTCTAGGGCCGACACTGTACTCACTGCGCCACCTAGCCGCCCCAGTCTATTTGTTAAGGTGTTATTTTCTCCAGTGTTTTTTTTTTTTTTGGTCTCCTTTAGCAGCCTGACGACTTGCTTTTCATGACTTTCGTGCATCATTCTTATTTCTCTTCCCAAGTTTCCCTCTACTTCTCTTACTTGATTTTCAAAATCCTTCTTGAGCTCCTCCATGACCTGTAACCAATTCATATTTTTCTTGGGAGCTTTTGATGCAGGAGTTTTGACTTTGTTGTCTTCTTCTGATGGTTCCATGTTTTGATCCTTTTTGTCCCTAGAAAAGGATTCTATGGTCTGATTGTGCTTCCTCTGCTTGCTCATCTTGCCAGCCAATTACTTGACATTTGAGGTCTTTGCCACAGTAGAGTTCTCCTTCCAGAGTGGAGAGCTGTGTCCCAAATTGCTGGGGTTTTTGCAACTGTCAGAGGTCTGAGGAGGGCACCTCTCTACAGCCCTGGCAAGCTCTGGCACACTGGCAGCACACCCCAGGACCACCACTCAAGACCCTGATCTGGATCCAAGCAGGTAAAAGCAAGAGCAATTACCCTCTGAATGGTCACTTGGTCCCCCTACAGGCCAGGAGCTCTGGAGACAGCCACACTGCAGCCATTGCTGGGCCTTTGCCACCTCTCACCCCAGGGGCAGGGGCTGGACCACACTCTTCCATCACCCAGTTCCAACAGAGTTCCCCACTGACCTTCTACTTTCTCTTTGGAATTTATGGGTTGAGGATTCTGGAAACTGCCACAGCTGCCAGTGATTCACTCTCCTGAAGGCTGCTCTGGCTAGTCTGTGCCGCTGGTTGGGGCCCTCCCAGGTCCAGAACCTTGTGGTTCACAGAACTGCTCTCAGGGCTCCCAGCCCAGTGTGATAGACCCTTCCTGTGGACCTGTTGGGCTGCCTTCAGCAGGAGATTTGTTTCTGTCACTTTGTGGGCTCTGCAGCTCTAAAATTTGTTTAGAATCATATTTTACAGCTATTGGAGGTGTTTGGAGCAGAGCTCAGAAAAGTTCCTGTTTTTATTCTGCCATCTTGGCTCTGCCCCCAACCAGGAGAACATTGTATACAGTAACAGCAGTAACAGCCACAGTGTGCAAGGACTGATTTTAATAGACTTAGCCCTTCTCAGTAATTCAAGGAGAAAAACAATTCCAAAGAACCCGTGATGGAAAATGCCAGTCACATCCAGAGAAAGAAAAGAACTATGGAGTCTGAATGCAGAGCTAAGCAAAGTATTTTCTTTTTTTAATTTTGTTTTGTTTTTTCTTTTTCATAGTTTCTCCCATTCATTATAATTCTTCTATACAACATGACTAATGTGAAAATATGTTTAATAGGAATACATATATAAAGCCTATATCAGATTGCAGGCCATCTTGGAGAGGGAAGGAGGAGGGAGGGGGGAAAAATTTAAAACTTATGGAAGTAAATGTTGAAAACTAAAAACAAATTTTTTTAAAAGAAAAAATGCGAGGGCAGCTAGGTGGCGCAGTGAGTAGAGCACCGGCCCTGGAGTCAGAAGGACCTGAGTTCGGATCTGGCCTCAGACACTTAACACACACACAAACAAAAACCTACCCGTGTGATCTTGGGCAAGTTACTTAACCCCAATTGCCTTCTAAAAAGCAAAAAAAAAAAAATTGCTGTTACTCTAATCTCTTGTCTGAATGCCAGGCTCCTATATCTAAAGACCTGCTGGACACCTCCATCTAGATGTTCCATCAGCATATCAAGCTCACTGCACGTGTTTAAATAAAGTTCATCTCCAGAAAACTAGACTCTCTTCCATATTTCCCCATTATTTTAATTCTTTCCTTATTCCTGAACTACCTTACTCCTAGTCAACGAGGTCTGAGACCTCAGTTGTTTTAGACTCTTCTTCTTTAGCCCTTCTCCTCCACTCAATCAACTCACCAAGTCTTGGACTCTGTTTTGTTGTTATTTTTATCTCTTCAGCACAATGTTTTTCATATACTTTCTTTCTACCTGCACAACATCAATCATACCCATTTCCTCTCTACTTATCTTACTTAAAACCATCTGCATAATCCAGTCCCTCCTCACTACTAGCCTGAATTATTATTATTATTTTTTTTATTTTTGGAGGGCTATTGGGGTTAAGTAACTTGCCCAAGGCCACACGGCTAGGTTTTTGTTTGTGTGTGTTAAGTGGCTGAGGCTGGATCCGAACTCAGGTCCTTCTGACTCCAGGGGCGACGCTCTACTCACTGCGCCACCTAGCCGCCCCTAGCCTGAATTATTTTAATAATATTATATCCCTATTTTGGCTCCTCGTTTCTGTTCTCCCTTCTCTAACTATCTTCCACAAAACTTCCAACACAATCTTCCTAAACTCCAAGTCTAACCAGGACACTTTCCAGCTCTTCCTTCAGTGGCTTCCCTCTTGCCTCTAAAACAAAATAGAAACTCCTTAATTTGGCATCTAAGGCCCTCCACAAATTGGCTCAGAGGAGCAGCTAATGAGTAGCTTGTCAGTGGAATGATTACATTGGAAACTTTTGTTGGCAGTATTATAGCCCTTTGTAGGATAAAAAGTAAATACATCCAGTCTATCTGAATTTTCTGTTGCTTTACGTTCAGATGCCAAATCTCTGCCTTTTATACAAAAGTGACTTCTAATGGCTGTAGTAATACCTTTTCTCAGTTCATTCTATTGGGTGTCTGTCTTCCAAATTGGGTTGGCTTATGGTGAGTCCATAACTGTTTATCTCCTTGCTTCCTGAGGTATTTAGGTGAGCACCTGCTTATGTCAGAATCTCCTATTGAATCTTTTTTTTTTCTGAGATACTCCTCTACTGTCTTCCTTTGATTTTCAAAGCTTCTATTTTTGTGTTTAGTTTGGGATTATTATTATTTTCTAGTCTAGTTTTTTTTTTAGTTGTATGCTTAATCCATCATTCTTTTCTCTTTGTTAATATAAGTGCCCAGGGCTATATTTTACTCTGAGTATTGCTTTATTTGCATCCCACAAATTTTGGTAGGTTGTATCTTTGTTATGTAAATAAACATATTTATTGTTAATATTTTCCTTAATAATTATAACTTTTATGTTGTGGTTTATAAAGGATACATTTAATTGTAATGGGGGGCAGCTAGGTGACACAGTGAATAGGGCACCAGCCCTAGAGACAGAAGGACCTTAGTTCAAATCCAGCCTCAAACACTTGACATACTTACGAGCTATGTAATCTGGGCAAGTCACTTAGTCCCAATTGCCTTACCTTCCCCCCTCCAAAAAATAAATATTAATTGTAATGGGGTGGATTGGTCTATCCTATAGGGATCCAGTCCTTAGAACATGTACAGATTTTCACTTCCTGGTTTTAGTTCAAACAGCCTTGTAAAAAGTTGCAGGGAGCTGGCATCTGGTCACTTGTGACTGAGGACATATTACTGTGCAGTGATAAAAAATCTTCTAATTGTGAAGTCAGAAGAATTGATAACTCAAGTTGCTGAGGTGGAAATGAGTGCTGGGTATACAAAAGAGGTGATCTACCCCTTCCATTACTCTTTCCTTTGCAGATAAAAAAAAAAAGCAGGACTATTTTAATTAGTCACAAGAGTCTAAGGGAGAGAGGGAGCAGGCCTGTCTCTCACATGTCCATGGCAACTGTGGACACATGGCTGCCTCCATCTCTTTGAGTTTCTTCTTTCCTGATCATAGGCAAATGTAATATGATGAAATGGAGGTGTCCAGGTGACTCTGAGTTCCAGAGGTCTGAACAGAGGTCTCTTTAATGGTTGGAAATGAATGTCAGTAGTAGAAGTAACTATCATAGCAGTAGTAGCAATAAGCAGCAAAACTGGTGGCATTTGGATATGGATAGACAGTCACCTAGAGATGCAGCAATCTCAGGAGCAAGAATCCTTAATGCACAGATAGAGCAGGGGTGACAATGGATATTAGAAAGATACTGAGCCTCAGAGCTCAGCAGAGAACTACACCTAGGGAGAACTTCATGAGTACCCCACAGAGGGAGAAAAGGATTTCTAGAGGCAGGGGTTGGAGGTACCCTTTTAAAAAATTATTTATTTTTGGTTTACAACATTCAGTTCCACAAGCTATTGAGTTTCAAATTTTCTTCCCCTCCTTCCTTCCTAAGATGGCATGCAATCTGATATAGACTCTACATATACATTCACATTAAACATTTTCACATTAGTCATTTTAAAAAATGAAATACTTTATTAACTTCTAGTCTACATCATTCATTTCTGCAAGATTTTGAGTTACAAATTTTCTCCCCCTTTTTCCCCTACCCACCACCCAAAAATAGCAATCCCACTGGATATCCCTTCCTCCAATCTGCTCTCTCCCATATCTTCTCCCATACCTCCTCTGACTTTCCAGTAGGGCACAGTGGATCTCTATGCCACAGTGCCTATAAATCTTATGTCCCAGTTACATGTACAATAATATTAATAATAGTACATATATATGTATATATACATAAAACTCTGAGTTCCAGATTCATTCCCTTCCTCCCTTGTCACCCACCCTTACTGGGAAGATAAGCAATTCAGTATAGGTTGTACATGTGTAGCTATGCAAAACATTTCCATAGTGCATATATTGTAAAAGATTGTCTATATTTCCCTCCCTTCCATCATCCTCCCTCTCATCCCCTTCCCCCCTACTCTCCTGTAGGGTGAGATACCCTATTTAGTGTGTATGTCATTCCCTCCCTAAGACAAATTCAATGAGAATAAGGTTGACCCATTCCCTTTTGCCTTCCTATTCTTCCCCTCCATTGTAACCATTTTCCTTTGCCTCTTCTATATGAGATAGTTTACCCCATTCTGTCTCTCCCCATCTCCTATTATTATATTCCTCTCTCACCTCTTAATTTCACCTTTTAAGTATCATCCCTTCCTATTAAATTGGTCCTGTGCCCTCTATCTATGTATACCTGTACACATATATACACACATTCACATATGTATTCATACACCCATATACCCTCCTATATAGACTTATATATGTATGTGTGTGTATATATATACATATATACTATATATATGTGTATGTGTGTGTATACACACACACACACACACACACACATTTCTATTCCATTCAACTATTCTCATATTGAGAAAAGTTTCATCAGTTACAAATATTGTTTTTCCATGTAGGGATGTAAATAGTTCAACTTTGATAAGTTCCTTATGATTTCTTTTCCCTGTTTACCTTCTCATGCTTCTCTTGCTTCTTGTATCTGAATGTCAAATTTTCTATTCAACCTTTTTTTTTTCATCAAGAATGCTTGAAAGTCCTCTATTCCACTGAATGACCATATTTTTCCCCTGAAACATGATATTCAGTTTTGCTGGGTAGGTGATTCTTGGTTTTAATCCCAGCTCCTTTGACCTGTGGAATATCATATTCCAAGCCCTTTGATCCCTCAGTGTAGAAGCTGCCAGATCTTGTGTTATCCTGATTGTGTTTTCACAATATTCTAATTGTATCTTCCTGGCTGCTTGTAATATTTTCTTCTTGATCTGAGAATTCTGGAACCTGACTATAATATTCTCAAGAGTTTTCTTTTTGGGATCTTTTTCAGGAAGTGATCAGTGGATTCTTTCAACCTCTATTTTGCCCTCTGGTTCTAAAACATTAGGGCAATTTTCCTTGAGAATTTCTTGAAGGATGATTTCTAGGTTCTTTTTTTGATCATGGCTTTCAGGTAGTCCACTAATCTTTAGATTGTCTCTCCTGGATCTATTTTCCAGGTCAGTGGTTTTTCCCATGAGATATTTCACATTGCCTTCTTTTCTTTTATTTGTTTGGATCTACTTAATAGCATCTTGATTCTCATAAAGTCACTAGCTTTCATTTTCTCCAATCTAATTCTGAAGGAATGATTCTCTTCAGTGAGATTTTGAGATTCTTTTTCCATCTGGCAAATTCGGCTTTTTAAGGCATTCTTCTCTTCATTGCCTTTTTGAGCCTCTTTTGCCACTTGAATTAGTCTATTTTTCAGGTGTTATTTTCGTCAATCAGGTTATTGACTCTCTTTTCATGATTTTCTTGCATCATTCTCATTTCTCTTCCCAATGTTTCCTCCACTTCTCTTATTTGGTTTTCAAAATCTTTCTTAAGGTCCTCTATGGCATGTGAGCTGCTTATTCTTTTCTTGTAAGCTTTTGGTGCAGAAGTTCTGACTTCATTGTCTTCCTCTTGTTCCATGCTTTGATCCTTTTTGTCCCCAAAATTGGAGTGTAAAGTTGGATTGCTCTGCTTGGTTTCCTTCCTTTGTCTGCTCATGTTGCCACTGAATTACTTGACTTTTGGACTTTTTGCTACAGTATGACTCTGCTACCAGACAGGGGAGCTTTGTCCCAAACGCTGGGTTTTTCTCAGCTACCAAAGGTATTAGTTGGGTGCCCTCTCTGAAGCCTCCACATGCTCTGGCAAGCTGGTCACACACCCTAGGACCTCTACCCTAGACAGCAATCCAAATCCAAGCATGTTAAAGCAAGAATGATTACCTGTCAGGCTGGTCCCTTCATCCCCCTACAATCTGCAGGCCAGGAGCTGAAGCAGCCAAAAGCACTGCACCTCAGATGCTTCTTGCCCCAGGGGCAAAGGCTGACCACGCTCTTGAACTACTGGATCCCAAAGTCCACACTGCACTGACCTCTCAATTTGTCCTTAGCATTTATTGGTTGATGATTCTGGAAACTGCCACAGCTGCTGGTGATTTGAAATCCCTCCAGCCAGCAGCTGGTCAGGCCTGCTGTGAGGCTAAGACCATGGGCTCGAGAGAGGCTGGGCTTGGCTCCCAGATCACTGCACTGGCCCCTTCTTGCTGGCCTGCCAGGTTGTTTTCAGCTGGAGGTTAGTTTATCTGTGTCATTTTGTGGGTTCTGTAGCTCCAAAGTTTCTTCAGAGTCACCTTTTACATGAATTGGAGGAAGTAGAAGTCAGAGCCCCTCAGAAGTCCTGTTTCTACTCCACCAACTTGACCTCACATTAGTCATATTGCAAAAAAGAATTATAACCAATGGAATGAACCATGAGAAAGAAGAAACAAAACAAAATAAAACAAAAGAGAGAGAGAGAGCAAATAGTATGCTTCAATCTGTATTCAGACGCCGTAATTCTTTCTCTGGATATGAACAGCATTTTCCATCATGAGACTTTTGTAGTTGTCTTAGAACCTTGCCTTGCTGAGAAGAGCCAAGTATATCAAAGTTAGTCAGCACACAATATGGTTGTAACTGTGAACAGTGTTTTCTGGAGGTACCCTTCTGTTACATGTAATCTACACATATACCTCACTACAGTTGTATTATAAATTTGAACTTACTCTTCCCTGGGGTCCTTGTGTGTGCAAGGAAGGAATGTTCCCCTGGTTTTTGGGCAGAGGGTTATTTTATACCACTTATTCTTACTATACCTGCTTAATAAATATCTTTTGTAAAAGCTAATTGTGTGGTTGGCTAATTACTAATGGGGAATACTTCAGTGGGCATTTGAGAGTGAATGTACTAAAACCTCAGCCCATCAATTTCCTCCAGATTAGAACCCTGAGAGCAAATAGCAGGCACCTCCTGGGTGCCCTAGACCTTGATTGTGAGTGTGAGTTGGGGAAATAGTCATAGAAGTCCTACATAACATTTCAGCCTTTCTGAATTTATAAGTTCTTTATTCCTAATTTAGTATAGTACTTCTTTTACCAAATGTGTTAGAATTACTTTTGGAGTTCACTGAAAACAAGCAAAAATGAAATTAAGAATATTCTCATATCTATATTTTTCAGTTGTTTTCCAGTCATGTCTGACTCTTTGTGACCCCATTTGGGGTTTTCTTGGCAAAGATACTAGAGTTGTTTGGCATTTTCTTCTCCAGCTCATTTTACAGATGAGGAACTGAGGCAGACAGGGTTAAGTGACTTGCCCAGGGCCACCCAGATAGTAAGTGTCTGAGGTCAGATTTGAACTCATAAAGATGACTCTTCCTTACTCCTTGCCTGACATTCGATTCACTGCACCACCTAGCTGCCCTATATCTATATTCCCTCCTATATTTATTGGAAATTGGCCCTAATAACTAATTTTATGATAAACAGCCAGCTACCCACACAGAGTGAAACAAACTGGCCATATGTACAGAATTTGCATATGCTAATGAAGTTTATTGAAGGAAATACTCCATTGCCTGTAGGGGTCTCTGGAGGATTGGAAGTGAGTTGAGACATTGCCTAATCTATACTGGCTGTCTACCAGCTATCAGAGTAGCATTACTACAGAGGTCTGAGATTTCAGGAGAGCCATAGCAGGATGATAAGTGATGGAGGTTTCAGTACCAAAGATGGGATGGTAGGGTTACATATATGAGGGGCCAGTGCCATTGAGGAATAGTGATTAGAGGAGAAGGAGGACAGACTTCAAAGATGACACACCAGGTTTTTCTTTATATGCAGAAGAAAGGTCCCATGTCTGATGTAAATCAAGTAGGACTCTATGTCAGTGATTAAATAGATGAGATTAAAGATATATAGGATTAGAAGGCTCATTTTAGGGGTGGCTTGGTGGTGTAGTGAATAGAGCACCGACCCTGGAGTCAGGAGGATCTGAGTTCAAATCTGGCCTCAGACACCTGTTACACTTACTAGCCATGTAACTTAACCCCAACAGCCCTCCAAAAATAAAAAGAAGAAAGCTCATCTTTAATATCTACAGAATTCAGAAATGTGTAATCTATAGGAACTAAAGTGCTATAAGAAACGACAGCATTATTTTTTAAAATTTTAATTAATTTTGAACTTAAGTACATAAAGACAAAAAAAGAACATTTCCATGTACATAGTAAAACCTAAAAATAGGATTCACTATAAAACCATGATTGACATTTTACACCGTTTCCTTTTTTTGAAAAACTAGAATAAGTATTACTCCTTTTTTTTAGCTACTGTTTTCTATTATTCTTTCTTCATTTTCTTTTATTCTTTCTTGTGCACTTTTTATATTTTTTCCCATCCCTCCCCTACCCCTGCCCTAGAGATGACTACCATTAGACACAAATATATATAACACATATGCACACACATATACTATGTAGAACCATGCTATATATATTTCTACTTATCAGTTCTTTCTCTGGAAGTGGATAGTATCTTCCTTCATAGGTCCTTTGCAGTTCATTTGGGTATTTATAAAACTGAAAATGACTTATTCATTCAAAGCTGTCCTTAAAACAGTATTGCTGTTACTGTATACAATATTCACTTGGTTTTGCTCATTTTGCTCTTCATTATTTTATGCAAGTTTTTCCATGTTTTCCTAAAAGCAGCCAGCTCATCATTTCTTCTAACACAGTAGTATTCTATCACAATCAAATACCACAACTTATTAGCCATTCCCCAATTGATGGGTATCCCTAAAATTTCTACTTCTTTGCCACCACAAAGAGAGCTCCTATAAATACTTTAGAACATACAGATGCTTTTCCTTTTTCCCTAGTCATCTTGTGAAACAGACCTAATGGTGGTATTGCTGAGTCAAAGGGTATAAGGCAATTTAATAACTCTTTGGGTATAATTCCAGATTGCTTTCCAAAATGATTGGATCATTCCACAGTTCCACTAACAGTGAACCAGTGTCCCAGTTTTCCCACATCCCCTCCAATGGGTTTGTTGCTTTCTCCTTCTATTGTTTTAGCTGATCTGATAGATGTAAACTGATATCTTAAGGTTGTTTTACTTTGCATTCCTCTAATCGGTAATGATTTAGAACATTTTTATATGACTGTAAATGTTTTAATTTCTTCATCTGAAAACTTCCTGTTTATATCCTTTGCCCATTTATCAATTGGGGAATGACTTGTATTTATATATATTTGACAAAGGTCTTTATATAGTTGAGATATGAGACCTTTATCTGAGAAACTGTCTATAAATTTTTTCCTCCAATTTTCTGCTTTCCTTCTGATCTTGGCTACATTGGTTTTATTTGTACAAAACCTTTTAAATTTAATGTGATTAAATTTTTCCATTTTATAACTAACAATGTCCTCTATCTCTTGTATTTTCATAAATGTTTACCTATCTATAAATCTGATAGGTAACATGTCCCATGTTTCTCTAATTTTCTTGTAATATCTCCCTTTATATATATGTCATGTATTCATTTTGACCTTATCTTGGTAAATGGTGTAAGGTATTGATCTATTGCCCAATTTCTGCCAGACCACTTTCCAGCTTTCACAATAATTTCACAATAATTTTTACAAAGTAATTCCAAAATCTTAAATCTTTACCCTTGTCAAACACAAAGTTGCTATAGTCATTTGCTGCTGTATGTTGTATGTCTACTCTGTTCCACTGATCTACCTTTCTATTTCTTAGTCAGTACCAGAGAGTTTGATAATTATTGCCTTATAATAGCATTTAAGATCTAGTACTGCTAATCCTTCTTCCTTTACATTTTTGATTTTGATATTCTTTTTTTTTTTTTGCATTTTGGAGGGCAATTGGGGTTAAGTAACTTGCCCAAGGTCACACGGCTAGGTTTTGTTTGTGTGTGCGTTAAGTGTCTGAAGCTGGATCCAAACTCAGGTCCTTCTGACTCCAGGGCTGACGCTCTACTCACTGTGCCACCTAGCCGCCCCTTGATTTTGATATTCTTGATCTTTTGTTCTTCCAAATGAATTTTGTTATTATTTTTTTCTAACTCAGTAAAATCATCTTTTGGTAATTTAATTGGGATGGCATTGATGATATAATTTAGGGAAAATTCCCATTTTTATTATATTAGCCCTGCCTACCCATGAACAATTAATATTTTCCAATTATTTAAATCTGACTTTATTTGTATAAAGAGTCTTTTTTATCATTTTGTTTGCATAGTTCCTGGGTTTGTTCTGGCAGGTATACTCCCAGGTATTTTATACTGTCTGCAGTTATATTAGGTGGTGTATCTCTTACTATCTCTTCTTGCAGGGTTTTGTTGGTGATATACAGGAATACTGATGATTTATGAGGATTTACTTTATGAGAGGTGAACATTATTATAAATTTGATAGTAGGAATCTTCCCAAAAGATGAGAGATATAAGACAAAATAATAAAATTGCAATAAATTTCCTAAGTAACTGGGAAAACAAAGGAAGTATTTTAGGGAGCATTCTTTATCTTTTAAATAGATTTTTCCATGACCAAGGGAAATGACCTTGAGACTGGGGAGAGGGGAGGGGTGGAGGAGGAAGTAATACAGTTTGCCCAAAATAGTTTTCAACTTTCCCTTGATATTCTATTTGTGAATTTTGACTTAGATGTGGGAAAACTTCTTAAGGATTCTAATGTTAGGGAGAAATGTGCTCACCTTACACAAATAGCTATGTATAATATAGACCTGTATATATATACACATATACACATTCCCTAGCAAACAAAATCAATTTGTTTGTATTCATAGTGGAAGGCATTTTGTGGAAATGAAAATCTTGGAGTGACTATCCTCACACACATTATGGAAAGGGGTATAGAACCACAAGACAGGCTTTATGAAATGTATTGCAGCTGTTTTGTTGAGACCAAAATAATATTCTATAATGTGACTGATTTTTTATATAAAGGTATTGTTGATACTAAGTAGACTCCTTAAAGTTCTCATTCAACAATCATCAAAGATATATCATAGCTACATTTTCTAATATTTTGTTTAGATCCTTAACTTCTTTTAAATTTATATTTCTATGAGATTTATCAGAAAGAGGAATGTTAAAGCCAACTGTAGTTATTTTCTTACTTTCTAGGTATTATTTTAATGCATCTAAAGATGTTAGAAGCTCTTAGATAAAAAAAAAAAATCTCAGCAGAGTCAGCATGTGGCATTTCTAGTACATATATACATTCTACCAGGAATGATGTTTTAAGTTTTATACCATATTTGTTCATGTTTGGAAGAGGGTCACACCTACCTAATGAGATACTTTGGAGTCTCAAAAGATGGAAAGGATGAAAATACTGACAACATTTCTCAGATAAGGAAGAGGCTAAGAGAAGCTTTCCAATGAGCAATAACTTCTGATCATAAGGACTCTGGTAGAAACGAGTCATGATATGATGCCAGAGTTTGTCGTCAAGATCTTCAAGGGGGAGACATAGTTTTTCTAAGTAACAGGGACACATAAATTAGCAGAACAGCAGGGAGCTATTTCATACCAAGCTGTTGACAGATTGGGTAACTTGTCTCTGAAGAATTGTTCTGGGGCAGCTAGGGTGGTGCAGTGAATAGAGCACTGGTTCTGGAGTCAGGAGGACCTGAGTTCAAATCTGGTCTCAGAAACTTGATGCTTACTAAGCTATGTGACCTTGGGCAAGTCACTTAACTCCCATTGCCCTACCTCCCCCCCCCAAAAAAAAGAGAGACAAGAATTGCCACAAACAGTGGCAGTGAGATAGGAGAGTTATATGGACTTTCTGATGAACAGGTGGAGAGAAATAATAGACATTTACCTCAGTGGATTCTAAGCAAAAAAAGACCATTCATCCATTATATAAGGGCTGTCTAAACCAGATAACAATTCATAGAGTCACATTTCCATTGGAAAAAAGCAACAACACTGTGTACTGTTACCCAACCTTGCTTCAAATTGGGGGAAATTCTAATTCAGAAAAGGGGAGAGAACCAGTTATATAACAGAGAGGCAGTCCATAGAGTATTGAAATGTTGGCCTTTCAACAAGTTCAGCTGTAAAGACGGTTGTGACAGGGATGATAATCAGCCTCTTTGAGAGATTTAGGGACAGAAAGGTCTCAACTGATGTTCTAGGTAAAACTGAAGAAGTGGTTACACATGAAACCAGGTGACAACTACTAGAGACTGCCCACATGAAGGATACCTTGGATATAATTGCACAAACGGGCGCATACAGGTGTGAGATGTGCTTCTATTTGACTATTGGCTATTAACATGTTTCTATGCAAATATAACATAGTAACTCAGTTGTTCATTGTTTTACTATTTACATGTATGCTAATGTTTATGCATATTTTGTTCCTTTGTAGGCCTATTCACATTGCTGATTTTGTTCTGCTATTGTGAAACAGAGTGGAAAAACATTTATTAAGCACTTACTAAGAATTGTACCAAGTTCCTTCTCTCAAGGAACTTAAATTTTAATCAGGAAACAACAAAAAAATAAAAGAAGATTTAGCTTCTGGAAGATGAAAAGCTACAGTGTTACGTTATGACTATACTTTATATGATGACTATACTTTAAGCAACTAAGTGGCATAGTGGATAAGAGGATTCGGTCTGGAATCAAGAAGGTCTAAATTGAAATTTAGCCTCAGATACTCCTTGGTTAGCTACAGTTGTTTTTCTTTTTCTTTTCTTTTCTTTTTTTTTTTTTTTGGCCATCTCCAGTCTCTTGTAGGGCTAGGTGTTAACCTACGATTGGCAGAAGCTTTATTCTCTTTGACTTCCTACGCTCTGAAGTTTGACACACCACCAGGCAGGGCATGGGAACAGTTTGCTTTTTCTGCTTGACAAGCCTTCTAGTGCAGAGAAGGGTTCCTTAAGTAAGGGAACCCATCATTGCTTATGGTAATCACAGCTATCACATTTCCCAGATTCCTGTTAGGTCTCATGCAGATGAGTGACTGGAAACAAAGGAAGGGAGGCAGTCTTGTGTGCTAAGGGCACGTTCAATCATAAAATAAAGTTGTAGATTATTATTTGCAATAGTCCAGGTTTGGGATTGATCATAGGTTACAGCTGGGGTCACCTGAATCCCTCACTGCAACTATAAATGACTTCTTTCCACTTGTGAGAACAGCCTCACAACGTTAATAAACTCAGGATAAGCTGCTTTTATAAGAATTCTCTTTATCCTTTACAGACGAGGAGCAGATAAAAAAGTTGAAACAGTTGCATCAAGAAAGGCATCCTCTCCATCCTTTCTAGGTTGCCAGGTGGTGGAATGGGTCGCTAGGTGGCGCCATAGTGCATAGAGTGCCTGGCCTGGAATCAGACTCTGCCTCAGGCACGTCCTAGGTGTGTGACCCTGGGCAAGTCACTTAACTCTCTCATTTCCTCATCTGTAAAATGAGCTGGAGGAGGAAATGACAAGCCACTCCAGCATCTTTGCCAAGAAAACCCCAAAATGGGGTCACGAAGGGTCGGACCCGACTGGAACAACTGAATAACAAAGGTGGTGAAATGGATAGAGTAGCGGACTTGGAGACAGGAAGACCTGAGTTTAAATGTAGCCTAGACACTCCAGTAGACTGTATGATCCTGGACAAGTCACTTACCTCTGTCTGCCTCAGTCGCCTATGTGAAACGGGGATAATAAATAGCACCTATCTCGAAGGGATAAAATGTGAGGACAAAATAAAAATGTAAAGCATGTTGTAAACCTTAAAGTTGCCCTTTGCAAACTTTAAAATGTTACAGAAATGTCAGTTATTACTTCTCAATCATCAATCATCATTTTTTCTCAATTATCTTATTCTCTGCGGTTCCCCCAAGACCCTCCCTCGTAGCAAAGAAGTCCAGAGGAGCAGAGCAGAATGACTCTGACTAGGAACCTATGGTCTAACATCCCGGGTGTCCAGTGTGCGACGGACCTATTTCTGCAGGGCACATTTCCGGTTCTGGCCGAGCTATTTCCGCGAAGCGGCCTTCGGGACTGCCGCACGAATTCTTCTCTCCGGGCTTCAGCTGGTGTTGGTGCCGGGGGTGTTGTCATGGCGTCGGCCGCAGCCCCGGCCCCGTCTTCGGTCCCGGCCCCGGCCCCGGCCCCGGCCTCGGCCCCAGCAGTGGAGCTGGGCTTCGCCGTCGAAGCGCCGGGCTGGCGCCTGCGGAGCGAGCAGTTCCCTAGCAAGGTGGGCGGGCGGCCGGCGTGGCTTTCCGAGTGCGGCCTCCCGGGCCCCGCGGAGCTGGCGTGCCCGCTGTGCCGCCGGCCGCTCGCCTTCCTGCTTCAGCTGTACGCGCCGCTGCCGGATCGCGCCGACGCCTTCCACCGCAGCCTCTTCGTCTTCTGTTGCCGGGAGCCTCCGTGCTGCGCCGCCCTCCGAGGTCAGGGACCGCTCCCCCTCCCCGCCTCTGCCTCCGCCGCGGCGGGGCCGGCCGGCACCCGGCCTAGTCCGGGCGATCTTTATTAGTAGCGCCTGCTGAGAGCTGTGCTCTCCTGGGCCTTGCCTGGGAGAGAGTCCGAGGCGTGAGGGTAGGGGAAGCGGTGCCAAGCGCTCCTTTTACGATTGTTCCCTCATCCGATCCTCGAAGCAACCCCAGGAGGTAGGTGCCGTTGTTATTCCCATTTTCCAGGTGAGGAAACGGAGGCACACTGGGTTAAGTGACTTGCCCAGGGTCACACAGTTAGTAAGTGTCTGAAGCCAGACTTGAACTCTGTCTTCCTGACTCCAGGAGTGGAAGGGGGACCGAGGAGAAGAGAGAAGCCCTGCGGAGTGTGTGTGTGGGGAGCGAGTTTTTAGCTATTTCCCAGTAGTCCCTGCTTTCTCTCCCACCCCCTTCCTTAATTATTTCTTTGCTCCTTTAATAATTTCCTTCGGATGCGCCCCTGCCCCTTTTGGATTTTGGCTCGTTTAAAACAAGTTAGCCCTATGTGTACTCAGAGCTCACAATTATTAGCCCTGATTTATAACTGAAAACAGAGGCCCAGAACAATCAAATGAGTTGTTAGAGGTCACTCAGTAACTGGCAGAGGCAGGGTTAGGAGGAAGGTGAAGGCACCTCGTGGTGCCTGGAGATGGAAGACCTGAGTTCAGATTGGACCTCAGACGCTTGGTAGCTGTGTGAGGGTGGGGAAGTCACTTAACCTCAGTTTGTTTCTGTTTCATCATCTGCAAAATGGGATAATAATGCTTACCTCCCAAGGCTCTTGTGGGGATCAGATGAGATGATAATCGTAAAGCCTCTTAAGCATAGTAGTCATTGTTAGATATCTTCTTTGGTATTCGTGTGTGCTTTTCGGGTATTTGAAAGGCTGACATGAAAGAGGGGTTATATTCGTTCTGTTCCACCTCAGATAACAACGGCAATGATAATGATGACAAATTACATTTTGGTGGTGCTTTAGTGTTTACTAAACACGTTAGAAATATTTCGTCTGAACCTCACAACAAGCCTTTGAGGTAAGTACTGTTAATACCCCAGTTTTACAGGTGAGAAGCTGAGCTGAGAGAGACTTGCCCAGGGTGAAACAATTATTCAGTGTCTTGAGGAAGAATTGAAACCTAGATGTAACTGTTTCAAGTCCATAGATTCTTATCCATCAGTTTGGATGAACTCCTCACCTGCAAAGATTGGGTGCAGGATGCAGCAGATTTAGTGTTAGATACAAAATGTCTCCACAAGTAAACATGGTAATGGCAGGGGCATCAGCAGCTGGGGCAGGGGGCAGGAAATCTGAAGAAAGGCCTCTTGATTTGACCCTTTAATGTAGTCTGGGCTTCCAATAGCTGGAGGGCAGGAAGGATAGCATTCCAGGGGTGGGAGACAGCCTGTGCAAAGTCATGGAGATGGGGGATGAGATGTTATGTTTGGGGAACAGCAAGTAAGCCCCTGCCTCCAGTCTTTCCCCTCTGAAAACCATCTTTGACTGAAATGTGAGAGTCATGTGGGGTAATAGGTGATCAACTTGGTGTGAAGTTGTGAAGGGTTTTAAATCACAAGCAGAGGAGTTTATATTTATCCTATAGGCAGTGATGATCTGATGAATCTTCTAGAACCAGGGAGTAACCTAGTCAACCTGTGCTTTAGGAATATCACTTTGGCAGCTATGTGGAAGATGGTTTTCAGAGGGGAAAGACTGGAGGCAGGGAGACCAGTTAGAAGTCTGTTGTAGTAGTCCAGGTAAGAGTTGATGAGGGCCTGAATGAGGATGGTTGTAGTATGAATGGAGAGAATGAGACAGATGAGAGGGATGTTGTGGAGGTAAAATTCACAAGACTTGGTCATTAAATTGACATGGAAGTTTGAGTACAAGGAAAGAATGTCACCCTCGAAGGATGGTGATGTCACTAACTTTAAATCAGGAAGTTAGAAGGATGAATTTAGGGTGAAAGTTGTATTTTAGATGTGCAGAGTTTCAGGAGGTGTCCGATAGGCAGTGGATGATGGGCCCAGGACAGAGCCTGAGGGTACACCCACATCCAGACTGGAAGGTGATGATGATGTTTTCAGAGAATCAGTGAGATAGGTGAGAAGAGAACCAGGGAGGAGAGAGCCAGAAGATGGAGTGGTTGGCAACTTCAAATAGAACAGAGAGGTCAGGGAGGATGAGGACCAAGAAAAGGATTTTTATAGATCTTTTTTTTTTTAACTCTTATTTTGTGATTTTTGTGCCATGTTGTGTTTATGTTACATTAAGCTGTAAGAGGTGGGATTCAGACGCAGGTATCTTCTTACTCTAAAGTCTAATGCTGTTTTTGGTACATCATGGTTCTGCTAGAAAATAAGACATTTTCTTTCATTTTTTTAGTAGTTCAGACTGTTAAGTTTTTCATTATGTTGAGTTGAAATTTGTCTCAGCTAAAAATAATTCCCACTTGCCTGGCATATTATGGAATCACAGAATCTAGGAGTTGGAAAGGGACCCCAAAGATTATCTTGTCCAGTCTGTGCTTAAGCAGGAATTTCCCACCAACATTATTTCTAAAATGTTGCCTGGTGAACATCATTTCCATGAAAAAAAAATTCAGATCAAATGGGGGAAAAAGTCAAATTGTAGCTGATAAAGAAACAAATGAAATGGAAAACTTATCTAAAAAGGAATGTTCACAACAATGAAACGTTCCCTGTTATATTTAGGCTAAACTGGAGTCAATATCCTGTATTTTATGAACAGTTCATGAACAGATTACAAATTGTTCAGCCCAACTCTTCTGGTGAATACTCAGTCAGTAACAGATTCTTTGACATTAGGAGCATCTCCAGAAGCATTGAAGGAGCACCAGTGTTTTTACCCTAATATTAGCTTCCTATGAATCCCATAGTTTTTCCTTTGATAGAATTTAGAGAACCCCCTTTTTTTAATGGCTTAGTATTTTTGTGGATATATTTTGATTATTTTCTTTCTGCTTTTCTAGTTTTTAGGAATCAACTACCCAGGAAAAATGACTATTATTCTTATGAACCACCATCTGAAGAACCACCTGATGAAGAAGATGATTCTCTAAGCATACAGCTTCGATCTGGTGTTCATCTCTGTAGAGTTTGTGGCTGTTTGGGTCCCAAAGTTTGTTCCAAGTGTCATAAGGCCCATTATTGTAGTAAGGATCATCAGACTCTTGATTGGAAATTGGGACATAAGCAGTCTTGTACAACATCTGGTAAGTTAAATATTTAGTATTTTTCCAAGTAATTTTCCTTCAGCTCCTATCCTTGTGTTTTGTGGTTCTGAGTTCTTTTTTTTTTTTCTGAGTTCTTAATAGTGATGTCTAAAATGATTTTGTTTTAAAAAGACAAGCCACTGGGGTGTACTTAATTTAATTTTTAAAATAAAATTTTGTTTATATATTTTGTTTACATTATCTACCTTTCCCACTGTGTTCCTCTTCCCATATACTCAGACAGTCAGACTTCTTCTGGTAAAGAATTTAAGAGGAAAAAAGTTATATAAAGATAACCAAAATATTGAAAAGTCTGACATTATGCACAGTATTCCACAGCTGCAGTCCACTTTCTTTTGTAAAGAAGAGGGAGGAGGGCACACTTCCCCTGTATAGCGATTGTTAAAGCTGGGAGAGATGATTACTTTCTATGAAGTTTATTATATTACATCAAATGATGTAATTTGGTATCTTCTTGGAAATTAGGTACTTTATGGATGGATATCATCCATTGAAACATTAAAACATGAATGGAATTATAAAAAAATGTATTAAAATTTCTGATAATATTTCCTAAGGATCTTGATGTTTAAAAATAGGTGAGAGGTTTCAAAATCCTAAGAATCTGATATAGGGTCAGAGGATTGAAGAGGAAGTCAGATATAGTTTTACCACATCCTTTCCCTCTAAGCCTTTCCTCCGCATCCATCATTCCTGAACCCAATAGTTTTATTTGAAGAGCTGTAATATATAGAACATGAACTTCTTAAGAGGCCCACAGAGTAATTTTTTTTGTTATTCTTGAGTTGATTATAACTTTACATGCTAACTAATGCAGATATATTCTTTTAGATAATTTGAATAGTGCAATCCCAGACCATAAGTTCCTTTTTCCGGAATATGAAATTGTGATAGAAACAGAAGAGGTGGAGCCTGACAGTGTTCCTGTTCCTGACTGCATTCCTGAAGGCTTGGACAAGTGTGAAGACTCTGAACTCATAGGCAGTATGGGTAAGAAGGAAATTTTTTTTTTTTATAAAGCAATTGGGGTTAAGTAACTTGCTCAAGGTTACATGGCTAGTCATTATTTATGCGTGGGTGCTCATTTTCTGAGGCCGGATCTGATCTAGGGTCGTCCCAACTCCGAGGCCAGCGCTCTTACTCACTGCGCCACCTAGCCGCCCCTTTAGGGCAATTGGGGTTAAGTAACTTGCCCAAGGTTACACGGCTAGG
Source organism: Gymnobelideus leadbeateri (assembly GCA_011680675.1). NCBI lineage: Eukaryota > Metazoa > Chordata > Mammalia > Diprotodontia > Petauridae > Gymnobelideus > Gymnobelideus leadbeateri. Next base: position 463,068 of record WOXC01011778.1, on the reverse strand, counting down.
TTTTTGTTTGTGTGGATTAAGTGTCGGAGGCCAGTTCTGAACTCAGGTCCTTCTGACTCCAGGGCCAGCACTCTATTCACTGTGCCACCTAGCTGCCCCAAGAAGGAAATTTTAAGAAGATAGTTAATTCACAAATAAAAAGATCATTATTGCAAAGATAATCTCATTATTATTAGCTAGACAGATGTGCAAATTGTAAGTGAAGGAAAAAGAAGGCTAACCAGTGCTTTTCCATTCTGATTCCATTATAGTAATAGGATGAAAGCAAGAGGCAGTGTGGAAATAGTGGGTAGAGAACTGGTTTTGGATTCCAGTCCTATTTCTGGCATATACTGGCTTTGTGATCCTGAGGAGATCATATAACTTCTCAATGACCTATCCAGCATGCATTTTTATTTTATTTTATTTTTTGTAACTTCTGGTTTACATCATTCATTTCCATGCTATCTTCCATGCCTCACTTTCAGTCTCCATATCCAATCAATTGCCAAGTCTTTTTTTTTTTTAATTTTAACAAATGCTTTATTAACTGGTTTACATCATTCATTTCTGCCAGATTTTGAGTTACAATTTTTTCCCCATTTTCCCCCTACCCACCACCCCAGACTAACAGTCATGCAGGATATGCCTTCATCCAATCTGCTGTCTCCTATCTCATCTCCCATACCCCCTTTGACTTTTCCAATAGGGCAAGGTGAATCCCTGTACCCTATTGCCTGCACATCTTATCTCCCAATTATATGCAAAATAGTATTAATCATAGTATTTATATTTTTTTAAATTGATTTTAAAAGGAAGATAAACAACTCAGTATATGCTGTACATGTGTAGCTATGCAAAACATTACCATAGTAGATATATTGTAAAAGATTGATTGTACTTCCCTCCCTCCCATCCCACCTTCCACCTGGTCCACTCTCCACCTTGATCCTGTCCCTTTTCAAAAGTGGGTGCTTCCAACATCCCTCCCCCACCAACCTGCCCTCCCACCACCTTCCCCCATCCCCCTCCCTCCCCCCCACTCCTGTAGGGTGGGACACCCTATTTGGTATGCATGTCATTCTCTCCCTGCTCCAAATTCAATGAGAATAAGGTTTTGCCTTTTTGCCTTCCTGTTCTTCCCCTCCCCTGCAACCACCTTCCCCTGCATCTTCTACATGAGACAGTTCACCCCATTGTCTCTTCCCATTCCCCCTCACCACATTACTCACCCATCTCTTAATCTCACCTTTTAAGTATCATCCCTTCCTATTAAATTCGACCTGTGCCCTCTATCTATGTTTACCTGAAAACATATATACACACATTCACATATGTAATCATATGCCCATATACCCTTCTTCAACTATTTTCATACTGAGAAAGGTTTTATCAGTTACAGTTATTGTTTTTCCCTGTAGGAATGTAAATAGTTCAACTTTGATAAGTTCATAGTGATTTCTTTTCCCTGTTTACCTTCTCAAGCATCTCTTGCTTCTTATATCTGAATGTCAGATTTTCTATTCAACTCTGTTTTTTTCCTCGAGTGCTTGAAAGTCCTCTATTCCAATGAATGACCAAATTTTCCCCTGAAACATGATAGTCAGTTTTGCTGGGTAGGTGATTCTTGGTTTTAATCCCAGCTCCTTTGACCTGTGGAATATCATAGTCCATGCCCTTTGGTCCCTCAGTGTAGGAGCTGCCAGATCCTGTGTTATCCTGATTGTGTTTCCACAATATTGAAATTATTTCTTCCTGGCTGCTTGTAATATTTTCTCCTTGATCTGGGAATTCTGGAACCTGGCTATAATATTCCCAAAAGTTTTCTTTGTGCTATCTTTTCCAGGAGGTGATCAGTGGATTCTTTCGACCTCTGTTTTGCCCTCTGGTTCTAAAACATGTGGGCGGGTTTTCCTTGAGAATTTCTTGAAGGATGATTTCTAGATTCTTTCTTTGATCATGGTTTTCAGGTAGTCCAATAATCTTTAGAGTGTCTCTCCTGGATCTATTTTCCAGGTCAGTGGTTTTTCCCATGAGATATTTCACATTGCCTTCTTTTCTTTCATTTGTTTGGATCTACTTAATAGCATCTTGATTTCTCATAAAATCACTAGCTTCCATTTGCACCATTCTAATTCTGAAGGAATGATTCTCCTCAGCGAGCTTTTGAGATTCTTTTTCCATCTGGCAAAGTTGGCTTTTTAAGGCATTCTTCTCCTCATTGCCTTTTTGAGCCTCTTTTGCCATTTGAGTTAGTCTATTTTGTTATTTTCTTCAGTCAGGCTATTGATTGTCATTTCATACTTTTCTTGCATCTTTCTCATTTTTCTTCCCAATTTCCCCCCCACTTTTCTTATCTGCTTCCTAAGGTCCTCTATGGCCTGTAACCAGCTCGTATTTTCATTTGGAGCTTTTGGTGCAGGATTTCTGACCTCACAGTCCTCCTCCTGTTCCATGCTTTGGTCCTCTTTGCCCCCAAAATAGGAGTCTAATGTTGCATTTTTCTGTTTATTTTGTTTCCTTTGCCTAAGCATGTTGCCACTCAATTACTTGACTTTTGGGTTTCTTGCCACAATAGGACTTTGCCAACAGCCAAGGGAACTTCCATCCCAAATGTTGGGGTTTTCTCAACTTCTGGAGGTATTAGTTGGGTGGCCTCTGTGAAGCCTCCACACACTCTGGCAAGCTGGTCGCAATCCAGATCCAGCATTACCCTCCCAGACTGATTGCCGGATCCTCCTACAGTTCACAGGCCAAGAGCTGAAGGTGCAGTGCCACAATGTGGCACAAGCTGTGCCTGCTCCTCAACAGCTTCTTGCCCCCAGGGGAAGAAGCTGATGCATTCTCCCAATCAGTCCCAAAGTCCAAAGGGCACTGACCTCTCACTTTGTCTTAGGCATCTATCTATGTGTTGATAATTCTGGAAATGCCACAGCTCCTGGTGTTCTAGGGTCCCTCCAGCTGGCTGCTGATCTGGCTGGCCTGGGCTCAGCTCCCAGAGCACTGTGCTGGCTACTCCCTGCCAGGCTGTCCTCAGTGGGAGGTTAGCTTCTCTGTGTCATTTTGTGGGTTCTGGAGCTCCAGAGGTTGTTCAGAGTCCCCTTTTTACATACTTTTGAAGTGGTATGGGTTGGAGCTCCACAGAAGTGCTGTTTCTACTCTGCCATCTTGACTCCGCTAGATCTGCTTTTCAGAGAAAGAAGCATCAACATCTGGGTTTTCAAAGCTGGGGGGCTCTCAACAGCTGCTCAGAGTCTCATCTGGTCAAATCACACACCACTTCTCAAAGTGTTGTGCCCCAGCATGCATTTTTAGAGGGAAGTTCTTCTCCCCGAGCATCAGTGAAATCATAGGACCAGTCAAAATAAAAACAAAAAACAGGATAAAGGCACAGATCCACAAAATACCAGAAATGACTATCTTGGGGTTTTTTTTTTTTTTTTGGAGGGCAATTGGGGTTAAGTGACTTGCCCAAGCTATCTTAGTTCTTTAGACTATAATTTGCAACAGATTATTTGGATTCCTGGCTCTCAGTAATGCTTTTCACCACTATATATCAATGAACCCTTCTGAGTAAACATCTAGGATTCCATCCCTCCCTAGTAGGGAAACCGGTAGGCTTCCAGACACAGTCATTCTAATTGGCTCAGGTCCAGGCCAAATGTTACCAATTTAGCTACTTCACTAGCTGCAGTCTATAAATAGTAAATAATGTTGCAGATTGAAAATACACATCTTCTCCCTCTTAGCTTTCTTAGGTGTAGTTCAGCCTTGCAGTCTTTCTTTTTTGCTAATATAATCCATGATACTCTACATAAATGTAGCTGTTAACATCAGGCAGAGGAGTGTCAGGAGAAAATTTTATCAAATCATCAAGAAAATTTTAATCCCTCTGCCATGGGAGGCTTTTTCTAATTAATGGTGGCCACTGAAGGGGTTAAGAGAGTTATACTCACCCAGAGAAATTAGGTGTTTTGTCGTAAGCAGTTTACCCTAATTTAGCCCATTCATACAACCCAAGTTAATACTTTGTATATATATATGCCAGTAATTTGAAAGAATAAGCCATTTCAAGGCAGTTTGAATGGTATCAAATTTGTGCTGAGAGTCCAGGTTTAAATCCAATTCTAGGGTAATGTGGAGTTGAGAAAAAGTTTAGTTTCCAGGTATGCAATGGAATAACACATTCAACAGAACTACATTTCTATAAATATTTTTAAGCTACTATGATATGAAAAGGTTTTTTTTAAAGTACTAACTACCTATAATTTGAATTATAAATAGCCAAAGTTGAAGGCTGCTTTGGTTTTGATTTTTTTTCCTCTCAAGACTATCAGGTTACATTTAAGTTCTGTTGGACTTCAGAATTTTGAATTCCGAAACTTTTGCTCCCTTTACTGAGAAAATAAAAGTCATTGGGCATGAGTTTACTCATCTTCTATCTGCTTTAGCTTAATAATCCTCCTTTCACCCATTCCTTTTATTCCTTATACATTCCTTTTATTCCTTATATTTGCTACCACAAAAAAAGTATGCTTCTAAATGTTTTTGTATAAGTCCTTCCATTTATCTTTGACCTCCTTGGGGTATGTGTCTAGTAGTATTACTGGGTCATAGGATATTTATAGTATATTGACTTCTCTAGCATACTTACAAATTGTTTTCCAGAATAGTTGAACTAATTTTGCAGCTTCAGTAGAAGGATTAGTGTGCTTTGTCTTCCTAAAGACCCTCCAACATTAATCATTTTAATTTTTTGTCATCTTTGCCAATCTGATAAACGTGAGGAGACACCTTACTTTGTTTTAGTTATGTATCTTACTTGTTTCTTGGAGTATTCTTTTATATGACTGTTGATAGTCTCCATTTTTTTTTTCATTTAAAAACTATTTCATATCCTTTAACAACTCTATTGGAAAATCATTGACTTCTTGCCCTGAGTATACAGATATGTCCAAATCTCTCCTCTCCTGGAGGGAAATTTTTATTTCACTTTGCTCTCACTCTAATTCTTTCTTCTATTTGCAGTCAGATTTTTTGAACAAATTAGTTTATATCTGCTAATTCTTTCCCGCTGCCCTGCAGTAGCTCATGGTTGGGCTATTACGATAGCTTGCTAGATCTTTTTCTTTTTCCAGTTTCTTTGACACCAACTAGGTGGTTCAGTGGATAGAGTGGGAGTCAGAAAAACCTGAGTTCTGATCCAGCCTCAGACATTTCTGAGCTATGTGACCCTGGGCAAGTACCTTAATTTCTGTGTCCGTTTCCTCATTTGTAAAATGATGATAATAACAGCACCTGCCTTGTAAAGTCGTTGTGAGGATCAAATGAGACTGTCATTATTACTAAAGGCAGCTCTAATCTTTTTGTCCTCTTGCCTGAAAACCTCCAGTAGTATCCCGTTGCCTGCCAGATGGTCTTGACTTCTTTGCTTTGTCATTCAAGTCTTCTCATAAACTGGTCTCAACTGCAATTTTATACTTTATCACTACTCCCTTGTGTGAATCCTATGCTTTAGCTGGCTTGTCCCCTTGGTTTTCCTGAACTTGTCTTTGTCATGCCTTCTGAGCCTCTCCTTGTGCCGTCACCTCTACTTGAAGTGCGGATTAGATTCCATGTTGCTTTTTATCTGTCTCACAAGTCCCAGCTCACGTGTTACTTCCATTCATTTTTCTCTGATCACCCCCTGTAGCAGCAAGCACCCCAATATCCCCAGGGTGACTGCCAACACAGGTTCTTAGATCTGCTTTTCAAAAGGAAAGCAACTCAAAATGGGTTAACAAGCTTACTTTAATCAAACATATCATTTGCCTAGTTCAGGGGAAAAAGGTCAGCACCCCAAACTTAAGAGTATACAGACAGATCAAACAGACAGGCTTCCAAACTCTCCAACCATTATCAATATCAAAATCACAGTTACCAGAAAGGGAAACATCAACATCTGGGCTTTCAAAGCTGGGGGACTCTCAACAACGGCTTCCCAGAGTCTCATCTGGTCAAATCACACAACACTTCTCAAAGTGAGCCCCAAAGCAAAGCCTCAAATCAGGGATTATATAGTCTTCTCCTGGCTCAGAGAATGTAACCACCCTCTTGACCCACTGCCCAATCACACAGCCATCAAGGTGTGGTCATTCCTGAAAACCAAGCCTCCTACCACAGGCTCCATGTGACCACATTCAGCCTATTAGGAGGCAGAATATATTTTCAAATCAAGGAAGGTTCTCTGAGTCACTTAAGTCAAAGTCTCTTAAGCTAATCAAAGGGCCTAGGGGCAGGGAAGATCTTCAGATCTGCATTTCCATTACAGCCCCCCATTCTCCCATCCCCCCCCACCAAGAGAGAAGGCTATCTCCTTTGTAAGGTATAGATTCTGTTATGATCTTTTCTTATGATCATTTTGTCTGGGGAAACCACTTTACCTCTCACTCCTTTGTAAGATGGAGATGCTAATAGCCAGTACCTTAGAGGGTCTCAGATGAGGTAGTGTCTGCACAGTGCTTTGTAAACCTAAAGCGCTATGTGAATGTTAAATAGCATTATCATTTCTCACATGAGACTGTAAACTCTTGGAGGCTAGAGACTAATACATAACACAAAGAAACAGAGCAATTAACTGCTACTCTATTTACAACCTAGCCCTTACCATACAGAGAAGGAAATGGGGATGGCTTAATGGTGGGTAGAATTTGAAGCATGGATATGATTCAGATCCTGAGGAAGGCAGTGAAAATAGCTGGCCTTTAATTTTTAACATACTTAAAGGAAAATGTATGCATGACCCCTCTCTACCTTCTTTGCAGAGGTGGGAGATTATGGGTATTGAACATTGTATATCCTATTAGACTCAGCTGATAGATTGGTTCATTTTGCAGAGTCTTTCTCTCTCTTTTTATTCTTTGTTTACTAGGGATGGCTTGTTGGGTAGAGGAGAGGTAGGAATATTTGAATCAATGATTGAATGAAAAAAGCATTTATGATGGAAGGAAGGAAACATTTATTAAGTGCTTACTATGTGTCTGGCACTCTTAAAAGCTTTACAGAGATCACATTTGATCCCCACAACAACCCTGGGAGGTAGGTACTATTATATTCCTCATTTTTCAGATGAAGAGACTGAGGCAGACAGATATTAAGTGACTTGTCAAGGGTCACACAGTTATTATCTGATTTGAACTCAGATTTTCCTGACTCCAGGGCCTGTACTACCTGATAACACCATAAAAAAAAAATGTGCATGAAAGCTATTCTGTGTAGACTTAGCCATGGTATGGTAGGAAGGTCCCCCTAATAAGTCATTAGCATCTGTAGTCCTCAAGGCCCTAATCTGTAAAGTGGTGATAATATCATTAATAATTATGTCATAGTTGTTAAGAAAGCTCTCTGTGAACTCTAAAGTGCTAAATAAGTGGGTTCTTGTTACTGTTGCATATCTGTTCCCATTAGAATTTGTTTATAGCATTTGTTTGTTTCTTTCAGGTGAAGCACTTGAGGCAGAATTGGATTCTATCGCAAAGCATGAATCTAGGGAAGATAAAATCTTCCAGAAATTTAAAACTCAAATAGCCCTTGAGCCAGACCAGGTAAAGTAGACAAAATATCTTTTGAGTAATTATCATAGAGGGTAAAATCCATCACAACAGATATTTTTTACAAAGGACTGTGCTTTGATCAGGGCAGCCTGTAAAAGCAACGTGCATTAGTGTATGATGGGGTGGGGCCCATGTGGTTTGCCTTTTCAGACAGGAGATAATTTACTCTCCTTTTTGCTTTGTTATTCACGGGACTCTGCTCTGCAGTTTACCTCACTTCTCTTCATCTTAAACGTGCCAGCTACCTGAAAAAACTCAGTTCAGTTTGTGTAAGCCCCACCCCTAAAATATAATGAAACCTGAGCAGCAGTCTCAGAGATGAGCAAGCATATATGTGGGATTACTTCATAGGAAAGGTTCGATACAATCATCTTTGATATTTGGGTCCTGTGAGTGAAGTGTGTGGTTTCTAGCTGTGTATTAATTTTCACAAAATCCTGTTAGAGTGAAACTAATACTTGGTAGAGTAGATTCATTAATGAATTTTACCTTGATCTGTAGAGTATTTCTTGTGCCATTTGTTTCTACTTTTGTTTCTTACTTCTTCTGGCCAACCTTAAACGTATATCTTAAGTATAGGATGCTAAAGACCAGAGTGCTGCACAGTATTCTGCTGGACCTTAGGCTAGATTTAGATTGAACACTTTGCCACCAGCTGTACTAAGTGGAATGCAAGGATTGTGATAGAGGGAATGAGCATGGAATAGTTTGGAGATCTTTCTCTTGAGTCATAGTGCGTTCATTACTGATGAACTGAGTTGATTTAACACTTTTAGTATTGCAAGGGTATGTTTTGAGAAAGCATTACTAATTCATAACACAGGTGTTTTCTGGGAAATGTTATATATGTTATATATCAGACTATTACAGATAAATATTTCTGCCATATTTAGGGGAACTTTCCAAACCTCGGTAAACTTCCCAAAGCAATCTGAAAAACCACATTATGGATGAAAAATCTTTTTCTCACAACTCTTTTTGTAAGATTTGTTAGTTATGAACTTTCCTGTTTGATTTTAGATTCTTAGATATGGCAGAGGAATTGACCCTATCTGGATATCTGGTGAAAATATTCCACAAGAACAAGATGTTCCAAATTGTCCATGTGGTTCCAGGAGGGTATTTGAATTCCAGGTATGAGTTCTGAAATAAGGAATGATCATGGTTAAAAATTAGTCTATTTTCTGAATTACTAATTTTTTAATTTGTGTATCCTTTGTGAAAAATCATAAATTGGAATCACATGGGATGAGAGAACATTGGGGAAAGGTGATCTGCATCAGGGGAAGTACAGTGATGAACATGGATCTATGACTATAAGGAGTATTTGCTCTGTAGTAGTTAGCTTTAAACAGAGTCCCTTTTCAAGCAAAAGGACCCATATATAAAAAAATATTTTATAATAGTTCTTTTTTGTGGTAGCAAAGAACTGAAACTGAGAACCAATTATAGTCTGTGAATGTAATGAAATACTGCTGTGCTGGAAGAAATAATGAAAAGGAAGATTTCAGAAAACCTGGAAAGACTTATATGAACTGATAGAGAGTGAAGTGAGCATAAGGAGAGACTAACCTGTATGGTAACACGAGTATTACAAAGACATGTCTGTGATAGACTTAAGAATTCTCAGCAGCACAGTGACCAATCAGGTCTCCAAAGGACCCGTGAGGAAGCACGACATACACTTCTTGACTCAAGGTACAGAACCAAACATTTTTTTTATGCATGGCCAGTGTAGAAATAAGTTCAGTTCTACTGTTCATAGTTTTTACAAGCATTTTGCTTTGTTTCCTTTTTTACTGTGTAGAGGGAATTGGGAAAGAACTAGGACTTTAAAAAATCTAGGTATTTTTATATTATATGAACAAATACCACTGAAATCTACGTGCTTTTAGTAGAAATGCCTTGAAAACAGTTTCATTATTCCGTGGTGAATAGGGGCTATTCACATTATATTTTATAAGAGGGTTTTAGGTAGAAATTTTACTTTTTCCATAAATCAACTTGACACTGACATATCTTACCAAGTTGAAGTGTGTCTCCTAGTGGATTATTTTGGAATTGCAGTGATTTTTAGATTAACCAGTATGTGATCTATTACAGAACACAATTTCAAGTAAAACTATACTGCCACAGTTCTACCTTTTTACTCTCTTCTCACAATAAATCAATAGGTTATAGTTATTAACAGTACTCTTTCTTAACATTAAATTTAAAAACAATTTTTAAATTTAAAAAAATTGACAAATTTATTTTTTTATCATTCTTCCATTCTCCTAAAAGGAGGGCAGGTGGAAGGTTCAAAACCTTTGTGACAAATATGCAGTCAAACAAAACTTAATTTTTGCATTGGCCATGTCCAAAAATGTCTCCTTCTGTATCATGAGTCAGAAAGTCGGTGGCATGTTTCCTCATGAGTCCCTAGAACTGTAGTTGGTAATTGTATTGTTCAGAGTTCCTAAGTCTTTCAAAGTAGTTCTTTACTCTTATTGTATAAATAGTTATTAGGTTCTGCTTACTTGACTCTTAATCAGTTCATATATGTCTTTATGAGTTTCTCTGGTTTTCACCTTTAATTTCTTACATTTATATGTCATTATTTGTTTAGCTGTTCCCCAAATGATGGCCATCTTCTTAAGTTTCCAGTTCTTGGTTTTCATAAAAAGCCCCTATAAATATTTTTGTATATATGGGTCCTTTTCCTCTTTCTTTGATCTCTTTGGGTTTTAGTCCTAATAGTGGTATCAGTGGATGAAAGAGTATGCATGGTTCAGTAATTTTTAGGTTCTAGTTCCAAATTATTTTCCATAATTACTGGGCTAATTCATAGCTTCACCAACAGTGCATTAATTTACCTGTTTTTCTATAGCCCTTCCAATATTTGTTATTGTCCTTTTTTGTCAGCTTTGCCAGTCTAATGGATGTGACTTGGAATTTCAGGAGTTGTTTTAATTTGCCTTTCTCTCTCAATAATTTGGAGCATTTTTTCATATGAGCATTGGTAGCTTGGATTTCTTCTTTAGAGAACTGCCTGTTTGTGTCCCTTGACCTATTATAAATTGGGATAACATTATTTCTAACATTTTTAGTAACTATAACTTTTAGAGCTATTGTAATAAAAACCACCAGGACAGATGATCCCTCCAGGACCTGTAGATTATGAAATGAGACTTGTACTTACTTATGTACCTGGCTGCTCCTTGCCAACAAACAGGCATATGTTAAATTGAAGGGTCACATTGAGCTGGAGCCATAGAGGGGGCCAGGGAATTTGCTGAAAATGTCAGTTACGTAGTAACTATGATCTTTCTTAAATAATTTAATAATTTAAGATAAAAGTATAAAAACCAAGCTTATCATAATAAGCCTTAATCTGAACAAGAACAGGGTTGTGCTGCTCTCCAGTTCCATGTTGTCTTTTCTCAGGTTATGCCACAGCTTCTAAATTACCTGAAGGCTGACAGACTGGGCAGAAGTGTTGACTGGGGGACGCTGGCTGTATTTACCTGTGCAGAGAGCTGCAACTTGGGCACCAAGTACACAGAGGAGTTCATTTGGAAACAAGACTTTACAGACACAACTTAAAATCATGAAACACAAATCTCTAGTCTTGTTATTTTGTACTCTCCACATTTTAGAATAACTAAATGATCTTTAAGCCTTGAATGTACCGGTATCATGAGAAAAGTTAATGTTATAGTAATCTAGATAGAACTCATCACAACAGTCCTAGTGTCTGCTGGCAGGCTGACTGTGATGCCCGTTTTAGTTTAATGCACATGCTGATGTGCCTGCTAAACCATGGGAGGAAGGATTTTATTATGGTGAAGTGCAAAGCTGGACATTAGAGAACTTAGGCTTAGCTCATAATCACATAATCAAGTGTCAATTTATTGATGGTGGTTTTTTGTTTTCATAATTAACAGAATCTTTTGCCTCAAGCCCTTGTGGTATTATTTTTTACACTCAGTATGCTGACCTATAATACAGAGCCATACCTTTATCTATTTAATGACTAGAACTCCTCAGCTACTAGCATCAGAGCAGCTAGTTTCTGGTGGGGGGGTGGTGACAGGAATAATTGAGCTTCCTTTTGCATATGAGGCAGCTAATCACTTCATTCCTTAAGTCTAGGGTTGGATGTTTTGTTTTAGTTTCCCCTTTGCCTTCCATCATCTTTTTTTCTGTCTCTTCCCTTTTGTCCTATAATCCTGTGTTCTCCTTCTGTTCTATGTACCTCTCAGACACAAACACCTCCCTAAACCTGTTCTTTTTGCTTTAACTGCCAGGAAGTTCAGAGTTAAGTTCCTCTGGAGTAAAGGAGCACATTTGCTCTAACTTTTAATTGTGTAAAAAAAAAATTTCCTGTCTTTTGTGTTAATTTGTATATGTTATCTGAGACTATCTCTGAAAGTACCAGGGTTATAAATAAATTTTAAAACATTGTAACTTAACATTTTTCCCCTTCCAACCTCAGTCATGAGCATTGTATAGGGCAGAAATGCTGCATTTGGAGTCAGAGGGACTTCGGTTAAAACCCTGGCTCTATCACTAGGTAAGTTCCCTGAGTGACTGAGCAAATTGCTTAACCTCTCAGGCCTCATTTATCTCCTCTGTAAAATGAATTGAACTGTGGAACCTCTAAGGTTCTAATCCTATGATCAGGGCCATTGTAGAAAATTAAAATATATCTAGGTCTGGATTTCTTTTCCCTTGAGTAACAAATTAACTGACCAGCAGATTATGGCCCAAAATTTTGCATGGTTTTAGTTTTATGTTGCTACTTCACTGTTCACAAGAATACATTTTGGGGGTAATTTTGAATTAGCAATTTTATCAGTTTGAATTTTAACTCTGATATGGATCATAACCTCTATCTACTCCCTTACACTTTGTTGGGGTTGATTTGTCCAGGTTTCTCCTAAATGTTCCAGAGGAGTTCAGTGTTGCTGGAGACAAAAAGCAGCAGCACATTTACATTTAGGCTGAATAATAAAAGGAGGCTTTTGCTATCAAGATGAATATCCAGATGTGTAAACAACCTACTTCCTTTTCTGATCAAATGATCCGATGACATATTTTGATGTATCTCACTCTATTTGGGCAGATAGTGTTGGTAAACATGTTCTATGACTTTGTCTACCATGCTTCTATTGCCCTCTGCATATAATTAGCAAGCCATACAGCATTACCGGGCAGCTAGAGTACTCAGTGGATAGAGTAGTGGTCCTGCAGTCAGGAACACCTGGTTTCAAATTTGGCCTTAGCCTTTGTTTGTTTTAATCCACTGGAGAAGAAATTGGCAAACCATTCCAGGTCAGTGGGGTCACAAAGAGTAGGACACGACTGAACAATAACAACCTAGCATCCCTAGAATATTGTTTGAAAGAAATGAGCTTTTGTGCTGAGATTTTTGAGACCTTGGAAGCACTCTGGCAATCCATCTTGACCTACTCCATTCCTAGGTCATCAGTATATCCTCATATGTGTACAAGATTACAATGTTTCAGTAACATGTTAAAAGGTTTTGTACTTACCATAAAGGGAGGCAGTTATTAGGGGTATGTTTGGTTGTACTTGTAGCTCCCAATTGTCCAAGAGTTAGGATTACAGTACTTCAATATTTTAAAGATTGGAGATACACTCTGCACTGTAACATCACACATTTTACATACTTTTAAAGATATTCATAATTTGCTGTGGCCAAAATCATTTACTGGTTAACTGGTGGTGAGCCCCCCTCAGCACTTATATTGGTCTTGTATGTTAGCCTTGCCAAACCTGTACTCTAAATAGTTCTGTTGTGGGTATGGGATTTCACCAGAACTTGATTCCTTTTATAGTTGTCCCTCCCTCCCCTCCCCCTTTTCCAGTTTTAAAATCTCCATAATGGAGAGCTAGATAGTTACCACTAAAGTTGAATGTTAATTTAGACTACTCAAAGCTATAGTTTATAAGTCTTTAACTATTATAAATTATACTGGTTTATGAATTTTTTAAATTATTTTTATATAGGCTAAAATTTCTCCTGTATTCTTTTCCCTTCCCTCCCACCTCTGAACCATTCCATATAAAAATAATTTTTTGGAAAGATAATAACATATTGAAAATCTGGTATTATGCAGTGTTCTAAATCTGTGGAACCCTTCCCCACCCTGCAAAGGTGGTGAAGCACATTTCTTTGGAGCCAAGCTTCTTATTTTGCAACATCTTTTATTATTTTGTAGTTCTTCTGTTTATATTGTCAGAATTGCTTTTATCTTTTTTCTTGGCTCTGCTTTGCATCAGCTCATGTAAATCTATGCTATAGTCAGCATTTCTTAGGGGACAGTAATATTACAAATAATGTACTACATGGATTGGTTATTCTTCATTTGATGATCTTCTACATTGTTTACAATTCTTTGGTACTGAAAAAAGTGCTGCTTATAAATATTTTGAGTTTTTAAAAAAAACTTCATCAGTGATCTCCCTTGGGGTATTTTGCCTAGCATTGGAATCTCTGGGTCAGAGGGTTATAACCACATTATTTAACACCAAATTGCTTTCCAAAATGGTCTTAGCAAATTCACAGCGTCACCAGTAATGAATTAGTATGCCTATCATGTTTCCACAACTCTAATGCTAGCTTCCTTTTATCATTTTTACCAATTTGCTGGGTATGAGGTGAAACCCTAAGGCTGTTTTGATTTACATTTCTCAGTGATTTGGAACACACTTCCATGTGGTTATTAGTTTGAAGTTCTTTTGGTATCCTCTGAACACTTTTTGGGGGGTGACTGTGAAGGATGGCTTTTAGACAGGGTTTTAATTTTTTCTAATGAACCACCAGTTAACTTTCCAGTCATTGTTGAAGGATTGACTTTCCTTTAAAAAATGGTTTTTTTTTCTAGAGGAGCTAGTCTTGGAGTCAGACCTGGGTTCAAGTTTTGTTTCTGACAAACAGGTTATGTGACTGGACAAGTCATTTAACCTGTCTCAGACAACCCTCATTAATAAGACTAAATTGATGAGGGTTTGCACCAGAGTGGTGACAGTATCAAAAGAGAGGAGGCATATAGGAGAGATTCTGCAAAGGTGAAATTAAAAGACCCGGATTGGATATGGTGGGTGAGAGAGAACTGGGGAGCTGATACCTAGGTTGTGAACCTGGGGGACTGGAAGGATGATGTTGCCCTCAACAGTAACAGGGAATTTAGTAGAAGAGGGTTTTGGGGTTTTGAAAATTTTGAGGCGTTTACTGGGTGTCTGAAAGGTAGAGATTAGAGATTGAAAGTCAGCAGAGAGGTTAAGGCATAACCTTTGAACCACTGACCCCATTACTTGACATACTCCAAGAATGCTGTCAGAAAAAAATCCTTACCACATATGCTAAAATGCTTGTAACAGACCTTTTTATGATAGCAAAGAATTGGAAACCAAGTAGATGTCCATCAGTCAGGGAATGGCTAAACAAATTGGTACATGAATGTAATGGGAAGTATACTGTGCTGTAAGAAATGGCCATGCTTACTTCACTCAGCATTAGTTCACGTAGCTCCTTCCATGCTTGTGTTCACTCACACACATCAAGAAAAACCCCTACACACACCCCTACTGTAACACTATAAATGGAAACGATGACAAAAGTTTAAAAAAAAAAAAGGAAGATTAAGCTGACTTTGTATGAGAGGATACTCCAAACTCATCCCTTTGTGGAGGTGCTTGGCATTGGTTGGCATGCTTTGGGGTTTTTAAACATTTTATGCCAATTTCCCCCCTCCTTAAGAAAATCCTGTTCGTTATAGGGATGGATTTCTGGAAGGGTGTGGTTGGGAGTAACTGATATATAAAAAACAAGTCATCAATAAAATCCTGTAAATGAAAATGATCATTGGTAGCTTTGAAGAGAGCAGTTCTGGTGGAATGAGTTTGGAAGCTAGACTGTAAGGGGCCAAGAAGTGAGAGGAGAGAAAGTAGAGGTCTCTTATTGCAGAACCTTTCTTGAGTTTGGCCACCAGGGGCAGAAGAGATCAGATGACAGTGGGAATGGAAGGAAGTAAGCATTCTTTGAAGTTGGAGATGTGGGCAGACTTGTAGGTAACCCTCTCAAGGGTCAAGGTATGGTTATGGTGTTGAATCTGTATAAGTCTCCTATTGTGAGGGTAGTTGAGAGAAAAATTGTGATCCAGGTTATGGTCTGTCCCTCATTCTGTGAGAGGACCATGAAATCGGGAAGGTGATATGACTTGCAAGTGAATTGGATTTAAGTGAGGCAGGGCTTTGCAAAGTCTCTCTCTTCTGAGCCATATGGGTTCCAGGGCAAGACAGAGATCAGGATGACTGGAGATGGCCCTGGATACAATGGGAGAATTTGGCCTTTTTAAGCTTTTATCTTTCCCAGGTCTCAGTTTGTCTCAGGCAACACCCATTCAGGGATTAAAACTTGGTAAGAAATGAAGCAAAAAATGGCCTCTTTTACATAGTCAAAAAAAAAGTCAGTCTGGGAGAGACCCTCTGGGTTTCTGGCTAAAACAGAAACTTGGCTATTTACATTCACTCTGAGCCATCAGAACCCAAACAATGCATTATCTCCGGTAGGCTTGGGCTGGGACCTATTGTTGGCAAATCACTGAGAGTCAGTGCTTTAGGTGTAAGGAATGGTCCTTACACCTAAAGAAATCTAGTCTGTAAACCCAAGCTATCTTGCTTTTCAGATGCAGGTACTGAATTTGCTGGGGGAGGAAGGGGACTGACTTACTCTGTAGATAACTGCTAACAGATTTTGCTGGATGGTAGATAACAACAGCATGACTCAAAATAGAAAAGAGGTAACTGAGCCATGGAGGAAGGGGGAAAACCTGGAAGTGGTTGATGGTGAGCAAGTAGTGTTCTAACTTCCACTTCAACCAGAGAGCCAAGGGGAATGGTCAGAGAGGTTCTGTCATCAGGCGGGAATCTAGGTTTCAGTGATGACTTAGGATGAAATAGAGGCACAGTAGAAGGTGTAGGTGGTGTTTGGTTATAAACTAGGTGCCAATCTTTGGTGGCTAACTGATAAAATTACTAGTCTGGCAAAAAACAGCAGTAAAGATATGGTTGGGGCTGAAGACTAAAATTTCCTCTATTTCCCTGTCTAAATTACCTTGACTCCTAGCATTCTTTGAGGTAGCAAAAAACTAAAACCAAAGTAGGTACCCGTTATTTAGGAAGCACCTGAACTGATTGTGGTCAATTAATGTAATAGGCTGCAATACACAAATATGAAAAACTGAAACCTAGGGAGAATTGTATGAATTGATGTAGAATAATATAAATAAATTGTAATTATTAAGAATATTCACTTTACTATAATGTTAAAGCAAAAATAACATAAGACAGGGTCCAAGCAACACCCTTCCCAGCTCTAACCTAAGCTGCTGTATATCATGGTGAACAAACAACTACACTTTTACTGCCATCAAGCCAACTCTCAACCATTTGGATTTAAATCCGGGAGATCAAGTATTTTCAGGCAGAAGGGATTCCTCTTCAGGTAGCTTATACAATAGCATTGTGGAAAAGCCTTGGAGTTAGGTCTGTTTTCAGAGGAGGGTCTTAGTTATCCTAAGTGGGCCTGGTCTGTGCTATACTGGGTTCCTTTCCCTGCCCTGTGTTGTAGGCAGGATTTTAGGCACAGAGGCCTCTACAAAGGTAGAACAAATCTGTCTGTTCTGAGATGGAATGGTGTTACCCAGTGTAACCCAACTATTTACTAATGGTGATAGGTGTTCTTTTGCCCAGCTGTAACACAGAAAGATAAATTCTCATTACTCTATTATCCATTTCCTTCTGTTCTCTGAACTCCCACTCTTCAAAGAGTATTAATAACTTTGAATTTCATTGTAACAAGGTTATACATTCCAGCCTATTCTAACACCATTTTGCAAAGGAAAAGTCCATCCAATGAGGGTTCCTTTTGGTAGAGTAACAATTCATTTAGCAAGTATTTATTAAACATCTATGTCCATACTGTACAAATGGAAGTTTGTACAATGTAAATGCTCATCAAACTCACTATCTTCCATGTGTAGCTGTGACTTAATCCCTTTGTCTCTCAGAGCTTTAGTTTCTTCCTGTGGTGAGGAGATTGGACTAATGTCTCTGAATCCCTTCCTAGCTCACACATACTGACTCAAAGATGGAAGGCTCACAAATTATTTTTTGGGGTACTCATTGTGGCTGTATTAACAGAGTTGTGGGGAAGTACCCTAAATTATTTTTGTATGGTAATCATGCTATTGAAGATAAGCTGACCATTTATTTGTCAGGAATATGGCAAAATAAATTTTTACTCAAGCACAGTCAGGATTAGGTGGAATCCCTTCTTACTTGGATTCAGTACACATGAAAAGAACACCAGATGCTGTATCTAATACAGTGTGTTTTTGTAATATAAACACTTAAACCTCATGAGATAACATTAAACAGTTTCTCACACTTGTATAAACAGCATTTATTGTACAGAGTGCTCTGAAGAAATATGACAGTTCTGGTCTCAAAAGAAGAATATGTACAGCCAAGCTTCTATTAATACATCTATTTTATCCTGCAACACTGAAAAGGGAATGTGTGGCACAAAACAAAACAAAACCCTTTTAAGTTATAAATCAGAAATAAACACTTTTAAAAAGGTTTCATTTTATGGTAGAAATATAAAAATTATGGTTTATGGGTGAAAGTTTAAAACAAACCCCCCCCAACAATGGAAGTAGTTTTTAACACTTAGTAACATAGTTTTTGCTTTTTAAACCAACTTGTGAATTACAATTGAGGATAAAAGTGTTTAAAATCTAAACATAAATAAATGGACAGTGCTGCTCCAAAACAGCTCCATAAAAGCAACTCACAGTAATGCCGCATAGATGTTGTCTGTAAGAAATAATACAGTTTCTTCAACAGTGCCAGGAAATAGGCACTAGAAAAGTATCTTAAGTGTTGCAGTTTGCAACTAAAGTCCATCTCACTTCTGTGCCGTACACAATAACACCATGTAATGTACCAAGACAACTTGTAAAAAACAAAACAAAACAAAAAAAACAAATGTGGGAAAAGAGTTACGTTGTTTTCCTGAATCCTTTTAGAATAGGGTAAATGTTTTCAAATGCTTCATATATTTCGGCTCTAACCTTAGCACCTAAAGGATCATGATAGAGAAAAGAAAGTTATTTAAAGCACGTTTGGTAAACATCCATTCAGTTGACTTAAATGCACCAAACACTAAGTGGTGACCATGTGCAAGGGACTGTGATAGGTATGATAGAGCATGGGAAGTCCTGCTCTTAGAGAACCCAGTCTAGTATGGGGATAATTTGCCCCTCCTCTCCCTGCAATAATCCTAAGAGTCTGTTTCTCTCTCACGCACCCAGGCACCTGCTTGCTCGATCTTGAGCCCCTACACTCATTTTGGCCTTTTTGATTTCACCACTTTCTATATATCCATATAAAGCAGATATTCACTGCTATGTCCCCCGGCTCCAGCTTCTGTTTGTGTATGGCACTCTGCCGTTAGATGGCACGCGGGGATTAACTCTGTCATATTTGTATCCCTCAAGCTTAGTGCCATGCCTGTCACATAGCAGGGACTAACACACAAATTGGTGATAAGTGCAGTCTCCACAAAGGGAGGGGGGGAATAGTAGGGTAAGGCTTCATGGAGGAGCTAGGCTCTTGAGTGTGGCTCTAGAGGCCTTCTTAACTTGGGTCCATAAACTTTTCTTTTAAATGTGAAAATTGTAGTTTAATATAATCGATTTTCTTGTAACCCTATGTATTTTATTTTAAGCATTTAAAAAATATTATTTGGAGAAAGGTTCCACTGGTTTCACCAGACTGTCAAAGGGCCATGTTATGAAAAGGTTAAGAAACTCCGCTGCAGAGAATGCAAAGGGAAGAGGACTAACACCATGAGCCAAGGCATCCCAAGAAGTCTGGGGAATGTCTGATGCAGGGAGAGGATCCACAGGGGAGTAATAGGAGCTAAGGCTGGAAAGCAGGGCAGTACTTTAGGAACAGTTTTATTTATGAGATTGTGACCTTAAAACACTGTCAATAATCTTGGCCTTAGGTAAGACAAGAGGAAATGCCCCTCCTTCCTTTCTTCCTATAAGTGAAGGACTCCCGGCTATGGAATGGGGGCATGTTCAGTCCAACAAAACGGTTTTCCTCAAGGCTGTTTTCCACTTTGTTACAAAGGAAAGTAGGAGTAGGTAGGAGGAGGAAAGGGTCAAAACTAAACAATCATTTTAAAACAAAGGGCATCAAAACTTCAAAATAACATACACTGCCAAAACAAAATATTTAAATTTCTTTAAATCAAGTAGA
This sequence comes from Gymnobelideus leadbeateri, assembly GCA_011680675.1. Lineage (NCBI taxonomy): Eukaryota > Metazoa > Chordata > Mammalia > Diprotodontia > Petauridae > Gymnobelideus > Gymnobelideus leadbeateri. The sequence goes on along the minus strand of WOXC01011778.1, from coordinate 443,155 downwards.
TTTAAGAGACAAGTACATTTAACACATTGGTAACTAATTATTTTCAATATTAATCATTGACCCATATGGCCAATTAAAATAATATGCCAAACATCTTCCAACTTACCAGTTAATACAACTTTTCCTGAAACAAAAATAAGCAGGACAATTCTGGGCTTGATCATTCTGTAGATTAGTCCAGGAAATAACTCTGGCTCATAACTGAAGGAAAAGGAAAAAGAAGGTAAGTAGTTCTCCCTTTAGCCAGTATTTTGAAGGTGTGGCTCATTACATTAAAAAATTTCAGAATGTTATTGTTAAATTCACTTATTTGTAAAAGCCTTTGTAATTTTCGCAGACCTATGAAACTGTTATTTTAAAAAAATTTGTGAGCACAGATACTTGTTTAATTCAAAGAAGGCAATTCACTTTGAGTGGAGTACAGAACACATAAAGGGGAGTAACAGGAAAGGGAAGGCTAGAAACTTGGCAGGGTGGTACTAGACTTTGAAGGATCCTCAAGACCAGACTAAAGAGTCCTAGAAAATTTTTTGTGCAATGGAGTCAAACAACCAGATTGAAGCATGAAAGATTTGTTAGTAAGGAAGAGACTTGTACTAGAGAGGCAGCTGTGAAAATAGAGAATGTTAAGAAGAGATGCCACAGAGAAAGAATGAACAAGACTCACAGTTGTGTTAGATATGAAAATTAAGGGAAAAGGATGAATCAAAGATAAAAACCAAGGTTTTCAGCATGGGAGACTGGATGAATGGTGCTGTAACAGACAGTTACAGTAAAGTCAGCAGGAAGAAAAAATGTAGAAAAAAAGGATAAGTTCAGTTACATTTTGGGTATTTGTAACATCTCAGTGGAAGTACTGAAGGTAGATGGAGATATGAGTCTGTTGAATACCACGTGGACAGATATGATAGCTAAGGTTGTCAAGTGTGTGTGTGTGTGTGTGTGTGTGTGTGTGTGTGTGTGTAAAATACCCACATTAAAAAGTAGGGCAGAGGATGAAGAGTCAGCAAAGGAGATAGAGAAGGTGTTAGAGAGGTAAACACAGGGTAATTCCATCAATTCACCAAATATTTATCATGTACCAGAAGCTTACGTTCTTTTGGGAGGGATACATGGACACAAAGAAATATATCTACAGCAACTTGAGAGAAAAAAACAATAATAATGAAGATCAGATGAGGCTTACGGAGGAAAAGAGCTCAACTGAGCTTTTTAGGGAAAATAAAGATTTAATGAGACAGATTTGAGGAGGAAGCATGTTCTAGGCATGGGAACAGTTTGAGTGAATAAATCAGTGGAAAATAAGACTGCTGAGTTTAGGAAACACTCTAGTTTCACTGGAACACAAATAAAGTGAAATAAGCCAATGGTATCACACAGGAGGGGGTCGATCACCAATGATGCAGAGAGGTCACAGTGGAGGAGGCCATGGATTTGATGATTTCAAATTGAACAAATAAACGTGCCTCCTATATGCCAGGCCACCCAGCATCATGTGCTGTATTAAAGATGAGGCTATGCTCTATGAGCAAAGCAGAATTTCAGTAGCTCAACAGAAATTCGAGATGCACAAATTTAGAGAGATCTTCACTCCAAATGTTCATGTGGACTATTTGTGCCCCAACCTGTGTAGAGCATTCCAAGTTCGTAATGGTCTGATCAACCACAGTTGGACACACTGTACCTTGAGTCCAACATAGTGATGTCATTCTGGTCATCTTCTAGAACAAAGGACAACCACCAACCAATTAGCTTATCACTGATTAGCTCTGTGAGATCAAATAGAGTGGTGGGGGAATGAGACCATACTGTAAGGAAGGAAGGAGAAAAAGAAGGGCAAAGAAACCAAGGCAAAAAATATGGATAAGTTTTCCAAGGAATTTAGGTGTAAAGATGAGAAGAGACATTACCAGCTGCTAAATGGGGAAAAATGATCAAGGAAGGTATTTTTATGACTGGGGAGTTATGAATGTGTAATATGCAAATGTGAAGAAGCCAGTGGAGAATGGGATCAAGGCCACAGAGGGGGGAATAAGGATAGCTCTGCTTCTATGTCCAGAGTAATGAAAAAGAATTTATTAAGTCCTTCCTAGTTGCCAGGCACCCTGCTAAGGGTGGGATATAAAGAAAGTAAAAAAAATACCACCCTTACACTCAAGGAACTTCTAAATCTAACTGGGAGGACAACATGCAAATAACTATTTGTATACACGATCTACCCAGTGAAAATTAGAAGGCTTGGAGTGAAGGGGCTTAGCAATAGAGGGGACTAGAAAAGGAAAGAAGGTGGGATCTGAATTAAGTCTTGCAGGAAGCTAGGGATGCCTACGAGCTAGGGGCCCAAGGAAGCCAAGCATTCCAGGAACAGATGACTGTCAAAGCAAATGCAGATTCAGGAGCAGAAGTTGACATGTGTGAAGAAGAATATGTAGGCCAGTACAGCCTACTGGAGGTGCAGAAGGGAGGCAAGTGCTATTAGGAAAGGAAGACAAGGGCCAGCTTGTGAAGGGCTTTGAGGTTCCATAGAGGACTCCGAGGGAAGAATAGGGACTGCAGTGGGGAGAGAACTGAGGAAGGCTAGTGCAACACTCTAGGAAGAAGGTAGTAAGGATCTTTATGAAAGTAGTGGCTATGAGTGGAGAGAAGAAAACGTATGAGATGTTGTGAAGGCAACAACAGACTGGATATGTGAGGTGGGCATGGGGAATGAAGGATGATGCAGGATGTCTGAGTGTCTAGAAAAATAGTGCTGGTCTTTATGGGACCAGCGGAAGGGTGAAAAAGAGGGAAGAGCACAGGGGAGAAAGATGAGAGGCATTTTGGAAATGTTGAATCCGAGATGCCTAAGGAACGTTTAAATTTGAAATGTTCAAGCAGCGATTCACTGGTGCCCAGGAGATACATTAGTTGGGGGAAGAGAGATGTAATAGACAATTAATGCAAATGCCACTTCAATAAGGAGTTGTGAGGGATGGTGGGGAGAAGGAGGGTGAGTTAAAGGAGTTCATATCAGATATATTAAATCTACTTAGGACCCTGGATTATCTTTAAGTATGAGGGGTACAGGTACAGGTGTGGGACAAATAGAAAAAATATGAGCTGGTAGATATATATAATACAATCAAGTTAAAATATCTTTTAAGTATGAGGGCTATAGGTATAGTTGTGGGCAAGCAGAAAATATATGGGCTGGTAAATACTATAGAAAAAGGGATGGGGCTGATAAGGATAGAATAAATTGAGGACCCAGCTAAGATTATAATAGTATAAGTCTGAGTGCAATGAGTGCAATTCTGGGATTTTTCCTGAACTGCAATTAGCCACAGAGAAAGACTAGAAAATATGAAGGCGAGAATTTTACCCAGAGTTGCAAACTAAATATGGGCTGATAATTAGACACACAGACACAGACACAGACACACCCCCCCCCCCCATCCATACAGAACAAGGGAGTGGTAGTTTTACTATACTCAGCCCCATGGTCACCTGTGTGAACTTAAAACAAATAACCTTTCTTTTCCCCAGTTTCTACCCCTCTATTTCTTCCTGTGTAAGATTTTAGGAATGATGTAGACCAAGTATTCAGGGGAGGCTTATCAGGACAGCAAGAGGACTGGAGACCATACTACAGACAAAGTCAGTTAAAGAAACTGGTTTAGTCTAAAGAAAAGGAGGTCATGGTAGACACGAAGGCTGAAAGGAGTGGCTATCTTCAATTATCTGAAAGACTATCATGTGGCTAGAGTTTTTAAGGCTTAATTTACCTGGTCCCAGAAGGCAGAACTAAGGGGAAATGAAGGAGACAAACTTAAAAGAAGGATAAACTTCCTAATGAGTTATCAAAAAAGAGGAGTTGCTCTCAGAAGAGGTTGGTTTCCCACCACTGGAGGCTTCTAAGCAGAAGCAGGCTGACCAATTGTAGGTATTATGAATATTTTTCACTCAGGTTCTGAGTTGGAGGGGCTTGTAAAATGACTGCAATCAGAGTTGAGTAGGGAGACAAGTGATGCTAGAGCTGAAGAGAAGGGGGAAAAGATTAGGTTTAGCATTTATGGGGATGCAATAGAAAGTAAGTTAAGAAGTCTTTCAAAGTTATGAACCTTGGAGGTAATCAAGGCAGCAGGTATAGTGGAAAGTTCTGAAAATTGAGTCTAGAAAAGTAATTTCAAATCAAGGATCAGATTTGGGGGACGTTGAGCAAGTCACTTAACCTTGGTGGGCCTTCTTCTACAAAACAAGGGAGTTGGATTTGGCCTTTAAGACTCCTTCCCACCATGTGACATGTGAGGTGGAGAAAGAAGGCATTGCATGAAAAATATTTTCCCTTTCTCTTACTAAGAGAGAATGAGGCATATATCATCAGACCTATCCAAAATGTTGGTTTATTTTACTTAGATTTCTTTGCCATACGAGAACACTCTATTTGGGAGTGGCAATGTCGATAGGGAATGTTCATGTAATAACACCACCAATAAAACACTTACTTTTAAAAGGATGAGAAAGTCAAAGCCATTGTCCAAGAGGTAAGAGATCAAAGGACAATTATAAACTAATAACAACCATATGAAAATATGCTCCAAAGCACTAACAATTAGAGAAATACAAAGTGAAACTACCTCAAGGTATCACCTCGCTGCACAAATAGACAAGGAGAACAAAAGATGGGAATAGTCAAATCCTTAGCAGCTGCTCTCTAAGGCTGTAGGTAGCGAGATGGAGTACTGCATTGTTGGTGGAGCTGTCAATCAGGACAGCCATTCTGAAAGCAGTCTAGAACTATGCAAATAAAGTAATTAAAAATTATAAACGACTTTTGATGCTGAGGTTCTAATGTTTGTACTCCAAGGAGGTCACTGATAAGAAGAAAAGTCCCCACATATGCCAAATATAGCAGTACTTTTGGTGGCTGCCAAGAACTGGAAACAAAGTGCATTCCCAGATAAATGAATAGCTAAACAAATTGTGGCATGTGAATGTGGTACATGAATGTAATGAAATATTACTGTGATGTAAGACATGATTAATATAGATAAGCATGGAAAGATTTATACAATCTGATGCAGTGACATAAATAGAGCCAAGACAACTACATATACAATTATAACGATGTAAATGGAAAGAACCACAAAACAATCAAAAGTGAAGGTTGCAAAATTATAAAGAACAAGGATGGCCCCAAAGAAAAATAGAAGGCACCCCAATATACTCCTTTGCAAAGGCAGGAGGCCCAGGAGTGTGGAATCCTGCATGTATTTTCAAACTTTTTCAATGTACTGAGAAATTTTGCTGACAGTACTTATATGGCATTGCAGAGAAATACATAATTAATTATTGGTATCTGTGAGGCCTAGGTTTAAGATATTGTTTGCCTCACATGGGTCCTCCATTTAAGTTGCAGATTTTTTCCCTTCAAGAGACATTTGCTGTTGGAGTATATACAAACAATCGATAACACATGTAATGCAATTTATAAATACATAGTAACTATATATATAAAAAACACGGTAATTTTATCACACAAAATTAGTAACATGCTTACTGAAATGAATGAAAAAATAATTTTAAAATACAAAATTAAGCCAATATGTCAAGATATTTTCTGAGTATGAATAAATATGATAATTAAACGTTAAACAGGAAGACTTCCAAACTACACATCTATTTTCTTTTTTTTTAGGGGCCGCATTTAATGGATATCCATAATACTAAAAGATAATACAGATGAACAGAAAGGATACTTGTTTTTCATTAAGTTCTAGCTGTCAAAGTACTAAAATACTAAGCGTACTAAAATACGCTTTTCTTTAAACTTTCACAATGGGCACAGGTATTCTCTTGCTCATGGTATGAAAATATTTTTGTTACCTGCTAAAGATTTCACTTAGACACAAATGAAGCGATCAAATATTCTTGAGAAATTATTGTGCTATTAAGTTTCCCTAAATTTCAGAAGCAAATTTTAGTTTTTCCCTAATTTAGTTAACTAATTAATTTTTAAAATATGAGGCACAGAATGGGAGGTCTAGCTAGTTTGATGGTTACATTAAATAAATCAAAGAAACAATGATGGCCTCTACCTGTAGTACCTATCCTCCTTTAATAACACATACACACATCCTTTTAGAGTTGATGTGAGTCACACTTGGCCTTTGGCAATAAATGGGTATGAGCCTTAATAAGATTTTTTCAAAAATGTTTTGCAGCACCTGACATTACTCACACATAGATGCAAAGTCTGAATTATTTCCATCAGAGAGATCTTCAATAAATAAGTTATTTCTGTGGGTCATGGCTTCCAAGAAGTTCAACTGTAATTGTGTAGTTTTTAGCTTCATTAAGTTTCCTACTCAAATCTCTCAGACTGCTTTCATCCATATACAGTTTATAATCAAAAGGTGAGGAAAATAAGATTCATGGTAAGTCTATGTTACTTTATGCTAGTCTGCCCTTAATCAAGAAGGTTTCCTTTTTTAGTACAAATGTTGCTGCACCATCTATCCTCAACTTATTTGATATTCTGATCAGTTACAACTTTCCTAAAAACTGTTTCTGCTATGGATGAATAACAAATATCACCCACACACATGAACTGCCAAGACTTGGTCCCCTTTATGGCTATTTTTCATTCTTACTCTACAAATTTCTTTTTTGCCTTTTTTTTTTGGAGGGCAGCTGGGGTTAAGTAACTTGCCCAAGGTCACACAGCTAGGTCTTTGCTTGTGTGTGCGTTGTGTCTGAGGCCGGAACCGAACTCAGGTCCTCTGACTCCAGGGCCGACGCTCTACTCACTGCGCCACCTAGCCGCCCCTCAAATTTCTTTTCTTAGGGGCGGCTAGGTGGCGCAGTGAGTAGAGCGTCGGCCCTGGAGTCAGAAGGACCTGAGTTCGGATCCGACCTCAGACACTTAACACAAACAAAAACCTAGCCATGTGACCTTGGGCAAGTTACTTAACCCCAATAGCCCTCCAAAAGGCAAAAAAAAAAAAAATTCTTTTCTTATTTGAAAAAATGTGGCCAAAACCATAGGAGTGAAATCAAATTAATTCCAATGAAAGGAAATTCTGATTTGAAGAGGAGAACTAAAAGCTGGAAAAGTAGCTGGTGAAGAGAAAAGATTTACAGATAGCCCAGGCAGTTAATAAGAAACTTAAAATTTTGGATACAATTATAGGTGTTAGATTTATTTTGGAAGCATAATCTTCAACACAAATCCTCACATTTTTTTTCCTTACCTGCTAAATTGTTGATGTGTCAGTACCAGCCCTTCTAATCGTATGGGAAACTTCACATCGCAGCTGCCCACCATATTTTGAATCTTAAAATCCAAGAACTTGGCTGGAAAGCCCAATTTCTGTACAACTCTGGCATATTTCCTGGCTGCTAATCTGGACTGTTCTTCACTGAAAAAAAAAAAAAAAACAAAAACAAACCACAAAAATATTTCTAGCCCCAAATAGTCAAAAGATGGTACCAGCAAAAGCAAGTATTATAAAGGAACAAAATGTCTCATTTGGTAACCAACCACCAACAGGAAAGAAAAACACTACTTAAATGATTAAGCAAATTATGACTCTTCTTTAATGTCATATTAAAAAATTTGCCTTAAGCTTTGGCCCTTCATAACATTATTTTGTAACTGTCCCTAAATTTCCAAGAAAGGTAGGAAAAAGAAGGAAGAAAGAATAATTTTACTCTTACCAACTCCCTACCTCATTCTCATTTAGACTTCTCAATAACCTTGTGAGGCAAGTACCATTGGTATTATTATCTCCACTTTACAGATAAAACACTATAGAAAAGTTATAATGATCTGCTCATAGCAATATAGCTAGTGAAAGGTTGGAGACAAGATTCAAATCTGGTTCTAACATACTACAACTCTAATATTTTTTCTTTTATACCAAGCAGCCTTTCATATCTTTAAAGTTGATGTTCCTGAAGGTCCTCTTCTCTACCCTCCTCTCTTCTCACTCAATAGGCAATTTAATTCATTTCCTCGGCTTCAGACCCTAATCTACTTTCAATTCCAGACCTACATTAATTTCCTATATGACACCTCTATTTGGATGTCTCATTGACAACTCAAACACTTATATAAACTGACCTTATCAACAGATTCTTTACTTCTTTCAGTAGTACTATCATTTGCCCACTCTCACTAGCTCAAAGACTTAATGTTTGCTTTGGCAGTCCCCTCTCCTTTTCTTATATATCATCAGTCACCATGTACTGTCAGTATCTCTCCATTTACACTCTGTTCCCACAGCCACTACCCTAGCTTGAGCATTCTGCCTTTGGTTACTTCCCTTTCTTCTCACCATCCCCAATATATCCTTCACTGTGCAGTTAATATCTTTTTTATTCATGTTTCAGTTCATGTTACTCTTCTGCTTAAAACATCTCTATGCTTTCCTCCTGCCTACTCAGTAAAGTTCAAACTCCTAGCCTCACACTGAAGGGCCTCATCTTTCAAGACTGATTTCATACCATTGCACTCCACTGACATTGCTCTCTAGATGAAGGATCATGCACTATCTTCCTAACAGAGCTGTGCTTTCCCCATACCTTCTGCTCACACGATTCCTTTTTCTTACAGAGTCCAATTCAAATCCGACTTTCTTGATTTGCAGTAAGTGATGCCTGTTTACTTCCTGCATCTCAGAAAGTACACTGCTCTTTTATGCAGTTAGCATGTTCGAGTGTTTTTTTTTTTATATTTTAGTCATACACTCCACTAAGCTGTAAGTTACATTAAGGTAACAAGAGTTTCTTATATCCCTGAGTGCATACATGAATAAAATAGAGAAAATGGAAGTCAATAAATTGGGCACGCAACTAAAAAAGCTAGAAAAGGAACAAACTGAAAATCCCTAATTAAATACTAAATTAGAAATAATGAAACCCAAAGGAGAGATTAATAAAATTGAAATTAAGAAAACTATTGAATAAATAAAACTAAGAGCTGGTTTTACAAAAATAAATAAATAAAATTGATGGACCTTTAGTCAATATAATAATAATAAAAAAAAGAAACCCAAATTACGAGTATCAAAAATGAAAAGGGTGAATCTACCTCCAATGCAGAGGAAATTAAAACAATAATTAGGAATTATTTTGCCCAATTGTATGCACATAAATTTGATAATCTTAGTGAAATGGATGAATATTTACAAAAATATAAACTGCCCAGATTAACTGAAGAGGAAGTAAATTATTTAAATAACCCCATCTCAGAAAAAGAAATTGAACAAGCCATCGATGAACTCCCTAGGAATAAATCTCCAGGGCCAGATGGATTTACTAGTGAATTCTATCAAACATTTAAAGAACAATTGTTTTCAATACTTTACAAACTATATGGGAAAACTGGAGAAGGAGGAGTCCTACCAAATTCTTTTTATAACACAAATATGGTACTGATACCTAAATTGGGAAGGGACAAAACAGAGAAAGAAAATCATAGACCAATTTCCCTCATGAATAGAAATGCAAAGATTTTAAATAAAATATTAGCAAAAAGACTATAGCAACTTGTCACGAGAATAATATACTTTGATCAGGTAGGATTTATTCCCAGGAATGCAAGAGTGGTTCAATATTAGGAAAGCTATCAGTATAACTCATCAAATCAACAACAAAACTAGCAGAAACCATTCAATTATCTCAATATATGCAGAAAAGGCTTTTGACAAAACACAATATCCATTCCTATTAAAAACACTAGAAAGTATAGGAATAAATGGAGTCTTCCTTAAAATAATAAGTAGCATCTACCTAAAACCATCAGCAAGTATTATATATAATGGGGATAAGTTAGAAGTATTTCCAATAAGATCAGAGGTGAAACAAGGATGTCCACTATCACCCCTCTTATTCAATTTGGTACTAGAAATGTTAGCAGTAGCAATAAGAGAAGAAAAAGAAATTGAAAGAATCAAATTAGGCAAAGAAGAGACTAAGTTATCACTCTTTGCAGATGATATGATGATATACTTAAGAGAATCCTAGAGAATCAAGTAAAAAACTACTTGAGATAATAAATAAATTTGGCAAAGTTGCAGAATATAAAATAAACCCACATAAATCCTTAGCATTCCTATATATATTTCTTTTTTGGAGGGGGGAAGGTAGGACAAGGGCAAGTTAAGTGACTTGCCCAAGGTCACATGGCTAGGAGAGTGTGTGTGTGTGTGTGTGTGTGTGTGTGTGTGTGTGTGTGTGTGTGAAGTGTCTGAGGCCGGATTTAAACTCAGGTCCTTCTAACTCCATGGCCGGTGCTCTATTCACTGTGCCACCTAGCCGTCCCCCATTCCTCTATATTTCTAATGAAATCCAAGCAAGAGATAGAAAGAGAAATTCCATTTAAAGTTACTGTAGACATTATAAAATATTTGGGAATCTACCTACCAAAACAAACCCAGGACCTACACGAACACAATTACAAGACACTTTTCACATAAATAAAGACAGATCTAACTAACTGGAAAAACATCAGTTGCTCGTGGCTGGTTGAGCTAATATTACATATTTAGTGCCATACCAATCAATCTACCAAAAATTACTTTATAGAGCTAGAAAAAATAGCAGCAAAATTCATCTGGAAGAACAAAAGGTCCAGAATATCAAGGGATTTAATGAAAAGAAATTCTAGGGAAGGTGGCCTAGCCATACCAGATTTTAATCTGTATTCTAAAGCAGCAGTCATCAAAACTACTTGGTACTGGCTGAGGAACAGAGTAGTGGATCAATGGAATAGACTGGGTACATGAGACTCAGCAGTCAATGACTATAGTAATCTACTGTTGGATAAACCCAAAGACCCTAGTTTTTGGGATAAGAACTCATTATTTGACAAAAACTGCCTGGGGAACTGGAATATAGTATGGCAAAAACTGAGCATAGACCATTATCTAACACCGTATACCAAAATCAAGTTGAAATGGGTGCATGATCTAGGTATAAAGGCTGATACTATAAGCAATCTGGGAGAGCAAGGAATAGTTTAACTGTCAGATTTATGGAGAAGGGAAGATTTTATGATGAAACAAGAGGTAGAGAGCATTATAAAATGCAAAATGGATTAATTATGATTACACTAAACTGAAAAGTTTCTGTACAAATAAAGCCAACATACAAATAAAACCAAGATTAAAAGGGAAGTGGAAAATTGGGAAAGAACTTTTACAGCCAGTGTCTGATAAAGGCCTCATTTCTAAAATATACAAAGAATCGAGTCAAATCTATAAGAATACAAGTCATTCCCCAACTGATAAATGGTCAAAAGATATGAATAGGCAGTTTTCAGAGGATGAAATTAAAGATTATCTCTAAGCATATGAAAAAATGCTCTAAATTGCTATTGATTAGAGAAATGCCAATCAAAACAACTCTGAGGTACCACATCTCACTGGCCAGATTGGCTAAAATAACAAAACAGGAAAATGATAAATGCTGGAGAGGATGTGGAAAAATCAGAACACTAATGCATTGTTGCTGGAGTTGTGACCTGATCCACCATTCTGGAGTTGTGAATTGATATAGCCATTCTGGAGAGCAATCTGGAACTATGCCCAAAGGGGTATAAATAAGTGCATACCCTTTGACTTAGCAATACCACTTCTAGGGTTGTATCTCAAAGAGATCATAGAAGTGGGAAGACCCTTATGTACAAAAATATTTATAGCAGCTCTTTTTGTGGTGGCAAAGAATTGGAAAGGGGATGCCCATCAATTGGGGAATGGCTGAACAAGTTGTGGTATATGAATGTAATGAAATACTATTGTGCTATAAGAAATGAGGAGCAGACAAGACTTCATAATAACCTGGAGAGACATATATAAACTGATGTTGAATGAGAAGAGCAGAACCAGGAGAAATTTGTACATAATTACAGACACAATGTATGTGTGATGACTAACTTTGATAGACTGGACTCCTCTCAGCAATGTAAGGTTATAAGATAACTCCAAAAGACTCATGATGGAAAGAGACATCCTCATTCAGAGAGAGAGCTACAGAGTCTGAATGTAGACTGAAACAAACTACTTGCTTTCTTTCTTTTTGTTTTGTTTCCTCTTTCCCATTGTCCATTCCATTGGTTATAATCCTTCTTTACAACCTGACTAATGTTTAATGTGAAGGTATTTGTAGATCCTGTATTTGAGTGCATGCCGCCATGGGGCGGGGAAGGGGAAAGAATCTGAAACTCAAGGGATTGTGGAACTGAATGTTATAAACTAAAAGTAAATAAACAAATTAATAAAAAAAAATAAACAGCATAGTGTGCAAATAGGTCTTTTAAACTAAAATATTTTGGTGTTTACCAAATTTAATGTCTGTGTTTGATTTATCCAAGAATGGACTTGACAACAGTCATATAAATGAATCTCTAATCACTGACTTCAGAACCTCAAGGAAACGTTCACTTCCCATTTGAAACAGTGGATATTGTTATAATACAGTTTTAAAAGACTGGAAATAAAGTAATTTAAGGTGTGTGAAAAAGAAATTTGTTGTTTAGTCATGTCAGCCTCTTTATGACCCCATTTGGGATTTTCTTAGCAGAGATACTGGAGTGGTTTGCCATTTCCTTCTCCAGCTCATTTTACAGATGAGGAAACCGAGGCAAACAGGGTGAAGTGACTTGCCCAAGGTCACAGAGCTAGTAATTATTTCAGGCCAGATTTGAACTCACCGAGTCTTCCTGACTCCAGGCCTGGCACTCTATTAACTACAACACCTAGTTGCCCATTAAAAAAAAAAAAGGCAGTGGAGGAATGATAAAAATATTTATACAACTGAAATACAAAACATAATATCACAGTGCATATTTATATGAAGTTTCCTCTTCTGAAAAAGTCACTGCAGTTTTAAAAGGAAAAGATGCAGCAAAGGAATATCTTATTTATTATAATTATTTATTTATTATTATTTATTATATCTTATTAATATCTACTTTGCATATTTCTTTAGCCCAGTGGTGTCAAACTCAAATAGAAAGAATCCCTGGAGTGTATTGGTTTAGAAAACCACAAATAAACATTATCTATGTTGCAATGTATTTTTATTTATTCTGTTAAACATTTCTCAATTATAATTCAATCTGGTTCATGTAGGAGTTTCATACCTCTGCTCTATTCTGTGGAAACAAATAAGACTAAAAGAGGACAATCATTTGTGATGGGGCCAAGGTGGAGTGAAAAAAACTATTCCATTTTTCTGTTTTCTGAAAGAGCAAAAATCAAAACACCCACAGTAATATTTTTCTCCTTGTCTTTTTCTATATACTATATTTGTGACGGCCAAGGAAAAGGTTTTGTAATGGCCTGGTTTTGTTAGAGAAGTTTTCTTTGAAAATATTCACATTATGACTACTATCAAATATAGACGAGGAAAAACCCCCCTGTCTAAGAATAAATCCCTGTTGATAGCATATTGATGACAGATTTGTAACAATGAAAAATGGAAAAAAAATTGCAACTGCCTAGAACAAGGTTTCTGACAGAAAAGGTTTCAGACCACAGCCTGCTGTCCCAAGACCTGTTCAGGAGGAGCACGGGAGGTCAAAACTCTTCATAACCGATCTAAGAGGTTATTTGCCTCTTCTTTTCTTCCTTTTCCTATTCTTCCTTTCTCTAATTACATATCTTTGTTTTGGCAGATTTTCTTAATATACTTCAATCAAAATAAAAAGCAGCCAACAGAATTAATCTAGAAGCAGGTAGAAGAATCCAGGTGTCTTCTATTAAACCAGATATTAAAACAATGGCATTCTCTGTACTAATAAAACTTTGGAAAAGTTATTTTTCATAAAAACATTATTTATGTTAACATGTAATTGGTTTATTATTTTTAAATGAGTATTTTAAAACACTTATCAGTTTTAATTTTAAATATGGTAAATGCTGATAGATATAACCCACATAAATAAAAACTGTTTGGGGTTCTCAATAATTTTTAAGAGTAAAAAGGAGTCCTGAGAACAAAAATTTTGAGAACCACTGGCCTAAGAGCTTAGAAGCTAACTTTACTAAAAGAATGATATTTAAAACATCAAAGCAAACTTTTAATTCATCCTAATAGTTCCCAAACCGCAGGGCTCAGTTTTTTCCCTAAATGTTCACCAAAAGGAAAGCAATGCTTACTCCTACCTTTTAGCTCCTGTGCATACCATCTTCCCAGAACTGAAAATAAGGGCAGTAGTTCTTGGCTCTCTTATTCTCATGATGACTGCAGCAAAACGCTGAAATGGTATCACAGAAAAGCCTTAGTTACTGAACACTGATTCTACTAAACCAACTGACTTACAAAGCACTCTACCAAAATGCCAATGCTTCTCTCTGAAGGTCTTACTCTAAAAGAGCAATTAGCAATTAGCTAGAGGGTATTAGTGCTGTGAATATTATAACTTTTTAAAATGTTCATTTCCTCACTGTATATTGTTTCAGTTTCATCTAATTTTTAAAAATGTCTTTTAACATTGCCTAAATTTCCCTCTGTATCCCAGCCCCTCCCAAAGATCCATCTATTATAACAAAGAATTATTTAAAAGAAAAAAGAGGAAGAAAAAAAATTCAGCACAAGTGATCAATATGCTGAAAAAAAAAAAAAACAAACCTGACTATACACAGTGTTCCATGCTTATGGTGCCCTCCCACTCCAGCCCCCCACCTCTATACAGCATCAGGGGGAGGTTTCTTCTTATGTCGCTTCTTTGGGACCAAGTTTGTTCTCTGCAATTTTGCTACATTTATTTCTTTTCACTTTGTACTGATTTCCCCCTATTTACACTGTTGTAGTCACTGTGTATAGTTTTCTTCTTACTTCAATTCTGCATTATTTCATGTGTCTTTCCATACTTCTCTGCATTCATCATAGTCATCATTTCTACAGCACAATAATATTTCATTACATTCACATGGCACAATTTGTTTAGGCATTCTCCAACTGGGAACTATTTCCAGATCTTTGCTAAAAGAAAAACCCTGCTACAGATATTTTGATGTATATGTATTTTACCTCTGGGAGGTCCCCAGAGACAATATGCATAAAAAGTATGCGGAAAGAGTGGCAATTTCCGTGCTGGTATTCCATACATGTGCAGTTTTGCTTAAAAATATTATATCAATGCAAGGTAGAAGAGTAGTACCAGTCTTCATTTGTCAGTGGTTATGTAAATTTAACATATGCCTCTAGGAGAGATTTTTCTGGATAGACAAGTGATTTAAGAGGAAAAAAATAATTATGAGTTTTCAGAATATTATTTACTTATGATCTATAAGAGCTTTATCTGTTAGTAAAAATTCACAATATCCACTAGAAAATGTGTGGCAATTCTATTACTCATTTTAAGCAAAGGCAGGGGAGATCCCCCTAAAGTTATGATAAACCTGTGCTTTAAGCTAGAAACAAAATTCAGAGCTGTTGTCAACTTTTTCAACTAGCCACTGAAAAATATTTCTATCACTGTATCACTTTATGTGTAAAAAGAAGTATTCTGGGCTTTTTAGCCTCATTTCAGAGATTTAAAGAAACAAGCAGGATGTGTTCTGATATAATTTAAAATTTTGAGAATATTAAACCAGCTTTTACCTTGGGATTATATTCAGCATTTCGGGCACGAAGTGCAATGGTTTTTAGGTCGAGTTTACAACCAAGGTTCACGGTGGATACAATGTTCCTATAAACAATTTAAAGACAAAACATGAATAATTTACATAATTATTTAATCACTAGAATGTACTAACATATAGAATGGACTAGGATTGACAGTTGCATAAGAATACTGAACTCTTGAGCCCTGATTAAAAAACCACCAATGAATTTAGTATAAATGAAGAAGACAAAAGAGAACAAAACCGTCTACTTATTCACAAATTGGAACAATACAAGTAAATAAGACAGACCAAACCTATCTTCTAAAGTAAACATCTCTTGGCAAAAGGTGATAGATTCAGGTTCTATGTTACTATCTTCTTTTAAGGACAAAAGACTCCTTTCCTTGATCAAGCGGGGTACCACTCATCAAAGAGAAAAAAAATCATCTGGGAAAGGAAGACTAGAAAGAATATTTAAAATAGTCTCTGATCAGTAGGTTAATTTTAATTATTGTCTATTCAGGGGAGTAAACAAAGAGCCCTTTTGATTCCCATTAGTGCCTTCTATACAGTACAAAATTAAAAGGAGTTAGAATAATAATCTGCTTACTATAAATAAAATAATAAAGAATAATCTGCTTACTATAAAGCTAATTTACAGTTTCTTTGAGATTTGTAAAAAATAAGCCAAGTTTTAACTAAGATAATGCTATGGACATCTCTAAAATGAATACATAAACCTCCAAAAGAAATACTTTCCCTCCTAATTCAGTGGAAGTAGCTAGATATACTAGACAGAGACACACTTACTGTAGTTGTGGTACAATTCCAGAGCTTTCAGATGCAGGTGTGGCTGGTGTAATAGGGGTCATAGGGGTCATTGGGGAAGGATACAAGGGTGTAGTCCCTGGCAGAGGTGCTGTGGTAAGAGTCTGTGAATGGAAGAGCTGGGGGGTTTGGCCAGAAGTTCCCTGTGTTGCTTGCTGAGATGTGGACTGTTGGGCAGCTTGCTGCTGCTGCTGCTGCTGCTGTTGCTGTTGCCTCTGTTGCTCTTCCAGAATAGAAAGACTGCTAGTGCTTTGGACAGGCTGAGGAGTCAGTCCTGTACCATAGGGCATCATTGGACTAAAGATAGGAATTCCAGGAGTCATGGCACCCTGTAGAGAACAAGAATAAAATAAATCATACAGGTATTTGGCTGAGTATATATGGTTTGACTGACATTCAACATTAGTAAAATGTAGGGAAGAGGATGTCCTCACTTTAGTATTCAGCATTTTCAGTTGTAGTTATAAAAAATTTATGCTCTGAGGTCCTTTCTAAATCTGAGATACTGAAACCAAAGAGACTGCTCTCAAAAATTACCACAATCATTATTCTCTATTCAAAAGTGCTTAAAAGAGTTGAACTTGGGGCGGCTAGTTGGCGCAGTGAGTAGAGCGTCAGCCCTGGAGTCAGAAGGACCTGAGTTCGGATCTGGCCTCAGACACTTAACGCACACACAAATAAAAACCTAGCCGTGTGGCCTTGGGCAAGTTACTTAACCCCAATTGCCCTCTAAAATAAAAAAAAAAAAGAGTTGAACTTTACTCCTCACAAAAAAGGGCAAATCAACAGTTTTCCATCATCTACCTGAATATCCTGCAATTCTAAAATGCTTTCTAACTTTTCACATCATACTCCTGTAGATTATTTCGTCCTCACAGATACAGAGCTAGTTAAGCGTGATTATCTCCAATTTTGCAGTTAAACAAGGCTCAGTTTCTTCAAGATTACAGCACTAGCTAGTGGCTGTGCGAGTTTAGGAGGTACACTTTCCATTTATCTCTGCTTTACTAGACCATAAGTGCTAATAACTGACAGATAATTGGAGATTCGCAATTCTTCCCTACCTGCAACATAAGGCAGAAAGTATGAACTCTTCCTATTACATAGGAATAGGATATTTTTATTAAATAGTTTCTACCACCCAAAATACTAATAGAAACAAGAGAGATAGAAACAGGGGGGAAAGCCATATACTAAAGCTCTAACAATATGTGCATTTTCCTACTTTGTTAAACTTCCTACTTAAGGGTTCATAACATTTACAGCATGCAGAACAACCTGATTCATACACTATTCAGAGTTGATGCAAAGTAATCTTTACTACTAGATTAAAAAAAAAATAGGCCTGTGGTTTATCATTTTTAAACATATAGGCTTAACTAGAAAGCTAATATTTATCACAAACTTTTAAAAATCTGACTCTATGATTATTTGGTATACCTCCAGGATTTATCAAGAAATTAGGTATTCCCCTTGTAAAAAATACTTTTACTAGTTTAAAATAATTATCCTGACTATGACAAAAGCTTTCATAATTTCTATTCAAAACCTGGTGGAGTTGTCTGAACAAACAGTAACAACACAAGGTTCAAACACTAAATGCAAATCCATGCCAATATTTCAACAATTCACCTCCCTTCCCTCCCTCTTACCTGTCCCTTACAATGCAGCTTTCTACCCATGGTCCAGCTGTATTACCTGAGGAGAGGCCAAGCCCTGGGCATAAGGCGGCAAGCTGTTGTTTTGATCCATGATGTTCACTTCCTTCTTAGACAAACCAAAGAGTTCCGCTCCCTTTGCTTCAGTTTGTCCTTCGAAGCATCACAAGTATTTATGTCTTAGCTTCTTTCAAAACTCTTTAGGTTATATCCACTTCAAGGAAATGTGATGTCTCTTGGGGGAAAAAAAAATCTGGAGCTTAAATAAGGAAATAAAGTGAAGTCAACAATATCTTAAAACTAGGCCTCACAAATACCAACAATTAATAATGTACTTCATACTGCTAGATACCCCACTGTTCCCATATCTTCAAGTTTACCATTTTTATGAAAATGTTAATATCGCACAGGAATACCTCATTTGAATCTATGGTGAGAAAGTTGCAGAGACAGTTAACTCATGTTACCTAGGCATGTCAAATATGCCACATGAAGGTTTTGACCATTATAAAAAAAAGATTAATTTTTGCATTCTGAGGCATGTTACAGGCAACGTATATTATCAGTCCCAAAATACTGAGCACCAGTTGTGAACCTGTTGCTCTTTTAGATACCAGCCACAAAGCATGGCCTCTACTTTTTAATTTATAATTTAAAGCAAGGGGTTCTTAAGTCTTTTCTGAATTCCTATGGCAGTCTGGTGAAATTTACAAACCCTTTCTCAGAATGATGTTTTTCAGTGCATAAAATAAAATACATAGGATTACAAGGAAACAAATTATGTTGAAAGTTATAAAAATATTTTTTAAAAAGTTGAGAACCCTTGAACTGGGTTGAATGATGCATTTTGATGAAACACACATACATACATGCATGCATTTTTGGTCCTAAATTATTTCTTCCCTGTAAGGAACTTCCTATTCCAATCAAACAGATAAGCAACTTGGACATTGAAAAATTAAGTGACTGGCCTGTGATCATGTAGCAGAGACTTGATCATGTAGCAGAGAATTGAATGCAGGAATTCGTGACTCAAAGGCTGTTTCTTTGTTTCTCAAGTACATATACATACACATTTAAAAAGTATACATTTTGTGATTGGTTTTATTTTAACCTTTTAGAAAAAGGCTACAAGTTGTTTTAGGATTGTAGTATACGTTGTGAAAGGGGAATACTGTAAATATAAGCATATCAAAAGGACTATAATAGAGAAAGTTAGGAAATAAAGTAACCAGAAAGTCTGATGGACATGGAAAAAGATGTCTTAGAGAAAGCTGTGGGGGAGCAGCCTAGTCATTTCTATAGAGGGGAGCTGGGCTTAGAAGGAAAAGATTCTAAGAAGGGTGGCAAGATCTTTTTGTTTCTGTAACGGTCCATAAACTCTTTGATCTGTGCCCTTATTATGGCCAAAAGAAATGTAAACAGTAAACCTGTTACTATTGACCCTTTAAATTCCTAATTATCTCCTACTTCAAAAGGAGAGATTCACCAATTTTTGTTCAAGTTAAAATTTATACATTTAAAAATATTCTTTATAATTTCAATTTTGGAGTAGCCCCTGGACCAACTGGACGTCCCTTCAATTAAAAAATTAAAAACTCTTGTTGCAAGAATATCAGGAACCATTTGCAAGTTCATAGTGTCAGGAAATAAGACTTGAATTTGGAGTAGTAGGGTCTGCTTTTGGGTCCTAGCTCTGCTCCTGGCTATCTCAGACAAATTACTGACATTTTCTGGGCATCAACATTTTTATCTGAAAAATGCAGGTGATCCCTCAAGTTTTTTATCAGCTTGAAAACATATTATACTATTATAAGTTGAATGTTCACACGAAATTTAAAATTTCTAAAAGTTACTCCATCCAAATTAAAAAATATTACTTTCTTTTTTTTTTTTTTGCTTTTTGGAGGGCAATTGGGGTTAAGTGACTTGCCCAGGGTCACATAGCCAGTTTTTGCATTAAGTGTCTGAGACTGGATTTGAATTCAAGTCCTCCTGACTCCAGGACTGGTGCTCTATTCACTGCGCCACCTAGCCGCCCTAAAAAATATTACTTTGTGCTATCTGTGATACCTGAGAAATTTATAAGTGCAAAAAAATGCTTTCACTATTGCTTCAACTTACTCTGCTTACTTAATATTACAATGGGAATTTTATACACACACACACACACACAAACAACCCTTGATTTTGTCATCTCTTGATTTACTATGACTACCCTAACCATAGCATATACCACACTGGATAGTTAATAAATACTCATAATGTTGGCAGTATAACTGATGAGGAGGGAAGAGATATTGGGTTGGTAAAAACATGACAGGACTTGGTACCTTACTGAATGCATGTGGGGAGGAATAGTTTAACAGCTAGGATCACTGAGGTTCCGTGTCGTGGTCTAAGAATAATGGCAAGTTATCACCAATCAAAACGGGAAAGTTGGGAGGCCTGGAGAACACAGATCAGTTTACTTTCAGGCAGATCAAACATCCCAACCGGTGCTGGGAGGATATTCAAGCATAAAACGTCTGATGTTTAAGAGTCACTTTAGGATGCAGAACTGGAACTCAAGAGAGCTATTTGGGGATGAATAACAAAGACTTGGGAGTCTCTGCAGAAATGTGATCATGAACCTCTGGGCACAAGCAGAATCAGCAAGAGGGATAGTACTGCCAAATACAAGAGGACCCAGGACAGAGCCTTCAGTGATACCCATCATTTAGGCAAAGATGGTGCTCCATCAAAAGACTCTGGAGACCACATCTCTATCTCTTATTGTTCTTGTATCTCCTGTTTGACTCTTCATGATCCATGGACCATACTGTCCATACGGTTTTCTTGGCAAAGATACTGGAATGATTTGCCATTTCCTTCTCCAGCAGAAAAAGGCAAACAGAGATTAAGTGACTTGTCCAGGGTCATAAAGCTAGTGTCTGTTTCATGCAAAAATGGGCATGATAAAAGAAAAAAGTGGTAGTGACTTACCAAGCAGAAGACATTAAGCAGGCTAGTGGAGGTGATGGAATTCCAGCCAAGCTATTTAAAACCCTAAAAGGTGATGCTGTTAAAGTGCTGCACTCAATATGCCAGCAAATCTGGAGAACTCAACAGTGGCCAACGGACTGAAAAAGATCACTTTATGTGCCAATCATAAAGAAGGACAATGCTAAGGAATGTGCAAATTACTGAACAACTGCACTCATTTCACATGCCAGCAAGGTAATGTTTAAGATTCTATAAGCTAGACTTCAGCAATATGGGAACTGAGAATTACCAGAAGAGCAGGCTGACTTTCAAAGAGGCAGAAGAAGTGGGGACCAAATTGCCAACATTTGCTGGATTATGGAGAAAACAAGGGAGTTCCTGATAAGTATTTACTTCTACTTCACTACTATACTAAAGCCTTTGACCATGTGGATCACAACAAAAATTAGCAAGTTCTCAAAAAGATGGGAACACCAGACCATTGTACTTGTCTCCTGAGGAACCTGTGTATGAGTCAAGAAGCAACAGTTAGAACTGAATGTGGAACAACTGATTAGTTTAAGATTGGAAAAGGGAGCACAACAAGGCTGTATATTGTTACCTTATTTATTTAACTTACATGCAGAGTATATCACACAAAATACCTGGAGGAATCAAAAGGGCTAGAGGAAACCAAAAGGTTACTGAGAAAAATATCAATAACCTCATATTATGCAGATGATAGCACTCTGATGGCAGAAAGTGAAGAGGAATTAAGAAACCTCCTGATGAGGGTGAGAGAGAGAGTATAAAAACTAGCTTGAAGCTTAACATAAAAAAAAACAAAAAAAAAAACAAAAAACCCCAAAACCCTAAGATCTTGGCAACTGGTCCCATCACTTCCTGGCAATTAGAGGGAGAGAAAATGGAGTCAGTGTCAGATTTTATATGCTTGGTCTCAAAAATCACCATACATGGCAACTGCAGCCATGAAATTAAAAGATACTTGCTTCTTGGTAGGAAAGCTATGGCAAATATAGACAGCATACTAAAAAAGCAGAGAATCACCTTGCCTACAAAGGTGTGTATAGTCAAAGCTAAGGTTTTTCCAGTAGCAATGTATGGCTGTGAGAGTTGGATTATAAAGAAAGCTGAGAGCTACAGAACTGACAATTTCCAACTGTAGTGCTAGAGGAGACTTCTGAGTCTGTTGAACAGCAAGAAAATCAAACCGGTTAATACTTTCATGAGAAGATAAGACTTACTGGAAGACCCTAATGTTGGGAACGATTAGAAGCAAAAGGAAATGGGGACAGCACAGGATAAAATGGATAGTGTTATGGAAACAATGAACATGAACTTGGACAGACTGAGTGATAGTGGTGAACTGAAGGGGCTTGTAGTGCTATGGTCCATGGGGTCATGAAGCACTGGACATGACTGAATGACTGAAGAGCAACAAAAACAACAACTTCCTGACTCCAAGCCCAATACTATTCACTGACTCACCTAGCTGCCTGATGTATCTCTAGCACAGTATTTTTCATGTAGTAGATATTTAATATAATATGAACTGAATATGTGAAAAAGGTAAAGACATACACATTTTAAATCAATTTTACTTATCATCAATTCTTGGTGATCAAGGATTTCTTAAGGGAAAGGCTCAATGTAACAAGCAGTTAACAGTTAGCATGTGAATGACAACTCAAGCAAGCATGATCTATCAACCAACATTTATTAAGTGCCTACCATGTGCTAAGTTCTGCATCTACAAGAGAAAACCTGTTAACCACAGAAATTTAAGATAGTGTTTCAATTCAGGCTATCACAGTGGCATAGAGACTTAAGACCCATAGATTATGGAGTTTGGGAAGTGGCATTTATTTCCTAAATTATACAGTATGTTGAAGAAATTATCAGCTCCCCAGCAGGATATTAATGTTGCTATATCTGCACGTCAGTATTCTAGTTTGAGAGTTAGTTTGGGCAAGTAGAAAGGGCTAGATAAGATCTAGAATAAGCCCCAGCTCCTCTGAGGGGGATCAATTTTTTTAGAGGGAGGGAGGAAAAAGAAAGGGTGGAGGAGCACCATTCACTCTGTTCTCTCACTTGCTGATCTCAGTTACCAAGTATTCAATTATCATTGTAGAATTATCTATTGTAGAAGACTCCCAGATTGAAATACTCAACCCTAGTCTTTTTTTTTTTTTTTGCCTTTTGGAGGGCAATTGGGGTTAAGTAACTTGCCCAAGGTCACACGGCTAGGTTTTTGTTTGTTTTAAGTGTCTGAGGTCGGATCCGAACTCAGGTCCCTCTGACTCCAGGGCCGACGCTCTACTCACTGAGCCACCTAGCCGCCTCCCTAGTCTTTTTCTTAAGCTCCTCTTGCTTCAAGAAGTGTTTACTGGATATTTCAAATGAACTGTCCCATAGGTACCTCAAACTCAAAAAGTCCAGAATAGAAGTTTTCTTCTCCCCTGTCAACCAACCTCTTTCTCAAATCTTCCCTATTACTGTGAAGGACACCAGTCACATTCACTTCTCACTCACTCAAGTCACATGTCCAATTACCTTCCAAATCTTGTCCCTTTTGTCTTCCTATTATCTCTTCCATAACACAACCATCATCCTCTTGGATGGATTACACTAGCCTTCTAATTGGAATGTCTCTCCATTCTCCATACAATTGCCAAAGTGATCTTCCTAAATCAGGTGTTGTTTAGTCATAAACCCCTCTTAACACCAATACTATAGATACTAGAGCGGTTTGCTATTTCCTTCTCCAGTAGATTAGTGCAATCAGAAGTTAACTGACTGGCCCAGGGTCACAAAGCTAGTGTCTTAGGCCAGATTTGAACTTTCAGGCCCAGTCCTATATCCAATGAGCCACCTAGCTGCCAGGAACCATATCAGTCCCCAAATCAATAAATTCCAGTGACTCTTCATTACAGCTAAGATCAAATATAAATTCCTGCTCTTCATTTAAAACTCTTCACAACCTATCCCCCAATTATCTTTCCAGTCTTCCTAACATTTTGCTCCTGCATAGGCTCTAGAGTCCAGTTACAGCGGCCACCTTGCTGCTGCTCCATCTCCAGTTTCGGAGCAATTGGACTAGCACTCTCCCCGCAAACTGGCATGCTCGTTCTTCTCCCCTCCTCCTCTGGGCCTCGTGGGCTTACATCGAGTCAGCACAAGCACCTCCTTCCACAGGAGCACTTTCTCCGCCTTCCCAGCTGCTACTAAGTTACCTTGAGTCTACTTTGTCTGCATCTTGTACATAACTATACATGTACATGTTGTCTTCCCCGTTGCGCCTTAAGTTTTTTTGAAGCGGGGACTGTTTTCGATCTTCCTTCCCATCCCCGTGTTTAGCATAGTTCCAAACATCTAGGAAGTCACTTAATAAGTGGTTTGTGGTTGACCCAGAGATTCCATCCGTATAAGAAACACACTATCAAAGAGCAAGGTTCAGACAACTCCATCAACTCCAATCCCCACCTCCAGATAACTCAGAAGTGTCAGAGGGCTGCGTGCGGGCACTGAGACTGGTCCAGGGTCACAAAGACGCCAACGGTCAGAGGCTGCACATCACCCTTCCACCCGTCACCTGCACGTGCGCAATCTTCCCTCAGCACTTTCCCCTGGCTTTGGAGAAAATTACCGGGAAATGGCCCAAAGACCAACAATGCACTGGGTCGGGGGACCGAGAAAGAGCCGGCGGGGAGTGGATCTGAGAGGCCAGTGGCCGCCGCATCCAGGGCCCGGCGCGCTGCGGCCGCGAGCCCCGCGGAACACCCCGCACCTCCCGCCGGTAGTTCCAGCAGTGCCCCGCGCCCCCCACACGCCTCCCGCGCGCCCGCCAACCCTCCTCCCATCCCCCTCACCCTCCTTCCCGAAAAGCAGCCCGCGCGCGACGCGGCGGCCGTCGCCTCGGCCACCCCCACTGACGCCGCTCTACCAGCTTTTTCCCACCTCCTGACTCTCCAGCGAGGGGAGAAAATCAAAAGGAATGATACCTAGAGTCACTGTAGCCACCGCCACTGCCGGTGGAAGCGGAGGTTGGCCGGAGGTAGGCTTTGCGCCCGCCACGGCGACCCGAACCTACCCGGCCTGCCTAACCTCTCGGCGCGCCGAGTGACGTCACTTCCGCCAGCTTTCCATTTAGCTTCACTCTCACCTGCACTCATTGATTTGTATAGCCATGGTCAGTGTGGGCGGCTATATAACTTCCGGAAGTGCTTACACGTGACTGCGAGTGGGCGGTGCTAGGATCTGTATGGGCGGAGCTGGTGGGTAAATTCTCTCTTGTGGTGCTGGAACTTTGGGGGGTTTTCTTCTTTTGGTCTCTGAAGCGAGGCTTGCATAGTCACTAGTAGTCTCACTTGCCTCTTTCTGGAGAAGCACGAGCTCACGGCACCTTTAACCCCTCAGTTGCGCTGGACCTTTCTCTGAGTGCAGGCTGTAGCTTACACCTTGCCTGGGACAGTGGTCTCCAGACTTTAGTTGGCCACGCCCCTCCTGAAATGTTTTTCTTACCACTCCACCCTCTTTTTATAAAGTATTCAAATGCCATTGTAAAAGTTTTATGCAAATAAAACTAAGAAAAAAATTACTTCACCCCCTTTTCAAAAAATAATCAAGCACATAATTACCTTTATCAGGTTTATACACATAAAATTAAAAACAAATTACTGCTCCACTCCACCTCTTCATAAAATAAGCAAAGTACCCCAGTTCGGATTTCATACTAGTAAAATTAAGAAGTTACAACATTTTTTATAACAAAGCAAATGTTAAGCATACAATAAAAGTAATGTGTTTTAAACATCTAACTTTGAACCTTCCCCCAAGCCCACACAGGCTGTAGTACTCTAGCATTCCCTCCTCCCTTATGGAGCCTCCTCTGCTCTGGACCCAATTACATGTTTTAGACAGGGTTCGGTCCCTGTTGGAATCTTGCCTTTAATAAGACCCTTCCTTTTCTCACACTCTTCAACTAGTTACCCCCTCCCCACAACAAATATTTCTATAGTTTCCCTTAAGATGAAATTAAAATGCCAATTAATAATAACTAGCATTCATATAGCACCTGAAGGTTAAGAGAGTACTTTACAAATATTTTATTATCACAAAAATAATAATAGCTAATAAATAGCAAACATTTATATAGTGCTTACTATGTTCCAGGCACCATGCCCAGCACTTTACAATGATCATCTTATTTGATCCTTATAACAACCTTGGGAGGTAGGTGCTACCCTTATCCTCTCTTCACTGGTGAGGAAAGTGAGGCAGACAGAAGTTGTGACATACCTAGGGTCACACAGCTACTAAGTGTCTTGGGTCTGATATGAAGTCAGGTTTGTCTTCTTAACTCAAGGTTAAGCAGTCTGTTCACTGCCATGCCTAGCTTCATCAGGAATCAGATATGGGACAAATACATATTCCTATACAAAAAAATGTTTTTTTTTCTGTAAGGTTTTTCTATTAAAAAAAAACATTTAAAATGGGATTTGATAATTTAGCATAATTATGGTTATAATTTATTGGGGGAATAAAACCTAAACCTCATCAGAACATAGTTTATGAGACTGCTGATTAGGCTTTTTCCATTCTACTTTGTCTCTGCACCATCCAAACAACTCCCTGTGTAGGTATCTGTTGGCAAAACAGACAGACTTGGCCCAGTCCTTTTGTTGGTGGTCAACTTATCCAAAAGCCCTAGAGTATTCTACCCTGAGTCAGTTCCAATTCTAAGGGCAAAGAGCTTAAAGACTTCCTCAACTCATGAGGTTGTAGCCAAGCTTGGTTGATGCTTGGTCACCTTGAAAAAAGGCTTGCCGGGGACCCAGTCAAAAGCTCACCTACGTGCTCTGTATTTCACATGGCAGTGTTGGTGGGGTGTAGGGAAAGATCATAACCTATTCCTCCACCATCTTCATGAAGAATATAGAGACAGCTCATTACTTGTCAAATGGAAGATTTGAAGCAGAGATTGAGCTGAGCCTGAAGCTGTTTCTTCTTTTAACTAATGTGACACCTCATCCCCTACTTCTCTCATAGTGGTTGGAAAGAACTAAGAAACCATCCCAAGGTCATCCAGAATGCCATGTTCTTTCAGTGCTAAATTAGCTCATGACCAGAAGTAGGCCCCAAAGTTCCCCACTATGGTCGACCAGAAGGCAGCTAGATGGTCCAGGGGAAAAAGCACCAGACCTGGAATCATGAAAACCTGATTTCAAATCCAGCCTCAGATATTAGCTGTGTGACCTTGGGCAAGTCACTTAACCCAAACAGGATTAAGGCAAACAGCCTCAGTTTCCTCATCTGTAAAATGAGCTGGAGAAGGAAATGACAAACCATTGGAGCATCTTTACCAAAAAAACCCAAAAGGGGCATAAAGAGTCAGACAAAGTTGAAACTACTGAACAACAACAACATGGTTAATCAGAAAGAAGGGCAACTCTGAGCATTGTTCATGAGATAGCTCTAATTAAAACTCCATTACTCCCAGGTATTTATTTAATGATAAACTCTTTTATATTTTGTATCTTTTAGCTCAGAGCTCCCTGCCCCTTCCCCCCTTCCCCCCCACAAAGGAGTATGGGTTTAAACTGACTTGATTCATCAAGGTAAGAGGGCCGAACCCAGATCAAGTCAGGTTTCTCTCTTGGTCTGCTCCCATTTAGAAATCTCTAGCAAGGTCATTGGGTCATGTTCAGGGTCTTCTCTTGGTTATCAGATATGAAACAGTTTTTGAATGTCCTTAATAGAAACTGAATATCCATACACAAAAGATTCAGAGTTATACATAAATACATAAAAGACTCAAATATTCTGTGAGAGATTATGTTTAAATCCTTGGGAACTGGTGAGATGACCAAGTTTCCGTTACAGACCTATATATTTAGTCTTAGTCATTGTCTTGATCTTTTTTTTTTTTATTTAAAGCAATTGGGGTTAAGTAACTTGCTCAAGGTTACACGTCCAGTCATTGTGTGTGGGTGCTCATTTTCTGAGGCCGGATTTGATCTGGGTCATCCCAACTCCGAGGGCCCCATTGTCTTGATCTTTAATCTTGCATTACCAATTACCTATTGAACAATTCTTTAAAAATTTTTTTAACTATCTTTCCTTCTCTTCCTCCAGCTGAGAATGAAAGGAAGAAAGCTATTACAAATATATAAAGCCAAACAAAACAAATTTCTACATGGGCCATATCCAAAAACCTTTATTTCATTTTTGGGCTCTGAGCCCTTCATTTCTCTATCAGAAGGTGGGTCTCATGTGTAATTATTAATCCTATGGAATTGTAGTTGGTCATCACACTGATTAGAGTCTTTAATTCTTTCAAAGTTATGTGTCTTCACCATATTGTTGTCATTGTATAAATTATTCTCCTGGTTCTGCTCACTTAGTCTGCATCAATTCATTTAAGTTTTCTGAGGTTTCCCTGAAGCCATCCCCTTTATCACTTGTAATAGAACAATAGTATTTTTTCACCTTTATATAACATAACTTTTCAGTCATTCCCCAATTTATGGGTACTCCATCAGATTTCCATTCTTTGCCACCTCAAAAAGAGCTAGAAACATTTTTATATTTACTTAAGACTTTATCTTAGGACTAATCTCTCTTTATCTGCTCCATTATCAACTTTCCTTTCTCTCTTATTTCCCAAATGAGTGAAAAGTATCTAACTGCAAGTCTGTGGGTATTTCCTCTTTTTGACCAGTTTAGATGAGAGATGTGTCAGCTGTTTCCCCTTCACTCCCTCCTTATTGTTTGTATAGTTATCTAGATATCATGATTATGTGTGATAATTTTCCCTAACTTTCTTTTCCTTCCCCTCACCACCACTGTGTATTCCTCTTCCCCCTTCCCATTCTTCTCTTGAGCACATCAAGACAGAAGAAGAATGGCTCCCAGTTCTGTCTCATTGGGCTCCCTTGATTAACTCATGATTATGATAGGGTTCAGAGAAGACAGTGTATCATCTCCCCATACCTGAAAACAAGCATTTATCTTTATTTGGTCCTTTATCTTTGTTCATTTGTTTTTTTAGCTTTTTATGGTTTTCTTAATTCCTATGTTTGAACTTCAAAGTTTCTACACAGCTTTGGTCTTTTCATTAGGAATACTCGGAAGTCCTGTGTTTTATTAAAGGTCTATTTTCCCCACCCCCCCATCATAAACTCAGTTTTAGCACACCCCAGTATAAACTCAGTTTTGCTGATTAAACTATTCTTAGCTATAAACCCATATCTTTTGTCTTCTGGAAAATCATATTCCAAGCTTTCTGTTCTTTTTTAAGTGGTGGATACTAAGTTATGTGTGATTCTGACCATGGTTCCTTAATACTTAAATACTTTTTGGCTGCTTTGCAGTATTATTATTATTTTTTAATTTAGAAACTCTGAATTTTGGAGTGCCTGAGTTCAAATTTATCCTCAAATACTTACTAATTGTGTGACTCTGTGTAAGTCACTTAATCCCATTGCCTCCAAAACCAAAACAAACAAATAAAATAACAAAAAATGAATTGAAATTAGATATCTTGGTTCTTTTTTTTCCTTTTTGGAGGGCAATTGGGGTTAAGTGACTTGCCCAAGGTTAGATGGCTAGATTTTTGTGTTAAGTGTCTGAGGCCAGATTTGAACTCAAGTCCTCCTGACTCCAGGACTCTATTCACTGTACCACCTAGCTGCCCCCCCCCCCTTTTTTTTGTCATGGTATTCACTCATTCTTAATTTTTTTCTCAATTTGTTTTCCAGGTCAATTGTTTTTGCTCTGAGATACCTTACATTTTATTCTATATTTTCAGTCCTTTCTTTAACTTTGTTTTAATATTTCTTCTTGTCTCATGAAATGATTGATTTCTATTTGACCTATTATAATTTTCAGGGAGCTTGTTGCTTGGATGGGGGTTTTGTAGCCCTTGTGCCAAGCTGTTAATTCCTGTCTAATTCTTTCTTTCATAGCTTTCATTTCTTTTCCAATTTTCCCCCTCTGAAACATCCATTTAATTTATTAAAAATTTTTTTTAACTTAAAAAAACCCTGTTGCTTCATCTGTTCTAGGAATTCTGGTTAAAATTTTTTTTTTCTCAAGCCCTGTTTTTCTTTGAATCTCTGCTTGTAGTTGTTTAGAAGTAATTTTCTTCTGGGTTTGTTTTGAGCATCTCTATCACCATAAAAGATCTTTTTGATGGGATTCTTTATTTGTTCATTCATTTTTTAAACCTACTTTATGACTTCGGACTTAATGTTAGGGCCAGCATCTGTACACGTTTGCAGGGAATGTCTGGGCTGGTTGTATTGCCACTTTCTTGGCATATTGAATGGTGTATTATTTCAGGATCTCAGGAACAGCTCAGGCTTGGAACTGCAAGTTTTCAGTACTCCTAAAGTTGTCTGATCCAGTGCAGAGTCTGACAGCTGCCTGCTTAGTCTGACCTCTGAAACTTCCTGGTGTGGGCAGTAGTAGACTACTGCTGGACTCAGCTATCATCAGTCATCTGAGAAATTTTGCTGGTTCAGGGGATTCTTGCCTTGGTTATTACTTTGCAGGTTTCAAGATGGACTAGAGGTTGGAACTGAGACCCCTTTCTGCTCCTGGGATCTGAGCCCCATTGCTGCTGTTTGCTTGTCTTCTCTCTGTACATAGCCCAGCTTTTTGCCCTTCCCATACAGTTGCCCCTTACAATAAAGAGGAAAAGAAAAAAAATTCAGGAATATTAATTGATATAAAAAAAAATCAGATATTTTATGCAATTTTCTTTACCAATCAACTACCCCAATGCAAAGGTGTGTGTGTGTGTGTGTGTGTGTGTGTGTGTGTGTGTGTGTGGTTGTGTGGGGGCAGGGGCAGGGGCTGGGAAGCATCTTTTTATATCTATGTATCTGTCTATGTATCTATGTATCTATTTATGTATCTATGTATCTATCCATATCCTTATATCTTTTTATATCTTTGAAGCCAAGCTTGGTCTTTATGATTTTGTACCAATATAGTCATTAAAAAAATTTTTTTATAACTGGAAGGGACCCCAAAAATCATCTCTTCTCACCCTCTCCAGTTTTATAGAGGAGAAAACTGGGTCTCAGAGGAATTAAACAAACCACCCAAGGGCAAAGCTGGTACTTTATTTTTTTAGTTATTACAAAAGGATATTTTTATTAAGAAGATATAGGAGGGGGGCAGCTAGGTGGTGCAGTGAGTAGAGCCGAGGCCCTGGAGTCAGAAGGACTTGAGTTCGGATCCAACCTCAGACACTTAATGCACACACAAACAAAAACCTAGCCGTGTGACCTTGGCCAAGTTACTTAACCCCAATTGCCCTCCAAAAAGCAAAAAAAAAAAGATATAGGAGAAACAAAAGCACTAACCCCTCCAAAACCAAAAGTGCACCATCTCCCACCAGCTCTGTCACTGAAGAGAGTTATTAAACATTTTCCCCACCACATTCTTTTCTGGCTCCTGGTGAAAGCTGGTACTTTATTTTAAAAATTTATTTGTTTTTAGTTTTCAGCATCCATTTCCACTTTTTTTGCCCCCATAAACTTTTGAGGTTTGAAAGCCGGTACTTTAAGAGAGGGCTCCTAGCTGGATCTGGAGTCAGGGGGCCTGGATTCGAATCCAAATGAGGGTTGGGAGGGAACTTCTCAGTCCTCTAGTAACTCTCCAAGACTGCAGATTGCCGAGAAGGTTCGATCTGCATTGGTGAAGGAAGCTTGCTCATCCGGGAGTTGCCCCTGCCAGTGAACTCACAGATCCAGGGTTCAAGGGACTTCCCCAGACAGAGTAAAGAGAGGCCAGTGGGCGTCAGAGGTGGGACTCCCTTTCTCCAAGGACAGTTCTTCAGTTTAGACCTCAGGGCTTGCATTGTTAAGGGCCGAACTTGAACACAGGATTCAGAGGTCGGTTCTGTATTATTACAGGATTTGATATTAGTAGGCGCCACGATTCTTAGTTTCACAGGACAGGTAACGCAAAACACCTTAAGACGACAGTTTTGTTTTGAACCCAGGAACAATAGCAGCTACGCTTCGCAGGTTTCCTCCAGGAAGGAGGACGATCCTTCCTCCACCTCCCCACTCTCGCATCCTTCTCACACCCAGCGTCTGCACTCGGCCCCAGAGCAAGGAGCCCCAAAGCGACTCCGAACGACAGGGGGCGCCGTGCCTGCAGGAGCGGACCATAGAGTGTAGAGTGGATAGAGCGTCCCTGCGGAGCTGGGCGGGGGCAGGATCCGGAAGTGATTGGATTTCCGGCGGGGTCGCCATCTCTCCGTGAGACAGCAACCGGTGGGGGCTTTCTTGTTGCCGCCGCCTCGCGATGTTGTCCGCTGCCCCATTCGCCACTATGTACCCGGGGCTTGGGACGGAGCGGGAGCTGGAGCCTCACAGCAGCGCGGGTCCCGTGCAGCGTCGCTTCTCGCCCTACGCCTTTAACGGAGGGTAAGGACTCGCTGGGCCTCCCAGCGCCGCCGCATTCTGCAGGGGAGGCCGGGCGGCGGACCCGGCTTTGCTTCCACTTTCGTTTCTCTCCCGGCGTCGGGATCCGGGGGCTCCTGCCCCCGACTCCCTTCCCCAGGGGCTTCAGGCCAGCCTTCAGCTTTCCTCTGTGGCAGTCGGCTCGCTAGCATGTGTTCTGATCCCGTTTTGGATGCAGAAAGTCGTGTCTGGCGTTGTCCGAAAAGAAGTCCGTGGCGCCTCCTGCCCCTGCGCCCTGTAAAGAAGCTGCCTTCAGATGTACTTTGCCGTATTTTGTGACAGGCTGTGTGGTACGATGCATAGGAAGCTAAGCTTGGAAGTCCGGGAGACCTGGATTCAAGCTTGGACTTGACCTCTCCACCCCCACACCATCCCCCTCCCTGTGTCTGCAGCTGTGCGTTGGGGGGAGTTTTCTCCCTGGGGAGGCCCCCCCCCATGCATGCCATCTTAGATCTTCAGCAGAAATAGCAGAAATACATACGATTGATCGAATGAGTCAGCAAGTTTTATAAAATATTTTACATGTGCTATTTTAACGGGAAAATAGGCAGATTGTATGGCAAGGTTGGTGTCAGTGCTTTTAAAAGAATTGTAAGAATGATAGAATTTTAGAAGTGAAAAGGACCATTTAATTATTGTAGTGCGTGTCACACTAGTTTTACACATCACATTAAAGGTGAGTCAGGTTTCAAGCCAGAAAGACCTGCCTCTGACACATAGCAGCTGTGTGTGTGTGGCCCTGGACAAGTCACTTCACCTGCACTTTAGGGAACTTTTAAGATTGTAGAAGGAGTTCCTTCATCTGAGAATTTCTTATGCCAATGAAGTCACAAGTCCAGAGTCCCTCTTTAAAGCTACTAATTATATTGCCCTTAAATACAATCTCTGTAAATCCAATTCGATGCCTCAAGCTCCCATAAATGTTATGTGTCTTTATACACATACATATATTTATAACTTACATTTGGTTAACATAAGGTTGATAAGTTTTACTCACACTATTTCTGTGAAGTCTTACAAAGATCTATTCCCATGTTACAGATACAGGAACTGAGCAGAGATGCTAAATGCTATTATGGCCACATGTCTAATAAAAAGGGGAGCCCAAATACTAGGAAGGTTTTCTGACTCAAGTACAGCACTACTGCCACTATAACTCAGATATGCTGTTTAGGACTTGTACAGTTAATGTAAAATCAAAGTAGTGGCTAAGGTTTTCCATCCCAACAAGTTTTTGTGTGTACATTTTTCTCTTTTTGTATACCCCAGATAAATATTTTTTTCACTCAGAAAAAAAGGAATGTAATTAGGTCATTATGATTTTGAAAATACCGTGAAGTTTTTCTTACGTATATTTTTTGTTCTTTGTATAACTACAGTTAATTTTTTTGGGTAGCACCACGATACACTAGAACCCAATACCAAAGCTTACTGTATACATAGACTTAATTATATTAGAGGTCAGATTGTCTCCCTTGAATAATTTGTATGTTTGAAATGAGATATAAAAGGTTAATAGGATTATAGATTTAGAATTAGAAGGAATGTTAGATTCCATCTAGTTCAACCCTCTCAACCCTCTCATTTTACAGATGCAGAAAACTGAGGCCGAAAGAGGTTAAGTGACTTGCCCACGGTCACACAGCTATTAAGTGTCAGAGGTGATATTTGAAGCCAAGGAATTTGAGACTCCCAAGTCTAGCACATTCTATCCAGTACGCTGACAGTTTGTCAAACTTTGTGGTTTCAGTACTCCTTTATAGTCTTAATTGTGGAAACTACCTTCTCTCCTCTTTTCCCCCAGGCTTTTTCTTTACACACACATTCTCTCTCTCTCTCTCTCTCTCTCTCTCTCTCTCTCTCTCTCTCTCTCTCTCTCTCTCGCCCGCCCCCCCCCCCAAAGAAATGAAAACATCTTAGTCTAAAAAAAAGTAGTTTTGAGCTGGAAGATTCCCTGAAAGGGTCTTGGGTATCCTCCAGGGGGTTTTGGATCACATTTTTGAGAACCACTGCACTAATAAACCTGCTGCCTAATATCAGCATTATAAAGGGATTCCATTGTATTTCTGTCTTTCTTTTTTTTTTCACTTTTTGGAGAGGGGAAGGTAGGGCTGTTGGGGTTAAGTGACTTGCCCAAAGTCACATGGCTAGTTTTGTATTAAGTGTCTGAGGCCAGATTTGAACTTATATCCTTCTGACTCCGGGGCTGGTGCTCTATTTGCTGGGCCACCTAGCCGCCCCCAGTGTATTTCTTAAGGTCTAAAATATAACAACTTTAACAATGTGCAGTTTGGTTTTCATAACTACTGCTCTTGAAGACTATTAATGATCTCTTAGTTGTCAAATTCAATGACATTTTCTCAGTCTTCTTCATGCTACTGTTACATTGGATATATTGCTGGTCATCTCTTCCTTAACACTCTACCCTTGGTTTCAGTGACACTATTCTTTTCAGTTTTCCTTTCTGCTTTTTGGAGTATTCTGTCTCTGCTTAGTTTCTGCTCCCTAAATTTGGGACCCTGCCCCCCTAACTCAGTTATTGGTCCTTTCTACTCATTCTCTATTCTCTTCATTATGTTCATGAGTATTGAATTAAGCCTTATGATAACATTATACAAACTTATGCCAACAACACATCTCTAAATACCTTAACTCTCCAATTGACTTGATAATAGCACTACACTTTACTTATTCTGCAAAGTAACTACAAGACTTATATTGTGAGCAATTCTGAGGTACACTTTAATATGACTAAGTTGTTTAAAAACTTAAAACCCAATTCTGTGGGTGAACTTTAGGTCTGTGTCTTAATTGTTCGTGATACTTGGGCATTTGACCAAAGATCCTGTAAACTGTAAAAAGGGATAAGGATTAGATATCCTTTATTTAGAGTTACTGTACATATAAAACAAAGCAGAATGCTTGGCACATAATGACTCCTTAATAAATGTTAGTTGCCTTTCACTGATAAACTACTTTCATGGAAGAGAATTATAATTAGGTTCCTTCTTATACAGAAAAGTAGAGAGGGAAAGGGATAAGTATTTTACTCCTACTATATGTCAGGTACTGTGCTAAGTATCTTACAAATTTTTCATTTGCTCCTCACAATAAATCTATGAGATATTATCCCCATTTTAGAGTTGAGAAAACTGAGGAAAACAGATGTTAAATGACATGCCCAGCATCATACAACTAGTAAGTACCTGAAACTGTATTGAACTCCTATCTTCCTTACTCCTGGCCCAATGCTCTGTCAGCTGCTTTTGGAAATTAAAGATTGTAAAATTTATTTTGTCTTAATTATAGACTTGGTTTAGCCATTGCCTTTGAATAGTGATAGGCAAATAGGACTTTATGCCCCACAGGCAATTCCCTTCCCAAATCCTCCCCCATACAAGTTGCAGAAGACTTAATGAGTAGACTTTTCCCTTTATTTAATATATTGGTCATTTGACACTAGAATAAATCTTTTTTTAAAAGTGTGACATTTGTAACTGAAATGACTAAATGCAAAAAATAGTTATTAAACATAAACCTATCTAATTTGCATAATTTCATAAATTAGTACTATTGAACAAAAGTTTTAAATGATCGCTTATGATCAAGGTTCTCCAGTTGAAGCCTGCTTAAATATTGTAAATTTATCTACATAAAGTGTCTCATTATAAGAGATGTCTTTTTTGTTATAAACAAGACAATAGACAGCTGGTAGATTTTTTGACATAGGCTGCCCTTTCTAATGCCACCAAGGATAATTTTATTTCTGGGGATATATTTATTGTAGTTTTCCAAGTACTCCCATTAATGTATTTTCTCCTCAAATGTTGCCTTTGCTTTTGTTGACACTTGTGCCAGAGAATCTTGGAAACTGAACAGTCTTTCACTATAATTCACACAGATTAGGTTCGGTATTGTTATTACTTTCCTTTTCAACTTTGTAGCTCAGTGCACACTTTCAAACAGAAATCTTTCTGCCTTTCTGAATCATTCATTGATTTGATCTCACAAGCTCCCAGCTCAGTTGCCATCTATTCTGCTTTATCTGTCGTCTTGCTTTTAAAGCTCATCTCTCACGGCTTCATTTAGTACCTTTGTAGAGCCAGTCTTTTACTTGTACAATTTCAAATCCACACCTTCAGTCCTGACCTCTCTTTTGAACATAATATGTCTTTTATCTCCCACTGATTGTTGGACATCACTTAGATGTCCAGCTGTCACCTCAGTATTCCAAAGTCAACATACTTAAAACTAATTTTTCCTTTAGCACTTTTCCCCGACTACCTCTTTTTTGTTTCATTACTCTTCTTCAACCTGGAGTCACTCATGGAGTCCTTTTTCTTCTTTTTTACTTGGCCATCCCTTCATTCCTCTTGTCTCCTCACTTCTTTCTATTTCTTTGACTGTTCTCTTACAACTGGACCATTGCAGTTGTCTCCAGGGAGAGGCGACAGTCAAATATGGCTCCCAAGATTTTGAGCCTTGAGTTAGGGAATGAGAAATAGGGGAGTTTGGAGGAGAGGCAGATTTATGTATGTCCTAAGTCTACAGCAATTTTTTTTTTCTGAGCTTGATTTGCTGTCAGGGTATCCATGTAAAGGAATTTAGTAGACACTTGGCAATTTGGGCCAGAAACTTAGAGGCATCCCAGGTATAGTTTTGGGAATCATCTGTATAGAGATAATAATTGAAGATCAGAGATGGAGAAAGAAGACTAAAGGACAGAACCTTGGAAAAAGCTAATTTTACTTTCTCTTTTTTTTTCTAGAACTGTTTTGGCAATTGCTGGAGAAGATTTTTCCATTGTTGCCTCTGATACGCGACTAAGTGAAGGTTTTTCAATTCATACTCGGGATAGCCCCAAATGTTATAAACTGTAAGTAAATTTCTGAGGAGATACAGCATTTATTCATCAAGATGAACTAATGATATGCATAATGGAGGCAATTTCAAGTTTATGTGTTCCAAAAATCTTTTAAAAAGTCTATTAATAATAATTACTCATATTTGTGTAGTTTTAAAAATACTTCCCTCCCAACAACTTACCTATGAGGTATGTAACAACTCTGTCTTCTCATAGAAACTATTTTAAATGATAGGTTCCTAAGCTAGGGCTAGAAGCTTATTTAATTTTTAATGTTACTGAACTAGCATGAGCTTGAATTCTTAGTCCTCAAAGAAGGGAACATTCAGTGTAAAAGGACAGAGGTATAGAATAAGAGACTTTTCTCTGCCTTTCTTTGCAGTGGTGGCTAGCCCTGGGCATTTGCCACCCTTCCTATATCTTTGTACAGCTTGGTTACTTCTTGGTGTCCTCTTCCATTTCCAGTCATCTAGTTGTCTTGTGTTGACCTAGGACCCCAATTTGGCACTCTACCTTGACCTGTGCTTCTAAAGCACCTCATGTTCTAAAATTACCATCTACTTAGAATTAGAAAAAAGTTCCCATTACTTCTTCAGCTGTCAGTAGATCTTAGGAGGCACAAATCTGACAGCCATGTCATGCCCAGAAGCTTCCCATTACCTCTAGAATAGTATACCAATACTTCTCTTTGCCATTTAAAGCACTTTACAGTTTAGTTCTAACCCATCCTTTTAGTATAATTATATGTTACTTCTTCCAGTCATTCTGTGATGTGGCCAGCTGGTCTACTTGATATTCTCCATATATTACATTTTATGCCTTAGCACACAAACCTGGAACACACACTATACCTGGAATATTCCTTTTTAGCTCTGCCTTTTGGAATCCATAGCATCCTTCAAGGAGTACCTCAAATACCAACCCTTACAAGAAGTTGTTATTGATTCCCCCATTGGGCACCCTTCTCTTCCCCCAGTTAATTTGTATGTAATTATATTATCTAATTTGTGTTTATTCTTGTATGTATATTTTTTTTCTCCTGTAGAATGTAAACTCCTTGATGGCAGGGATTTTTTTGTGTGTGTCTTGTATCCCCATAGTCTGCTGTAGTTCCTGGTTTAATAAATACTTATTGAATTGAATTGAAAAAAATAATCTGATTAAACTCTTACTAGGGTATGAGTGAGAGCGCCTAATAAAGAACATTTCTCTGTAGGCTACCTCTCCTTACACCCTCTTTGTTTTTCTTATCTTCCCTTCCTCTTCTGAATCCTTACTTCCTCTCTCATTTCCTTCTTTCCCTCCTTTTTCCTTTCCTTTCCTCCCTCTGTCCTTCCCTCCTTTCTTGCAGTGCAAATAATATTATTTTTGAATTTGTGTTTTACAGAACAGACAAAACAGTCATTGGATGCAGTGGTTTTCATGGAGACTGCCTTACACTTACTAAAATTATTGAAGCAAGATTAAAGGTAGATGTCTTTGATGTAGTTTCACTGAATCAGTAGGCCCTATTAGCCTGACAGTTTGATAGACTCTGTTACTCTTTGAACATTAGATCAAGTGAAACTAGAGAGCTCACATTTCTTTCCCCACTAAATGTCATGCTATGATAAATGTGTTGTATGTAGTGTCACTAAAACAATAACATTTGGACTACAGTTCAAATATTACAAGAAATACTATTAGCAAACATCTTTGCACCAAATAAATGGAGTCAGTAATCTTTAAGAAGTAGCATGTTGAAGGGCAGCTAGGTAGTGCAGTGAATAGAGCACTGGCCCCGGAGTCAGGAGGATCTGAGTTTAGATTCAGAGACTTGACACTTACTGTCTGTGTGACCTGGGGCAAGTCACTTAACCTCAATTGCCTTGCCTTTCCCCCATCCAAAAAACAAACGAACAAACAAAAAATAGTGTTCTGAGAGGGTATAGAGAGCATGGTAGACACCGGTTTTTTGTTTTTGTGAGGGAGAAATTGGTAGTTTCCTTTAGAAAACAGGCCTCCCGCTCCTCTGTTGGTCTTTGCTTTACCTGCGTCCCGAGAGCACCATGAGTAACCAGCTTATTCTCGAAGACTACACCAGTCTTGTCCTCAGAGACTGAGACCCAAGCCCCAGGAAAAAGGACCTCTGCACTTCCTGGTCGAGGCTTGGCTTGTGGGGGGTCCTCATAGGGTTAAAAGGATCACGAATTCGAGCCATGGAGACCCTTTCGGGAGTTCAGATTAAAATAGATCTATTCAGTCAAGCGGAAGATGGTGAAAAGCCCCAAAAAGCAGAGGTGCAAGTTTTTGGGAGTAACCACTGTAGAATTAGAGCAAAAGAACTGGTCGAATGTATCATCAGATGGTATCCCCCGGCCCCCCTGATGCTGCAGATGAAGCACAGAAGGCTGTTGCCCAGATGTCCATTTAGGAAAAGAAGTAATATGCAGCCCAGCTGGTTTTTGTTAATTTTATACAAATAAATTATGTTTCTGTTTTTAAAAAAAAAAAAAAAAAGAAAGAAATAAAACAGGCCTCCCTCTACCAAAAAATCTTTTGCTGTGTGAGCAGCTAGAGCAGAGGAGCTTAGTTGGGTACCCTGTAGAAGAATGCTTGCCCAAGCCTTAAGTTTTTGGAATGGAGTAGACCAGGTTGCATGTTAACTCTAATATCAGCTAACAGTTTAGTTATAAGTTAGAATATTATCAAGAATTAGATAAAA
This sequence comes from Gymnobelideus leadbeateri, assembly GCA_011680675.1. Taxonomy (NCBI): domain Eukaryota; kingdom Metazoa; phylum Chordata; class Mammalia; order Diprotodontia; family Petauridae; genus Gymnobelideus; species Gymnobelideus leadbeateri. The sequence continues at coordinate 403,040 of WOXC01011778.1, read as the reverse complement.
AGCCAGATGAGAACAAGAGTGGTTTTCAGGATTTTGGCATTGTCAGGAGGAAGAAAAGAGGTTAAATTTACTTTACTTGGTAGTTTTGCTCAGGGTTGATTTTGGCTATTGCTACCCAGAATTATCTCCTACCACCCTAGGTTGCTGGTATATTAGTCTTATTTCAAATAATATTTGGGGCAACAAAATTCAGCTGCAAGAAAAAAAATTAATGTCATCCTTTAGTATTTGTTACACAAGCTTTATACCAAAATTTGTGTTTTGCTTTGTAATACAAGTACTCAAAACAATATAAAGTGCCTTCTTTTCTCTACTTAAGAGAACATATAGATATATAGACTCAGCTTTTGGTAATTATTTTTTAAGAAGCTACAAATCTAATTTTAAAAAGGCTGCTGATAATGTAGATGCTTATTACTATCTAAAACCTTTTGTTTTGTTTGAGGGTGGAGGCAGAATGGTTACTTTATAGTTGATTAAAAAATAAATGAATTTATTTATTTTTAGTTTACAACATTTAGTTCCACAAGCTTTTGAGTTCTAAATTTCTCCCCCTTCCTCTCCTTCCCCTTCTCCCCAAGACGGCATGCAATCTAATATAGCTTCTACATATACCTTCACATTAAACATATTTTCACTTTAGTCATGTTGTAAAGAAGAATTATAACCTATGGAATGAACCACAAGAAAGAAGAAACAAAACAAAAAAGAAAAGAGAGAGCAAATAGTTTGTTTCAATCAGCATTCAGACTCTGTAATTCTTTCTCTGGACGTGGATAGCCTTTTCCAACATGAATCTTTTGGAGTTGTGCAGTTTAAAAAAAAGTTTTATAGCTATCTTTTGCTTACTTTATTTACTGTTATATAACAATTTCCTTCCCTGCCCAGAGATGGAACTTTGTTATGAAATGAAAAATAATAAAGAGGAAAACAGAGCAGTTCAGCAAAACTAAGCAGTACTTACCCATTTAGTGTAAGTGCTTTGAGGTAAAGGCTAGCTTCATTTTGTTTTGTGTGGTTTTATATGACACTTGACATTTGCTATTATACTTGTATCATCATAGCTATTAGTTTTTTTCCCGGCTCTGCATTTTTGAGGTCCAGATCTGTCATTCTCTTTTTCAGAGACTAATATTTTAAAATGATTCTTTGTAGTTTCAGGTTATTTGCTATTTTGTTTTTCTTTTTGATTTGTTTGGTAATTTTAATTTCTATCCTTAAAAAATATTTTTAACTGTTCCTCTGAAATATAGTGGGGCTTTTTGCTCCTATTCCATGATCTTTTTTTTGGAGGGGGAGGATCTTTCTCATAACTTAATGCAGAGCTTACAGTGCTTTGCACATAGTAAAGAACTTAACAAATGTTGATATTTTTTCATTTTTATAGTTATTGGTGCAAATTTTTTCTTCCTAGCTGGGGTTTTTAAATTGTTTTCTTTTTCTCCATTGTATTTATTCATTTTTAGAGTCTCTTTTTGGTTGTCTTATTTTTTAAACACAGTCTGTTTTTTTCTTTGTAAGGTTTATCTTTTGAGCCACTGTTTCTTACTCCCTCTTTGTTGTTTGTTGTTTTATGCTCAGTTTTGGTGCATTTTTTTTGGCCACTTTGTAATGCTAGAGGGAAGTTGGGTTTAGATAATACTGTCTCTTACCCATCTCTGTTGCCAGAAATCTGTCCATCATAGTTGTGAGAGTACTTACTGAATTTATAAATTATAAGACATGTTTTTGAAATGAAAAGTTATGAAAAGGATTTTTCATTTTGAAACCTGTATATCTTGAAAAAATATTTTGATCAATATGTGTATTTTAATAGTGATTCCCGAATTTTTGGTAGCTGTGACACTACTATTGTTTGATTTTTCATCAATTCATATCTCTTTAAAAATAGCTACTAGGCCTATTTTAAAAATAGGTTAAGTTGAACTAAAATCAGTTTTGGAATATTCTGGAGAATTTTGATACCTCTTCAGACAATAAACGATAACCCTGGGGTGTTACAAAACCAGAACTGGTAATCAATATAATGAGAGCATTTTATGTAGTTCTGTTTTCCAAGGAGCAGCCTAAGTACTAAGGCTGCTACCATGGGCTGTTCTAGATTTATCTAGAATAAAGGAATGCCTTGTGAGCTTCTATTTCTCCTGTTACTCCAAATGGTTCATGTATGTGACTGTGAACTAGGAATGGTCTTATATCCAGAGCCACATGACCCTAGATTTGTGATATTATAGATCATCTAATGCTATATGAGTTCTTCTTATAGGCATGTAAAATTGGACTGTTCTACTATAAGATAGTGGAAATTCAGCATTTTTAAAATGTCTTTATAAAAGAGGTCTGGTAGCTTTAATTATAGCATATGATAATTCCCTTAATTACATTATTTTATCTAATAATGGTAAAATTGCCTTGTATTTGCATGTCAAAGTTATCCTGTATAATAATGTTTATTTGTTTTCATAAACAATTGCAGATGTATAAGCATTCCAATAATAAGGCCATGACTACAGGAGCAATTGCAGCAATGTTGTCTACAATCCTCTACTCAAGACGCTTCTTTCCTTACTATGTTTATAACATCATTGGTGGACTTGATGAAGAAGGTTAGAATTTCTTTCTAGAGAAAAAGGGAGAGTGAATGGCTATATGTTACTAAAAATGAATAGAATTATTATTATTACTATTAATTATTATTATTCTTAATCTCCTATTCTACAGTAAATTAGATAGCATTTTGATCTCAGATCTCAGCAGGTTCTGAGAAGTTAAATAAGTTGGCTAGAATTATATGGTTAGAGAATGGTAGCAATAGCTACTCTATATAAGAATGTAAAGTAATGAAATATTACTGAAATTAAATAAAGTAATGAAATAAGTGATCATCTCAGAACTTTCCTATCTACCTGAATGTTGTCTTTCCAAATCCTCCTCTTGGTATGCTGTGCTCTTATTCCAGTATTACTGCCATTGTCCTCAAAACACTTTTGGAATTTTTCAAGTCGTTGTTGGTATGAAGGATCTTGGAGTCCAACTCTGTAGTTGGGGGACTTTTGAATATCAGGCTGGATGTTTACCAAGTGTGTGGTCTCAAGCAGGTCACTTCACCTGACTGAACTTTGATTTTCTCATCTGTAAAATGAGCATAACATTTGCACTATTTACAAGATATTGGGAGGAAAATGCCCTTGTGAACCTTTAAATGGCTAAATTAATGTATTTGAAATTTCTATTGAAGCCAGTTCCCTGGATTTGAAAATCATTCTTAAAATTGTCTTAGTTATGTTTTAAAACAATACCCAAAGTTGGATGTATTACGGATTCAGCACAATGTGAACTAGGGGATATAACTCTGGACCAGGTGGTCTAGTTTCAGTTTAACTGCTCAATGGAAGGTACTTAACTTCTGTGGGCTTTGGATTCCTCATCAGAAAACAGACTTAGATGATTACTAAGGTCCTTTCTGTTTCTCAGATTCTGTATTTTTATAACTTTTGGCTATTGCTGATAAATCTAACCTCAAAAAATGCAAATGTGTCACCATTGAGAATATTCAAGAAGAGGGTACTACTGCAGGCTATGAATGAAGGCATTTCTAAAAGATGCATTCTAGAAAATGTCTTGAGTAATGGCCATTTTTTGACTAAGTCTGTTTTTACTGTTGCCTGAGATCATGATTATGCCTTCTGATTTTTGGTTTCACTTGAAACATAACAGATTGTCTTGTAGCTCCTCATCTTTGTATCATAAATTGTTTTAAAGTTGCTTCTTGTAAATGTCATAGTATCATTATTGGGTTCTGCTTTCAAATCCATTTCAGTGTTCTCCTTTGTTTTTTAGGTGAGTTTGTCCATTTCATATTTATAGTTTAGATTGTTAAGTGTGTACTTAAGCCTCTACTGTACTCTATTAGCATGTTTCCTTTTTTTGACTCCTTCTCTTTTTACCAAGAAAAAGAAGGTGGTGAAAGAGAATGGGATCAAGCCTAGCAGCCTCTGATTGGGGTGATACGTGGTTCAGACATAAGCTTGGTTTTACTGTTTCTCTCCTTTTAATTTTCCCTTTATAATCAATGGTAACAGTAGCATATTGGGAATAAAACAAGTAATTTGAAGGAAACTATTTAGATGAATACGTTTTGGTATGTTTATAATAACCAATGAGTAATTACTTTATAGCAATGCCTTTAGTAATACATAATTTCTTCCTCCCAAAATGTTTATAATCATTCTTTATAATTGTGCTATGGAGTCTGGAATAGAGACATTGGAATAAGATGTTGAACTTCGTCTAGTATACTTAGTATACTATATTTCCTCTAGTATACTCAGTAGAAGTCTGACAAAACCAGGTATTGTATTTTCCAAGTGAGGCAAGTTCTGGTTGGTAACCAAATTAAGCCTTTTTGAGGTTTGAGAAGAATAGACAGACAGATAGATAGATTCATTAGCGCTATCCAAACCAATTTCAAGAATTAATAAAAGGATGAGTAGCTCTAATTTCTGTGGCCAACAGAATTTGGAATGTGGGAAATATTACATGTTTTTGCAATGTAAAAATTATTAACTTATTTAAACTCTTATTTCAATTCCTTGTTCATATGCAGTTTTCCAAGAAAAAAGCACCTATATGGTGCGTATGAAGGTGTTAACTAGTCACACACACAAAAAAGGCCAATAAAATTGGAAATCCTAAACACAGAATATAAGTGGATGGACTGGTTTTCTCATTACCTAAATTGGCTTTGACTTGGAAGGAATAGGTAATGGAGGACCCTGAAGAAAAATAGACCAGAAACTCTGGTCTCTCTTGTTGACATTTCCATTATAATGAACCTTTGGGTTTTTTTTTTTTCAGAAGATGGTATTATGCAGTAATGACTAGAATTTTTGTAAAAAGTTCTAGATAATCCATAATTTTAAAATACCATAACCTTTACTAACAAGTTCTCCTAAGTATTTGAATCAGATCATAGTCAACATTTAAACCTAAGAGCAAATTGTTTTCCAGTTTTTAATGCTCTTCTAGTGTGGAATAAGTGAAAACTTTTTTTTTTTTTAAGGGAAAGGAGCTGTGTACAGTTTTGATCCTGTAGGATCTTACCAGAGAGACTCCTTCAAGGCTGGAGGATCAGCAAGTGCTATGCTTCAGCCACTGCTTGACAATCAGGTAAAGGACTTGTATGCAGTTTTTTTATCCTGTCCAAAAAGAAATACTTTACTTTTATTTCATGCCGTATTTATAATATAGTTTTCTCAGTTCATTTTGAATACTTGAGAAATCAAAATCTCTTGCTACTTTGTGAATTTGGTTTAGTTTCATTTACTCTTTTATTCTGTGAGCATACAATATATCTTTTAGCATTTTTGAGAAATGCTATGGCTTTTTGAAAGGATTTTCTTTTGGCAGTAGGGGAAAATGTTTGAAAGTTTACCAATATATATTCACCTTTCTTCATATGTGATAGAAATTATATTTTAAAAACCGCTGGGGTCTTAGACAAAATATTTTTAAAAAACCTTTTTTTCCTAATATCACACCGTGCACTAATCACCTAGTTGTTTTCTTTTTCCCCATTAGGTTGGTTTTAAGAATATGCAGAATGTGGAGCACGTTCCTCTGTCCTTGGAAAGGGCCATGCAGCTAGTGAAGGATGTCTTTATTTCTGCAGCTGAGAGAGATGTATACACCGGAGATGCACTTAAGATTTGCATTGTTACTAAAGATGGCATTAAAGAGGAGACGGTTCCATTAAGGAAAGATTGATTTGTACAATATTACCGTTAAGCATTTGAAAACATTATGTCAATTTTTTTCAAGGTTTAGTCTACTTGTAACATTGTATGACTAATTTGTCTTATTAAAATGTTGTTGGGAAGTACTTGGTCTTATGGTTTGCAGCTTGGGTGATACAAGGGACTTACATAAGAGATTTCCTGGGCTAAATAGAGATTTATTGAAAGAAACACAGGATAGGTAGAAATAAACAAACTCACAATCCAATCACAATTCCCTCTACTCCTGAACTGGCAGTCCCAATTCTGCATGTCTAGGCTTTAATCTCAACTTCTTTTACTCTGAGGTCTGTTTCAGGTCCTATGAGCACCAACACTGAACTGTATCATAGAGGCCCTTGTTGGGGGGTGGGGGACTTTTTTACATTACAGAGGACGTTGTATAGAAAAATACTGATGGTGTCCTTGCTCTACCTGGGAAAGTCTTGTGTAAGACACCTCATGGGGAGAAATGGAACTGGGAGAAACTTGTTACATCTTGGGGTTAGGAGGGACTTTTGCAGATTGGATTATGCAGATTCATCCTTCTGGTCTTCTGTGACCTACAGCTCTCTCTAGGCAAGATTGACTTGGAAATGGGAGGTCTTTCATCTTTCCATTCTTTCATAATCATTTTTGCAGTTGGAGGTTCTTAAAAGTGCATTTAGTCCCTCCTGCCTTTATGTAAGACTCCTTTTAAGTCATCCTAGGTAGATGAATCACAGTTTCAGAGTAGAAGGGATTTAAGAGGGCCTCTAATTCAATCCATACTTGAGCCAGAATTCCCTCTACAGTATCTCTGATGTTTCTCCAGTTTCTATTTGAAGAAGATTTGCAAGTAGGGAGTTTAGTTTAGCGACCCATACTGTTGCCTTCATGAAGGACAAGTCTAAAGCTTCCCCTTTCTTTCATATGCTCAATTAGGCAACTTCAGAGTTATCCTCAATTCCTCATAGCCAATCATAGAATTTTAGAGTTGGACTCTCAATAGCCATCTAGTTCAACCCATACCCACAAAACAATTCCCACTAAGTGTGCCTCATAATTTTTTTGGTCTGGTCTCACTTTATTTGATAAGAAATTACTGGATATTGATAGAAATTGCTATCCAGTCAGAGCTGTTTTCTGACCTTAGACCTCTCAGTGATAAGGTGTGAGAGCCAGTCTTTGCCTCTTTAGAGGTGGTGTGGTGCAGTGGAATGTGCTTGTGGATATTAGTTGTTAGTACCATCCCTACGGTGTCTCTCCTTGTGTCCCCTTCTCTCTATCCACATGGCTACAACCAGCCCTAGTTGAGATCCTTAATAACTTCCCGCTTGGACTTACTGAGACAAATGAGCATAGTTAAGCAAAATGAATCAGCACGGTAGCCATGTCCGAAAGACATGTCCTTGCCCCTTCTGCCCATCACTTCTCTGTCAGGAGGGGCATAATCTGTTTTGTCCTTGGTCCTTTGGAGATGTGGTTGGTCACTGATTTCATTAGAATTTTTGTCTTTCAAAAGTGCTATTATCCTTGTATAAATTGTTTTTCTAGTTCTGTTCCCTTTGCTCTGAGTCAGTTCATATCTAGTTCTCTGAAGTCATGTGTTTGTCAATAATTTTCATATGCCCCGGTTTGTTCTTCTGTTCTCTGGTTGTGTAAGAGAATCTAGAATACCTCCCTAGATAGTAGTTCTTTTCTTTCCCTCCATCCCTTCTAATCCTCCCTTGAGGATCAGGATATTTGTTTTGCTTATAACTAGACCATCCCTGATGTTTCCAATACTCACAGGAGTGTCAGCACTGATTGGAACTAATTCTGGTCCTATTAAAATTCTAGCAGGATGCTGCAAGCAACAGGCTGGGACCCAGTCCCTGCACACTGTCAATCCATGCAGGATTAAGGATTATAAGAGGATGGAGACTAAAGGTTCAAGGGACCATCACTGTTCACCCTTGTAGCTGGATCCTGAGGTAACTGACATTGGAGACTCCCCATTACTGCAGGAGTAGAAGGGGTAGGCTGAGGCTGGAACTCGGCAAGGTTACAAGTGTGTTCTCATGGTGGGTGGCATGTAGGATGTGCTAGCACTTCTCAGGCACTTTACAAATATGACCTCATTTGATCCTTACAACCATCCTGGGAGAGAGGTGCTATTATCCCTATTTTATAGTTGAGGATACTGAGGCAAACTGGTTAAGTGACTTGCTTAGGATCAAACAGCTAACAAATGTCAGAAGTCCAATTTGAATTTGTCTTGCTGACTGTAGGCCCAGCAGCTGTCTCCTAGCTGAAATGAATTTTCTGAAATGGACTAGAAGCCATCTAGTACAATCTCCTAATTTTATATAGAAAATTGAGTCTCAGGAGGGTCAAACGACTTATTCAAGGTCATGTAGGTGAGTGACATTGGCAGAATTTGAATGCAGGTCCTTTGATTCCAAATGCAATGCTCTTTCATTAGTTTATTAATCTAATACTTTTGTCAAAAAAAGGAAGTGAGGCTAGTCATTCATTCAGGAAACATTTTTTAAATAGTTTTTATATGTTAGGCATGATTCTAGGTTCTGAGAATACAAAAATAAACCAGTCTCTGACCTCAATAAACTTATATTCTACAGAGAGAAAACAGCACTGACAGAATGTGAAATACAAAATATACAAAGTGAATTCCACGTAATTTCTGGAGGGGGAAGCATATTAGGAATGAGGGAAATCAGGATAGGGTTCCTATAGGAGGTAGCTTCTGAGCTGAGCCTTGAAGGAAACCAGGGGTTCCATGAAGTGAAATGAAAAGGGAATGCATCTATGCAAGAAGACCAGGTTAGCTGTAATTCAGAATGTGATTTGGAGGGGAATGTGCCAAAATCCTAGAAATGCATGTTGGGGCTGGTTTGTGATGTGTCAAAATCCACCCACACCCCCCCCCCCCACACCCACACACCCCCCCACACCCACACCCACCCACCCATCCACCTACCCACCATGGACAGTATTCTCAGCAGCCACATCTAATAGTTATTTTGTTGCCCTGAAAAGTAGTTTGTGTCTGTGTATAAGAGCACACAATTCTAGCCCATATCTCCCCTTCAGGGTTATAGGGGTCCCTGAGGGGTTGAGAATATCTTTAATGTTATCAGCTGGAACCTCCATTATGGTTTGTTCTCCTTTCTGTTAACTAGCAGTAAATAAAGCTCCAGTTCCACATAAACTATGAACACCTATTAGCTTTTACAAAGAGATAATTGCTGCAAATGATTTAGCAATAACAGGAGTTATATTTTCCCTTAACATCCACTACCCCATACCACTTCAGTCTCTGGGAAGAGTGGGCTCAAACTCTGTTTTGTTTCTGTGTAGCATTTACTCCAGCAGGTTAACTCCCAAATGTGGCATGGCAAAAGGTTGGATGAGTTTACATTTTTGCTGCTGGTAGGCTGGGTCAAGAAATTGTTTTAGGTCTTCACTCTTCACTGTCTGGCTTCTGGAAAATCTTGGCATGGTCTCCAGCTTCTGGTGTCTCGTTCCTTGCTTTTCTGACCTTTCAAAGCTCACATCATAGCTATCTCCAGTCTCCTTCACCTAATACGGCAAAGATAAAATTCAAAAAACAGATGTGTGTGTTCATGGACCACTTGTAGGTCTCAGATGGAGATGGCTCAAGGCTTCTACCTTTGTACCATTATTTCCCTCACCTAAACAGTGGCTAGGCAGCTAAGAGACCAAGCAAAGCAAGGGCCAGGCTGCCTTGCTGATTAGTGTCTTTTGAATACAACTCACTGTAGCAGCAAGCACCCCAACATCCCCAGGGTGGCTGCCAGCACAGGTTCTTAGATCTGCTTTTTTTTTTTTTGCTTTATTGAGGGCAATTGGGTTAAGTAACTTGCCCAAGGTCACACGGCTAGGTTTTTGTTTGTGTGTGAGATAAGTGTCTGAGGCCAGATCTGAACTCAGGATCTTCTGACTCCAGGGCCGACGCTCTACTCACTGCGCCACCTAGCTGCCCTAGATCTGCTTTTTAAAGGAAAGCAACTCAAAATGGGGTTAACAAGCTTACTTTAATCAATCAAACATATATTACCTAGTTCAGGGGAAAAAGGTCAGCACCCCAAACTTCAGAGTATATAGACAGAAGTTTCAAAACAGAGAAACAGATCAAACAGGTTTCCAAACTGTCCAACCATTATCAATACCAAAATCACAGTTACCAGAGAGGGAAGCATCAACATCTGGGTTTTCAAAGCCAGGGGGCTCTCAACGGCTGCCCAGAGTCTCATCTGGTCAAATCACATACCACTTCTCAAAGTGAGCCCCAAAGCAAAGCCTTCCATCAGGGTTTATATAGCCTTCTCCTGGCTCAGAGAATGTCACAACCTTCTTGACCCACTGCCCAATCACAAAGTACCAAGGTGTGGGCTTTCCTGAAAAACAAGCCACCCACCACAGGCTCCAGGTGCACTTAAGCTAGGGGCAGGGAAGGTCTTTAAATTTGCATTTCCATTACACTCACTTCTGGCTCCTTTGCCTATAAAAAACAAACAAACAAACAAAACCCTCTTCACCACATGGTAAGTAGATTAGAACCAGTTACAGAATGTCTACACATACTCAAAATCAGGGACCAAGGTATTTCCATTCTACATCTTCCATGTGGGGGATTGCATCAATTCCCTCATTACATCTGTAACTGTCCGAAGCATACCCTATATAGGAGACTTTAAATCAAGACAGAAATTTTTGTGAATATAGCTTCGTTACTATATTCTTGAACCTTGTAAAATAAAACCTCACTTTAAAAAGGTTTAACCTGCAGAACTATATGTGAGCACAAAGCTTATGTAGACAAAAAAGCCCTTAATTTATACTTACATACATTTCTACATAATGAACCATTTATAATATGAAGATGCCCTGATCTAAAGCATGAAAAATTAGATCTGAAGCCATTTGAGAACCAAACTAGAGAAGAAAGAGAAATTGAGAAAAACCAAGAGGAGCTCAGTCTATCAAAGTCAGTCATCACACATATGATGTGTCTGTGATTGTGTACAATGTTCTTCTGGTTCTTCTGCCCTCACTCAGCATCAGTTTATATAAGTCTCCAGGTTATTATGAAGTCTGTCTGCTCATTTCTTATAGCACAATAGTATTCCATTACATTCATATACCACAACTGTTTAGCCTTTCCCAATTGATGGGCATCCCCTTGATTTCCAGTTCTTTGCCACCATAGAAAGAGCTGCTATAAATATTTTTGTACATATGGGGTCTTCCTCCCACTTCTATGTTCTCTTTGGGATACAGCCCTAGAAGCAGTATTGCTGGTTCAAAGGGTATGCACATTTTTATAGCCCTTCGGGCATAGTTCCAAATTACTCTCCAGAATGGTTGGATCAGTTCACAACTCCACCAGCACTAATTGGAGTTACTGTTCCAATTTCTCCTGCCTTTTAAAAAACAAAGCAATATTATGATTCAATACTATTGTGCTATAATAAATATTATATATGTAATATATAATTCTATTGTGCCATAATATCCTCTTCAATGCAAGGCTACAAGACAACTCCAAAAGACTCATGATAGAAAAGGCTATTACTGGGTCTGAATGCAGATTGAAACAAACTACTTGCTCTCTCTCTTTTTTTGTTTTGTTTTGTTTCTTCTTTCTCATTGTTCATTCCATTGGTTATAATTCTTCTTTACAACTTGACTAATGTTTAATGTGGAGGTATTTGTAGAACCAATGTTGGATTGCATGCCACCATAGAAGGGGGAGGAGAAGGAGGGGGAGAAAAGGCAAAGACATTCCTTGCTCTCAAGGAGCTCACAATTTAATAGAGGACACAACATGCAAACAACTCTATACGAACAAATGATGTATGGGATAGATTGGAGATAACCCACAGAGGGAAGGTACCTCTGCATTTGTTTTCAGTCTTTGCACCAGAGTTGTTCTGAGAAGCAGTTTTTCTCAGACATGGAGTAACCTAGACACACCTGAGCAGAGACAAAAAAAGCTTTTGTGGCCACCAGGTGCCACTGTTGTCCCTCCTATCCCTTGCAAGGTGCCTATTTTAATCAACTGTTGCTAAGAAAGCAGCATGCACGTAAAAAGCACCATCTGAAGAACATAGAAAGTCTGAGTTGAAAGGGCTGACTTAATTTATTCCTTTCAGAGAAATACAAATCACTTAGTTGAAAGAGACTGTCATTTACGTAGCATTTTATGGTTTGTAAAGTACCTTATAAATATTTTCTTATTTTTACAACCTGGGAGGTAGATGTTATTATGACCCCCATTTTATTTTATTTTATTTTATTTTATTTTATTTTATTTTATTTTATTTTATTTTATTTTATTTTATATTATTTTATTTTATTTTATTTTGCTTTTTGGAGGGCAGTTGGGGTTAAGTGACTTGCCCAAAGTCACACAGCTAGCATGTCAAGTGTCTGAGGCCAGATTTGAACTCAGGTCCTCCTGACTCCAGGGCTGGTGCTCACTGTGCCACCTAGCTGTTCCTATGACCCCCATTTTATAGATGAGGAAACTGAGGCAGGCAGAGATTAAGTCACTTGCAATGGGTCACACAGCTAGTAAGAGTCTGAGGCTGTATTTGAACTCAGGTCTTCCTGACTCCAGGTCCAGTGCTCTAGCTGCTACCAGTGTCCAGTAGCTTCTTAGACCTTTTTTCTATTTAAAGCTGCAAACGCTGCCTTTGGCCTGGGGGTAAATGTGTTTTCTATCCATCTTTTTTATTCCCATTGCCACTTGTTATGTTCCAGGCTCTCATCATCTTTTTTTTTCCTGTTATTTACTGTAGCTGCCTCCATAGCTAGTCTGCCTGACACTCAAGTTCCCACACTCTAGTCTTTCCTGCATTGCAGTCCCAAATTACTTTCCTAAAACACTGTTCTCATCATGTGTGTTTCTTGTCCAAAAAGCTCCAATGAAAACATTAATAGAACTAAGAGAATGTAAATGAAAAGATCAATAGAGGGAAGTTGAACTTTGAGTCATGGAAAAACCAGTGCAGCTCCAGGAGAAGAGTGAATGAAGCGTATCTCCTTCATGGTAGAGAAGTGGGGGGCTGCTGGTATGGGCTATTGTATACACAGAAGTCTTGTTTATACAGATGTTTTCGTTGAATTATTTTTCTTCATTATAAGACCAGGTTTGGTCTGGAGGTAGATGGGTGGGAGATAACAGGTGTAAAAAAATTAATAAAATATACTCTCCTTCCCCCACCTCCCCATCCCTTCTATGGCTCCACCAAATTAAGACCAAACTGCTTCCTGGCTTTCCAGTTCCACCAAAATATGGCTTCATCTACTTGGCCAACATCATTGTTTTCCACTGCTTCTCACCATCCACCCTCTACTCAAGACTCACCTTTGATCATGTTGTTTCCCTTCCTAGATTGTCACCTACCCTATTCTGCCTGCCCAAATCCAAAGCCTATTAAATGCATCCTTCAAGGCTCATCTCTTCTAGTCAGTCAACAAGCATTTATCGAGTGCTTACCAAGTGCCAGGCACTGTGCTAAGTGCTGGGGTTTTATACAAAGGAAGGCAAAAGCAGTCCCTGCTTTCAATTCTACAGTGGGAGATAACATGAAAATAACTATGTACAAAGAAGATACAGGAGAAACTGGGGATAATCAACAGAAGGGCATTAGTATGAAAGAGGGTCAAGAAATGCTCCTTGTGGAAGGTGGGGTTTCAGCAGAGACTTGAAGGAAGCCAGGGAAGTCAGAGGGCAGAGATGAGGAGGGGGAGGATTACAGCATGGACGACCACCAGTGAGAATGGCCAGAGTCAGAAAATGGAGTGTCTTGTTCAAGGAACAATAAGGAGGCCAGGGAGTCATTGGACTGAAGGGTACATTGGAAAGAGAGGAAGGGGCAGGTTATAAAGGGCTTTAAAAAGCCAAACGGTCAGCTAGGTGATGCAGTGGACAGAGTGCTGGGTCTGGAGTTAGGAAGACATCTTGCTGAGTTCAAATCTGGCCTCAGATACTAATTGTGTGATCCTGGGCAATTCACTTAACCTTGTTTGCCTCAGTTTCTCATCTGTAAAATGAGCTGGAGAAGGAAATGGTGAACCATTCTGGTATCTTTGCGAAGAGAACTCCAAGATGGGATCATGAAGAGTCAGGCACGACTGAAAAAAGACCAGATAACAACAAAAGCCAAACTCTGTCTCCTCATGGGCTTACCACTTCAAAGGAACACTGGATTTAGAGTCAGAGACCATCTGTACAAATCTTAATTCTATTACTTACTATCTGTTCAGTCTTGAAAAAGTCACAGAGCCTTTTAGGGCCTCTGTTTCCTCATTTGTAAGATGAAGAGATGGAACCAGATTCTCACTAAAATTTCTTCTTGGCTCTAAATCTTACGATCCTACCATGCAATATAATATTTAATTCTATACTGTCCAGCATAATTTATAATTTTAAAGTATTAATCCTATCCCCAACTAGACTTAAGGTCCTTTAAGACAAAAACAATTCAATTTAATTCAATAACCACTTATGAAGCTCTTACTGTGTGCAGAGGCTAGGAGTGATTCAAAGTTTAGAAAAGACTCAGTTCCTCCCCTCATGGAGCTTTTAGTCTAACAAATGTGTAAAGTCCAGATAAATGCACTATAGAAATATGAAATAAGTAATGCATGGGGCTGAGGGGGAAGGTTGTGGATGAGGTAAGGTTTCAAGAAAAAAACTTGAGTTCTGCACACTCTGCACACATAAACACTTAATATGTGGTTGTTGAATGGATTAAATTGTTTTTATCTTCAAGGAACAACTTCAGGCTAATTGGATGAGAGGATTAATACTTATAAAGTAGGGGAAGTTAGGTGGCAAAGTGAACAGGGCACCAGCCAAGGTGTCAAGAGGACCTGAGTTAAAATTCAGCCTCGGACACTTAACACTTACTAGCTGTGTGTCTTTGGGCAAGTCACTTAACCCCCAATTGCCCTGCCTTTCCCCCTCCAAAGAGACAAAAAACGAAACCAAAAATACTTATAAAGTAAATAAGACTACAGAATTGAGTAATATATTTGAAAGGCTGATAGTTTTTCAACAAACAAGAAAAAGGAGGAGCCATCTTATCTTCTGAATCCTTCACGGTGTCCACAGGAATTTTGCTCAATTAATGAATCAAGAATTTATTAAACCCCTACTTTTTACCAGGAACTGTTCTAGGGGATGAAAAGGAAAAAAAATGAAACCATTTCTTCTTTCAAGGAGCTGAAATTTTTGGAGAATAGGTGGGGACATACATGTGGTAATATATAAGCATATATTGAATACATGTAAGCTAATGGGGATATTAGCAGCTGGAGAAGAATCAAGGAAGGCTTCACCTAGAAAGTAGTGTTTGAGTAGAACTTTGAAGGAAACTTGGGATTTTAAGAATCAAAGGGGAGAAGGGAGGGCATTCCAAGCATAGGGCACAGCCTATGCAAAGGTATGGAAGGAGACAAGAATTAAAATGTCATGTGTGAAGAAGAGCAAAAATGCAAGTTTGATTGGACAAGAAGGTGCATGAGATGGAGAAATATATAAGGAAGATAGAAAAGTGAGTTGGAGATAGTTTGGGAATGGTTTTAAATGCCAAACTAGAAGAGTTTGTATTCAATCTTAGAAGTAATAGGGAGTTACATTAATCAATATATATTTTGTTGTAAATGTAATGCATTATTGATAAATACTAATAGCTAATATTTATATAGCACTTAATATATGATGGACACTGTGCTAAGCACCTGGCAGTTATCTCCTTTGGTGCTCACAATAACCTTGTGTAGCAGCAAGCACCCCAGCATACCCAGGGTGGCTGCTAGCACAGGTTCTTTGGTCTGCTTTTCTTTTTTTTTTTTTAATGGTAGTAGTTTACCAGTTTATTTAACACAAATAAAAATGTGCAAAGCTTTTTACTCATTTTCTTCACTCCTCAGTCTAGCATTTGGATTGGTGATCTTGATGGCTAGCTGAGCTGCTCTCTCAACAATCACTTTCCGATTCTTAGAGGAAACATTGTTAGCAATCTCAGCACAGTATGATTTGTTGCATATCAGTAGTACTTCTAGATCTTTGACACTGTGCACCAAAAACTTCCTGAATCCACTTGGCAGCATGTGTTTTGTCTTCTTATTGCTTCCATAACCAATATTGGGCATCGAGATCTGGCCCTTGAATTGTCTTCGAACCCTTTTGTCAATGCCTCTTGGTTTAGGCCAGTTTCTCTTGATCTTGACATATCTGTCGGACTGGTGGCGGATGAACTTCTTGGTCCTCTTCTTGACGATCTTAGGCTTCACAAGAGGTCTGAGGGTGGGCATGGTGCCGGCGAGGAGACAGCGGCCCCTCCACTGGAAGCGCCAATAGAAAGAGAGAGAAGGTTTGGTCTGCTTTTCTAAAGGAAAGCAACTCAAAAAGGGTTAACAATCTTACTTTAATCAATCAAACATATATCATTTACCTAGTTTAGGGGAAAAAGTCAGCACTCTGAACTTCAGAGAAAATACAAACAGAAGTTACAACAGAAAATAACACAATTCAGCAGACAGGCTTCCAGCTGTATGACTATTACATCCATACCTAGTTAGTCACCAGAGAAAGAAGCACCAACATCTGGGTTTTCAAAGCTGGGGAACTCAACGACTGCCCAGAGCCTCATCTGGTCAAATTACACACCTCTTCCCAAAGTGAGCCCCAAAGCAAAACCTTGCCTCAGAGGTGTATATAAGCCCTCTCCATGGTCAGAGAACATCGTAATCCTCTTGACTCAACAACAAAATAACAAAAGTTGTGCCTTTCTGAAAAATAAACCTCCCACCACAGGCTCCAGGTGAGCACATACAGTCTATTAGGGGGCAGAGTATTATTATTTTCAAACCGGGAAAGGTCCTCAAGTTCAATTTAGGTTTATTAAAGGGCAGGGAAGATCTTCAAATTTCTATTACCACTATACCCTGGTAGATAGGTGCTATTATTATGCCCATTTTACAGATGATGAAACTAAGGCAAACAGATGTGAAATGATTTGTTCAGGGTCCCATAGCTATTAAGTGTCTTGAGACTAGATTTGAATTCAGGTCTTCCTGACTCCAAGCCCATTTAGCTGCCCAGTCAATATTGGTGATAATTTTTTTAAAGAACCAAAAATGTCTTAAGATTCTCAGTATTTATATATCTATTATTGGTGATGAAGTCCACCTAGGTGCCAGAACTGGTCAATCAGTGCTTAAATTTCACCCAGATGCTTGATGGATAGTAGAAGGATTCAAAGGAGATGGACTGCCTTTAGGAAACTGTGGCATTCTTCATGACCCCAAGCTTTTCTCTGTCTTTTAAAAAGCATCTTTATGGAGCAGCTAGGTGGTGCAGTGAATAGAGCACCAGCCCTGGAGTCAGGAGGACCTGAGTTCAAATCCAGCCTCAGACACCTAACACTTACTAGATGTGTGACCTTGGGCAATTTAACCCCAACTGCCCTCCAAAAAGCAAAAACAAAAAAAAAAACAAAAAAAACCAAAACCAACAAAGAAAAACCAAAACCAACAACAACAACCCCCCCATCTTTATTCTTTGGGTAATGCTATGCTCCTGTAGGTTGTGAGATACCAGTCTTAAAAGAATTAAAGTTTCAGGTTACCCAGATAGTCATAAACATGGTGGGCATGAGAAAGCTACACAATATTACTGAGGAAGAATTACACAGGAGAAACAACATGAAATATGTCACCAGGGAGATAATAATGATATTGACAAGCATTTATGTAAGCACTTTTCAAATATTACCTCATTTTAGCTCATATCTTCATTTTAGCTGCATGCCCAGAAGAGGAAGGTGGCCAGTCAGATGGGGGCAGTGCAGGGTCAGTGATAAATGGCTTGAGAGTTCTGCTGTTTATCATACAATGTCAAGAGCCTCAGAAGATAGCCTCCAGCAAATTAAGGATTAGTGATGATGGTAATAATAATTAGCCAAGTGCCTTAAAATGTGCAAAAACACTATTAGAATATTTCAGTAGCTGCTCCTTTGTAGGATTTCCTAGAGAATTTTCATCATGCAGGAAGATATGGCAAGAAGGGGCTTTTATTATTATTATTTTTTTTTTTGCTTTTTGGAGGGCAATTGGGGTTAAGTAACTTGCCCAAGGTTACATGGCTAGGTTTTTATTTGTGTGTGCATTAAGTGTCTGAGGCCAGATCCGAACTCAGGTCCTTCTGACTCCAGGGCCTGCACTCTACTCACTGCGCCACCTAGCCGCCCCTGGAAGGGGCTTTTAACTGAGTTGTTGGAGGAAGTATCCACATCTCTGAGATTTTAGACTTGTAGAAGTATGGAAACATGATAATAAGCATCAATCTGGGCATTCCAGTTTCAGGAATTTCTCAGTCTTTATTGGAGCTGCCCATAGAAATGGAAGTGCATTCATGTCTGAGCAGATGCCTGGGAAAGGCAAAGACCTCTTCAGATCAGTCACCTTTGTAGATTCAAAGGTAGTTGAGTTACCATGAGCGTTTGTGACCATAAGCATCTGTACTGTGTGGGCTCTGTGCAACCTGGGATGTGTATGCAGTATCTCTTTTTTTTTTGGAGGGCAATTGGGGTTAAGTAACTTGCCCAAGGTCACACGGCAAGGTTTTTGTTTGTGTGTGCATTAAGTGTCTGAGGCCGGATCTGAACTCAGGATCTTCTGACTCCAGGGGCGACGCTCTACTCACTGCGCCACCTAGCCGCCCCTAAGCAGTATCTCTTAAGAATTCTTGAGACTGTAGTACTCAAGACAGACCACTAGGTGGAGCAGTGGATAGATTGGTGGACCTGGAGGGAGGAAGATGGTACAAATCCAGCTTCACACAAGTCACTCCACTGCTGTCTTCCTCAGGCTCCTTATCTGTAAAATGGGCACAATAATTGTATCCACCTCCTGGGGCTCTTGTGAGGATAAATTGAGCTAATATTTCCAAAGTGCTTTGCAAACCTTAATGTGTTGTATAAATACTAGTTAAAATAATTATTATTTCATAACTCAATCCTACACCACCACCAGAAGAATATTGATCCTAAAAAGAATGAATTTTGGGTCAGAGAGAAGCTTGAAGTCATCTAAAGCACCACAGTTTCTCAAAGCTGGTCTAGTCCCTTCTTTTCCTTATTCACTTTGAGGATGCAGCTCATTGTTTATTCTGAAGGGAGAGGCTTAAGGTGATGCTTGTCCCAGGTGGTGCCAGCATCCCTGTGCTACTTTCTGTGCACCCTCCCTCTGTGAAACTTCCTCTATGGGAGTTTGGGGGGCATACACACCTGATTTTTTAGGACGGGGACCAGTGACTTGCTTCTTACCTAAGGAAACAAAGTGACATGGGGAGGGAGGCTGTGTGCTTAGGAATTATAAAAAATTTGTTTTACATCTCGATTGATTACCGATTGTCTATTAACCATTTCTTGTGAGCAATTTTCCATTCTAGAAGGTGAGCAGAGAATAGACTAATAGGTTTTGTGTGTTGTTTCTAGCTCCAAGTCAGAGCCCATGCTTTTGATGGGCCATACCATAGCTCCAAGTCCTTTTTTTCCACCCCATGGATGGCTTTGTGCTTTCACAGTTCTGGAACTCATTTCCAAATTATGCACATCTTACTGGAGCCACCCCCACCAGGCAAGTGGTTCTCAGAATCTTGTAGCCTGTGGACAACCTTTGTTTTGGGGTAGAAGAGTTTTGGAAACAGTAGGTATGTAAGGAAGGCTTCTACATATGCAAAAATATGGTAATGGTGCCTTATGGAGTGTTGTGGGGATTGAATAGGTCAGATTTGAAAGGTACTCTGAGCTCATTATTTAGAAAGGTGCTATGTAATTATGGTGGGGTGTCATAATGCTTTGACAAGCATACCAAGAGCTAGTGGCCTTTTGCAGAGAGAGAGCTACTGTTTAGAAACACAGATGAAGAGTCCTCTATTAGGGACTGTTGGGAGCTGAAAGAGTTCCTGCCCTTTTGGCTCAGCTCCAGAAAGATGGAGAGATGTGTTTTGTTTTGGGGGAAAATCTTACTCCCTGACTCCTGTTAGTGTGGCTTCCATGGCACTCTACTGGAAACCACCAGAGGGCAGTATTGTCTTGCTCACACCAATCCTCTCATTAACAATTTCAGATTAGATTTGTGTATAAAAATAGCATTTTGGCATGGCCTGCAGAAACTTCCTTAGTGCTCAGCCGTTGCTGGGTGCCTTTGCTGAAGATCTGAGCTTGGTCTTGTATTCCTGGGTATTTCTTGTTGTTCCTATATAACCCAAGTGAGAGGTGGCCAGGTTCCAAAGTTGACTGTGTCAGATTGGAACTTTTGCTATATGGGAGGGAAGATGGGGACAATGGTATATGGAAGAATGTAAGTCAAAATTCAGAGATTTTTTTGATATGGAAGGGACCTTAAACATCATTGTGTCTAATTTACTCATTTTACTAGACCCTGAGAGATTAAATGACTTAACTCAATGATGGGAGACCTAGACTAGAACTCAGCACCACTAATTGCTAGCCCAATGTTTGCTTTTTCTTTTTTTGCTTTTTTGGAGGGGGAGGGCAAGGCAATTGGGGTTAAGTGACTTGCCCAAGGTCACAGGGCTAGTAAGTGTTAAGTATCTGAGGCCAAATTTGAACTCAGGTCCTCCTGACTCCAAGTGCTGGTGCTCTATTCACTGCACCACCTAGCCACCCCTCTTTATTTTTTTTTTAAAGAAAGAAATATTACAGAACCACAGAATTTGAGACTCAGAAGTCACCTAGTCTAACTTATACATGAAATGAATCTCCTCTATGACCTAGGAAGCAAGTAGTCACCTATCCTTTGACTAAAGACCTCCAAAGAGAAAGAACTCTCCACTTCTCCAGGCCACTCATTCCAATTTTGAACAGTTCTAATTGTTCAGAAAGTTATCCTGACATCAAGCAGAAACAGCCCTCTTTGCAACTTCTACCCACTGTTCCTGGCTCTGTAATCAGGCACCAACCAGAATGTATCTAACCCCTCCATCATATGCTGACCTTTTAAATATCTGAACACCACTATTATGCCTACCCTGTCTTCTCTTTTCCTGCTAAATGTTCCCAGTTGTTTGAAGAGGTTGTCATATATATATATATATATATTTTTTACATTTGAAACATTTAATTTTAAGACTTCGAATTTCAGATCCATTCCCTTCTTCCCTTGTCACCCACTCCCTCTGGGAAGATAAGCAATTCAGTATGTGTTGTACATGTATAGCTATGCAAAACATTACCATAGTAGATATATTGTAAAAGGCTGCTTATATTTCCCTCCCACCCATCCCACCCCCCACCTGGTCCATTCCCTACTTTGATCCTGTCCCTCTTCGAAAGTAGGTACTTCCAACCTCCCCTTCCCCTAGAATGCCCTCCCCTCCATCATGCCCCCTCTTATCCCTCTTCCCCCTACTGTCCTGCAGGGTGAGATATCCCATTTAGTATGTATGTGATTCTCTCCCTGAGCCAAATTCAATGAGAATAGGGTTTTGCCTTTTTGCCTTCCTGTTCTTCCCCTCCCCTGCAACTACTTCCCCTTGCCTCTTCTACATGAGATAGTTTGCCCTACCCTGTCTCTCCCCATCTCCTCTTGTCACTTTCCTCTTTCACCTCTTAACTTCACCCCTTAAGTATCATTCCTTCCCACCAAATTTAACCTGTGCCCTCTATCCATGTATACCTGTAAACATATATACACACATCCACATATGTATTCATATGGCCATATACCCTTCTTCAATTATTTTCATAACGAGAAAGGTTTCATCAGTCACAGTTATTGTTTTTCCATGTAGGAATGTAGATAGTTCAACTTTGATAAGTTCCTTTTGATTTCTTTTCCTTGATTACCTTCTCAATCATCTCTTGCTTCTTGTGTCTGAATGTCAAATTTTCTATTCAACTCTGGTTTTTTCCTCAAGAATGCTTGAAAGTCCTCTGTTCCACTGAATGACCATATTTTCCCCTGAAACAAGATACTCACTTTTGCTGGGTAGGTGACTCTTGGCTTCAGTCCCAGCTCTTTTGCCCTCTGGAATCTCGTATTCCATGCCCTTTGATCCCTCAGTGTAGAAGCTGCCAGGTCCTGGGCTATTCTGATTGTGTTTCCACAATATTGAAATTGTTTCTTACTGGCTGCTTGGAGTATTTTCTCTGTGGTCTGGGAGTTCTGGAACCTGGCTATAATATTCCTAGGAGTTTTCTTTTTGGGATACTTTTCAGGAGGTGATTGGTAGATTCTTTCAACCTCTATTTCCCTCTCTGGGTCTAAAACATCAGGGCAATTTTCCTTCAGAATTTCTTGAAGGATGATTTCTAGGTTCTTTCTTTGATCATGACTTTCAGGTAGTCCAATAATTTTTAAATTATCTCCCCTGGATCTATTTTCCAGGTCAGTGGCTTTTCCCATGAGATATTTCACATTGCCTTCTATTCTTTCATTTGTTTGGATATGTTTAACAGCATCTTGATTTCTCATAAAGTCACTAGCTTCCATTTGGTCCAGTCTAATTCTGAAGGAATGATTCTCCTCAGTGAGCTTTTGAGATTCTTTTTCCATCTGGCAAATTTGGCTTTTTAAGGCATTCTTCTCCTCATTGCATTTCTGAGCCTCTTTTGCCATTTGAGTTAGTCTATTTTTTAAGGTGTTGTTTTCCTCAGTTAGGCTGTTGACTATCATTTCATACTTTTCTTGCATCTTTCTCATTTCTCTTCCCAATTTTCCCCCCACTTCTCTTATCTGCTGCTTAAGGTCCTCTATGGCCTGTAGCCAGCTTGTATTTTCATTTGGGGCTTTTGGTGCAGGATTTCTGAGCCCCCAGTCCTCCTCCTGTTCCATGCTTCAATCCTCTTTGCCCCCAAAATAGGAGTCTAATGTTGCATTTTTCTGTTTATTTTGTTTCCTTTGCCTAGGCATATTTCCACTTAATTACTTGATTTTTGGGCTTGTTGCCACAGTAGGACTCTGCCACCAGACAGGAGAGCTTCCGTCCCAAACGTGGGGTCTTCACAACTTCCGGAGGTTGGGTAGCCTCTGTAAAGCCTCCACCCGCTCTGGCAAATTGGATACCCACCCCAAGCCTCCCCACAAGACCACAATCCAGATCCAAGCAGGTTAAAGCAAGAGCAATTAACCCCAAGACTGATTTCTGGATCTCTCTACAGTTCGAAGACCAGGAGCTGGAGCTGCCACTGACGATGCAAAATGGCTTCTGTGCCGAGTTTCCTCAGCAGCTTTTCACCCCCAGGGGAGGAAGCAGATGAGCTCCCCAAATACTGGTCCCAAAGTCCATAGGGCACTAACCTCTCACTTTGTCCTAGGCATATCTGTGCTGATAATTCTGGAATTGCCACAGCTGCTGGTGTTCTGGGGTCCCTCCAGCTGGCTGCTGTCCTGGCCGCCCTGGGGCTAAAACCTCGGCTCATGTGGGCCTGGGCTTGGCTCCCAGAGCGCTGTGCTGGCCTCTCCCTGCAGGGCTGCTGGGCTGTCCTCAGCAGGAGGTTAGCTTCTCTGTGTCGTTCTGTGGGTGCTGGGGCTCCAGAAGTTGTTCAGATTCCCCTTTTACATTGTTTGGAGGTGGTGTGGGGCAGAGCACCTTGGAAGTGCTGTTGCTACCCAGGTTGTCATATATTACATGAACTCAAGTCCCTTCTCCATCCTGGTTGCCTTCTAGACAATCTCTAGCTTATCTATGTCCTTCTTAGACTGTGTCACCTAAACTAAAAGCAATTTTCCAGATGAGGTTTGACAAGGGCAAGGAATAGTGAGATAATCACCTTGCTTTTCCTGGGAGCTGAGCTTCTCTTAATGTAACCAGTTTTTATTGATGTCTTTTTTAAACCATCCCTGTAACAAGAATTAAAGTAAATCATCCCACTGCCCATGTGTCTGTCTACTTCTGCACCTACAGCCCACCTTCTGTCTGGGGAAAGGAAATCAGCTTCTGGAGTCAACAATGCTCATATCACTGATCAGAGTTCTGATGTCTTCCAGTGTTGTTTTCCTTTAATAGTTAGTGGTCATTGGGTAAATCATTCTCTTAGTTCTGCTTCCTTTGTTCTTCTTTAAGTTAATATGGGTAGGGACAGTGTCTCTTTTGTCTTTGTTTACTGATAGCGTTTATTGATTGATTCTCTGAATTCTTTTTATGTCATGTATGAGGTCAGAATAATATTCCTGTACATTCATATGCCGTAGTTTGTTTAGCTCTCCCCAGCTTGTGGGTATCCCTTTGATTTTCCATTTTTGCTTATCACAAAAATTGCTGCTATAAATATTTTGTATATATGGGCCCTTTCCCTCTCTCCTTTGATTATACTTAGTATATATCAATGGGTCAAAAGGTTAGTGACTTTTCTTTTTTTTGGAGGGCAATTGAGGTTAAGTAACTTGCCCAAGGTCACACGGCTAGGTTTTTGTTTGTGTGTGTTAAGTGTCTGAGGCTGGATCAGAACTCAGGTCCTTCTGACTCCAGGGCCGACACTCTACTCACTGCACCACCTAGTTGCCCCGGTTAGTGACTTTTCTAGTGGAGTTCCAACTGGTTTTCCAGAATGGTTAGACCTATTTGCAACTCTACTAATAGAAATTCCTACAACCCCTTCAACATTTATTATTTTCATCTTTTTGTCCAATGCTCTCTCCAAAACACCATGCTACTTCAGTTAGGTGGCACAATGGGTAGAGTACTTACTAGTCTTGGAGTCAAGAAGACCAGAGTTCAAATCCTCCCTCAGATACTACTGGTGTGATGCTGGGTTACTTAACTCTGTCTGCCTCAGTTTCCTGACTTGTAAAGTGGGGATAAAAGTAGCACCTCTCTCTTCTGGTTGTTGTGAGGATCAAATGAGATAATATTTATAAAGTACTTTGTAAATATTAAAGTTCTATATAAATCCATGCTACTATTATGATTTCCACTTTAATTCCTGATTTTTGTCTCTTGTATTCTGCTGCTGGCAAGTCATTTCATTTTCTGTCTGCTTTGATTGATAATGCTATTGTTATGTATGGAGGACAGCTAGGTGATTAGTTCAGTGGATTGAGCACTGGATGTGCAATCAGGAAAACCTGAGTTCAAATCCAGTCTCAGACATTTACTAGTTGTGTGATCCTGGGTAAGTCACTTAACCCTATTTGCTTCAGTTCCTCATCTACAAAATGAGCTGGAGAAGGAAATGGCAAACCACTCCAGTATCTTTACCAAGAAAACCCCAAAAGGAGTCATGAAGAGTTAGATACGACCGAAACAACCGAACAACAACAGTTGGGATGTTGGGTCCATGCACAGACCCCATCAGCTTGCTCTGCTCTCTGGGGGCTCATTTCTGAGAGAATCAGGATGATGCATAAGGGAAGCACTTTGGAGAGATTATGGAGCATGCCCCTTACATTCCATAACTCATTCTAGTCAGCTAACCACATAGTGAAGGGGGAGGATCTCTGACTGGCTTCAGAGGCATTCAAAAGATCTCATTAGAAATGCAAATTGAAACAACTCTAAGGCATCGCCTCACACCTATCAGATTGGCTAATATGACAGAAAAGGAAAATAATAAAATTGGAGAGGATTTGGGAAAAAAATTCGGACACTAATACACTGTTAGTGGAGTTGTGAACTGATCTAAACTTTCTGGAGAGCAAAGGACTGTATCCCAAAGAGATTTTTTTTTTAAAGGAAAAGGACCTATTTGTACAAATATATTTATAGCAGCTCTTTTTGAAGTGGCAAAGAATTAGAAATTGAGGGGATGCCTATCAATTGGGGAATGACTGAACAAGTTGTGGCATATGATTGTAATGAAACACTATTGTGCTATAAGAAATGATGAGTAGGATGTTTTCAGAAAAAGCTGATCTTACATGAACTGATGCAGAGTGAAGTGAGCAGAACCAGGAAAACATTGTATACAGTAATAGCAATATTGTAAAATGATCAACTGTGAATGACTCAGCTATTCTCAGCAATACAATGATCTAAGACAATTCTAAAGGACTCATGATGCAAAATGCTATCCATCTCCAGAAAAAGAACTGATGGAATCTGAATGCAGATTGAAACATACCATTTTCACTTTATTTTTTTTTCATTTTTTGTTTGTGTTTTTTTTTCACAACGTGACTAATATGGAAATATGGTTTGCATGATTGCACATGTGTAACCTATTGCTTGATTTTGATTTCTCAATGAAATGGGAAGGAGAGAGAGAGAGAGAGAGAGACAGAGACAGAGAGACAAAAAAAGAGAGAGAGAGAGAGAGAGAGAGAGAGAGAGAGAGAGAGAATTTGGAACTCAAAATTTTAAAGAACAAATGTTAAAGTTGTTTTTACATGTAACTTGGAAAAATTATTATTGTTAATATTTTAAAGTTCATTAGCTTCAACTACTTGCTTTTTTGCTTCATTTGTTTCTAGGGATCTTGATAACTCCTTTCCTCCTAGCATCTGCTGAGGGGAGTGGAGTCTCTAACCTTGGCAATTCTGAAAGGTCAAGAGAGTGAGTTACAGCAATCTGGAAGTCAGAGCCCAGGATGAGGGGGTATTGTAGCCAACTCAGCATCAATGTCGTAAGGAGCAAGGAGCAACATTATGGAGAACATTCAGTTCCTCTACCCAATGGAAACTAAAGGGATAGTCAAATGCCTTCCTCCTTCATATGTTAAATTATTACAGGCAGGAGTGTGCTAGAAACCAGCTCCAATTGGGGCACAAAAGCTGATTGTTAAATTTTCAGTCTGAGCATTTATGCCTCAGAAATATGAAGGTTGAAAAAAAAAAACAGGTCTTGATTTATTGTTTTGATTTGTCTAGACTTAAGAAAGTGATGGGGAAAACATTAATAATGCAGTTTAGCTTAAAAGTTTGTTTTTCATCCATTTTCCCCTGGTTATTAAACATTTACCAGCACACCCCTAATTATAGGTCATTTTTGTTTTCATGTTGTCTCAGAATTCAAAGAATTTCTATGTTGGAAGAGGCCTTATTGGCCATTTAGAACTCTATAGCACACTCAACAAATGACCAGCTAGTATTTGCTTGAAGACCTCTGAGGGAAAAAACACATCATTTCCCAAGAGAGTTTATTCTACTTTGGGATAATTAATTGTTAACAAGTTTTTCTTGACGTCAAGTCTAAATTTCCCACTTTGCAATAGCTTTTGGTTCTAGTTCTGCCATCTGAGGTCAAACAGAACAAATCTGATCTTTCTTCCTGGTGACAGCTCTTTAAATACTTGAACACAGCTATCCTACCTCCACATAAATCTTCTGTTCTCCAGGCTTAACATCCCCTGTTCCTTCCACTTGTTGAATTTGAGTCTGTCAGCATCCTGGTTGTTCTTCCTTGAACTCTCTCTAGCTTATATTCTTTCTAAAATGTGCAGCCCAAACTGAACCTGGGGGGAGCACATCAGGACTCTTTCCTCCTTATCCCTTTAAGGTGTTACTCTCTTAAAGTAGCCTACAATCATATTAGATTTCTTGGTTGCCCTATTACTTGTTGTTGTTCCGTCATTTCAGTCACGTCCAACTCTCTGTGACCCATGTGAGGTTTTCTTGGCAAAGATACTGGAGTGGTTTGCCATTTCCTTTTCCTCCTCTTTTTATAGATGAGGAAACTGAGATGAACAGGGTTAAGTGACTTGCCCAGAGTCTCAGTTAGTAAGTGTCTGAGGTTGGATTTCAGGTTGGGTCTTCCTGACTCCAGGCCTGGAACTCTATCCACTGCACCAATGAGCACTATTATCATCCTCTTTTTTTTTTTTAAGTAGATGAGAAAACTGAAGCTTGTGATTTGTCCAGAGTCACACAACTAGTAATTGTCTGAAATTAGCTTCGGACTCAGGTCTTCCCAGCTCTAAGTGTAACATTGGTCCATGATTCCTCTCCAAGATGGGGAGCTAGATTTTAGATGATATTACTCCATAAAGCATAATTGCACTTTTTTCTCCCTTTCCTTTTTATTTGTAATGTTAAGGAAATCCAAGTCTCCAGCAAAAGCCTGAGTTATTGGTTGACATCTACAAGGATGACATTGGTGAGGGTTTTATTACTTCAATTTTTCTTTTGGTTTCTTGGGAAGGATATGCTGCTTAGGAACTGTCAAATTATATTCACAAACCATTTGTCAAACACCTTGCTCCCTCAGAGCTTTAAGCGTCTGTGTTTGTTATATACTATCCTTGTGGTTTTCGTGACAAGCTGCTCACAGCCCTTTTCCTGAAAGATGTTGACAGTGACTAGACCAATACAAGTAATTTCTGGGGGGATTACAGGAACTAGGGGAAGAGTGTATGAGACAAAGGAAAAGAGGGGAGAATAGAGGAGTAATTGAAGGAGATCAAGACCTCTACTCAAGCCAGTCAGGCTTGCTGGTACTTTGATTTATAATTATTTTTTTGGTGGTTATGCAACCTTTGTACACATGTATATCTAAATATACACATATATGTACTGTGTATTTGTGTATGTGTGTCTGTACAAGAGATGGCTCTGGGGAGGGAAGAGGAGAGAAATATTTGTAAAGGAAGGTGATATAAAAACAAAGGATATCAAAAGTTTTTTAAAAAAAAGAAATTGCATTCCATTAAAAAGGTTGTCTTAATATCATTGTTGGTCTCTAGTTCTGATGCTTTTATTTCTGTTAACCTCATGCAAGGTCCAAAGGACAGAAGAACCCTGGATGAAATTCAGAGATGGTTAGAAGACAGCAAGGCAAGGGGCTAGGTGAGGAACCAGAGAAGACGCCAACTGACAGTTGCATAGGAATGAAGTCCACAGAGATGGACACAGCTTAAATTTTAGGCAGTAACAGGACTCCCTTAGACCTATAATCTATCGGACTCTGTGTAAGTGGCCCAAGGAAGACCCAAATAGAAGAAGATTCTTCATGCTAGGTCTATGACACAGACAAATAGTCATTGTAGGCTTTTTGGGACTTGGGGTCACTGTATAGATTTGTTGCCAAATATGCTACATTTATTGACTTTTTTTTTAATAGAACCTTCCTTGGGCACTTTTTAGAGATCATGCTTACAGATAGTGAGTTGGTGCCCATCTCTAGCTTTTTGGCAGAGATATTTCTCAGTTTTCTTGTTGGGAATTCAAGAAAATTAAGTATAAATCTTCCCCATATACACACAAGCATATGCACATATAGTATATATAGAAAGTATATATACTTTGTACATATTATATATATACATACTATATATGTAATATATACACATTATATATACTATATATAAGTATACAACACACAATATACTTTATATATACTATATATAGTGTTTTATATATGCTTTATATATACTATATATGATGTTATAGGTACTTTATATATACTGCATATACACATATACACACTTTATATAGTTGTATATACACTACAAAGTATATATACTTTTTATACCATATATGTAACTACATACACACACTTTATATATTATACACATGTGTATGTATATTATATATACATATTTTTATGTGCTCAAGAATACAATATATACATAGTGTATATAGAGTATATCAAGGTACATGTGTAGTGTAAACATACATATGCATGTGTGTTTCACAATGTGTATATAGTATAGCTGTGTATATATATATATATACACACATATTTGTGTACATATTATATATATTATATACACACATATGAAAGATTTTCACTTTACTTTTCTTGAATTCCAAACAAGAAACCTGAGAAATATCTCTGCCAAACAACCTGGAGGCAGGCGCCAACTCCCAATCTGTAAGCATGATCTCTATAAATTACCCAAGAGAGGTTTTATTAAAAGAAAAATCAATGAATGTAATGTCTGGCAACAAATTTATATAGTGACCCCCAAGTCCCAAAGACACTACAGTGAATATTTCTCTGTATCAGAGGTTTAGTATGAAGAAGCTTCTTATATTTGGGTCCTCCTTGAGCCACTCATGCAAAGTCCACTGGGGAAGTGGGTCTGATGGAGTCCCAAGAGTTATTTCCTACATTGGGTCCATCTTTTCATTGCTTCATTGCTATGCTCTTCTCAGTTGGGTTTTTCCTCATTGTCCCTTACCTAACCTCTTACTTTCTTGTCTCCTAATCACCTCTGGATTTTAACCTGGGTTCTTCTGTCCTTAGAACCTTGCATGAGGGTAACAGATATATATATATATAAAACTAGAAACCAACACATCTATATTAAAACAGCCTTTTTAAGTATGCAATTTCTTTTTAAAAGTAAAGTTTTATTGAGATCCTTTGTTTTCATATCACCTTGTTTACAAATACATCTCTTCTTCCTTCCATAGATAGCCATCCTTTGTAGCCAAGAATTTTTTTTTTAAGAGAGAAAAATAAAGTAGCTTAGCAAAACTAACACATATATCAAATTTGTTAGCATATGTTTGAGGACATCTTTGAGGACAAATCTGATCATTATAATTTCAGTGTTCAGTTTGTTTTTGTTCTTTTCACGGACATTATTTTAGTCGTGTATTTCTGGTTCTGCTAACTTCACTTATGCAAATAATTTTGAAAAATTTGAATATTGACTTAGATATTGGGGCATATGGGTGTATTTTCTGCATATCCTTTGATTTTATTCAGCTGGGATAATGAAGCCAATTTGATTACTTGGTTTCCTGTCTTTAGTGTATACTTCAGGAAAAGTTTGAAATTAGAATCCTTATCTTTTTTTGATTGAAACAAAAATTTTAAGTAATAGGATTGATGATGTAAGAGCAATCCCTCTATAATTCAGGGAGAATATTAAGACCTGATGAGACTTAATCCCATGTATGTGATTGCATATGAACCAATAGGGGTGTTCTTTTAAAAATTGTTTTAAAGTTTATTTATAAATTTTACATTCATTTTTAATATTTTAAGTTCTAAATTTTCTCTCTCCCTCCATCTGTTCTCCCACCCATTGACAAAGCAAGCAATACAATGCTAAAAATATTCTAATGTAGTTGTTCCAGAAATTTACAGACCATCCACAACCCCTATTTAGGCCCACATATTCATGCACACGCACACACACATTTAAGCATAATATATACACATACATGTGTGTGTATCCTTTTCTTTTCATAGATTCAGAGCTGGAAAGGACCTTACATGACATTTCTTTAACGTCTTCACTTTACTGATGAGGAAACAAGCTTAGAGGGGTTAAGTGACTTGCCCAAGGTCACACAGGTTAGAAATGACCTGTGTTATTAAGGCAGAATTTGAATTCAATGCTTCTGATTCCAAGCTAATGCCTTTTTCCACTGTACCACACTGCCTCTAAGTTGTGCATCTATGCCAGGACTATATAATTCACTCATGCCCAACTCTTCATGACCCCATTTGTGGGTTTTTTTTTTTTTGTAGGGGGAAGGCAGGGCAATTGGGGTTAAGTGACTTGCATTTGGGTTTTTGGTTTTTTTTTTTTTTTTGGCAAAGATACTGGAGTGGTTTGCCATTTCCTTCTCCAGCTAATTTTACAGATGAGGAAACTGAGGCAAATAGGGTTAATCGACTTGCCCAGGATCACACAGCTAATAAGTATCTGAGGCTAAATTTGAACCCAGGAAGATGAGTCTTTCTGGCTTCAGGCCTGGCTCTCTATCC
This sequence comes from Gymnobelideus leadbeateri, assembly GCA_011680675.1. Classification (NCBI taxonomy): domain Eukaryota; kingdom Metazoa; phylum Chordata; class Mammalia; order Diprotodontia; family Petauridae; genus Gymnobelideus; species Gymnobelideus leadbeateri. The sequence continues at coordinate 371,615 of WOXC01011778.1, read as the reverse complement.
TGCACCACCAGCCTTAACAATAATAATAAAAAATAATTTATTACTATTCTTTTCATTGTTTTTACCTCTACCATTCTGAGTTTTGATTTACTCCCTCATTTGGGACAGCTGTGGGCTACAACCAGCAGAACTATACTACAAACTGCCCTTGAGTTCCAGCTTTCCCAGATGGTCCTGGCTGGACACAAAGGGTGGCAGTGTGAGTGTGATTTATCAGTCTATCTTCTCACTATCACAGGCTCTGCAGGTTCCCTTTTATTAAGAGTTCCAGGCTATTCCTGGTGATGTATGTTACTTGCTCCAGCTGGCTCTTATATGGCTTGCCCAGTGTGAGACTCTGGTACTTCATGATAAGGACAAAAAATGCCGTCTGAGTTAGATCCAAGGGCAAGCCAGGCCAGTGCGTTGTCTCTAACAGTTAACTTAAAGGGTGGTTGTTCCAAGGTAGGATGATTTCCTTCTATGACAAATTTTCCTAGAGCACTTTGAATATCTTCTTTGCCCTCACCCTATACCCTACCTTGTATTAAATCTCCTGTAGGCTTAGCATTGCCCTGCTCATAGCGGAGAATGTAAGCTCCTTGAGGGCTGGAAAAAATGCTTTTTCCTCAGCCCCCATTTTTATATGCTTAGTGTCTCATAGAGGTCCTTCGTAGATATCTGATGAATGAAATTCATGTCAATATTAGTGGACACTAAGCATTCCTTTCATATCAACATAATTTTATCAATTAATAAATTAAAGCCTTGTACATATTTATGGTTTTTTTTTTACTTATACTATTTCTGAATGAACAAATAAAAAAATTAAGTGCTCACTATATAACAGGACCTCTGCTAAGTGCTGAGGATACAAATAAAAAATAAAAGATATTCTTTGCCCTCAGGGAGTTTACATTCTAATAAGGGAAGATAACACATGAGGAGTGGTGGCCAGGGATGTGGGAAGGTGTGTGGAGTCATAGGGCACAAAATTGACATGCCCCTTCTAGGTATTGTTGATTTTTGTTTCAAGAGTTGGAGGTAGGGGTACCAGTAGCATTGTGGCATGAATGTGTCTGGTGAGCATTAGTCATCATGGTGGATCTGGGTTAGGCCTCTGAGAGTAACAAATTCCAAATGATTGTGACCAGATGTGTAGAGTAATGTTTCCCTGTGTTTTTCCTGAAAATTTCTCCTTCAATCTTCACTATAATTCAGATGCACCTGGATTTAGTAAACAATGAACAAATCCAACTATCTCCTGTATATTGGGGCGGGAAAGGATCAATGCCACATTAATGATATTGACTTATTATCTCTGGCATCAGCTTTTCTTTCAGGAGTAATCACTGTAAAACAGAAATTGTACAAACAGAATCTAGGTCCTTTAATATGGGGATTGTTATAGGATTTACTCATTCCTAAAGGATTGTCTATAAAGGCAAATTTGCATGTACAATCCTATTTCCCCAATTATTTGCATTATAAAATTGGCGATGTATTCCTAAGGGGAAAAAAATCATGAAGATCCAGCTTTGACACATTGTCCAAGGGACATGTCTCAACAATTCTCTGTTCTGCTTCAGAGTTCCTTTTTTTTTTTCAAAGACTTGTCAGAGTGGTATGTATTTATACCATGGTGGAGTGAGGAAAAGAGTTTTAAGAAAACTTATGGGGAAGGGGTGGATGTTAATTCTGGATAGACAAGAAAATTCAGATTCAGACAGGAATAGTAGTTAAGAAAACATAGTTGGCACAAAGACAGGTGTTTTTGTTTTTTTTTGCCTTTAGATTTTTTTTTTTGAAAAATTATGATTTTACTTACTTTCATTCCCATAGAGGCAAAATATGCATGCCCAGCTCCATGGAAGGTGCCTATGTCCAGTAGATGAAGAGGTTCCCCAATCACGCCCATTTCATAGTTATTTGGAGATGTGTCATATGTCCCCACGAGATTGTAAGGTCCATGAAGGCAGGGATCCCATCTTTTTTTTAACATTAAATTTTATTTTATTTTTTCTCAATTACATGTGAACAAAAATTTTAGATATTTATTAATTTTTTTTGAGTTCCATATTCTTTTCCTCTTTACCTCTTCTCCTCCCTTCTTGAGAAGGCAAACAATTTGATATATATTATTCATGTGAAGTCAAGCAAAACCTGTTCACATTAACCATATTGCAAAAGAAAATGCAGATCAAAAGAAAAAAAAGAATAATAAAAAAAGTTTTAAAAAGTATGCTTCAATCTTCATTCAGTGTCCATCGGATCTTTCTTTGGAGGTGGATAGCATTTTTCATCGGAAGTCCTTTGGAATTATCTTGGATCACTATATTGCTGAGAACAGTTAAGTCATTCACAGTTGATCATCATAAAATATTGCTATCACTATGTACAATGTTATCCTGGTCCTGCTTACTTTACTCTGTATCAGTTCAATGTCTTTCCAGGTTTTTTGAAAAATCATCCTACTTATCATTTCTTACAGCACACTTTGCCTCAGTTCATGTAAGCTCCTCGATGATATTCTGAAAACATCCTGCTCAACATTTCTTTTAGCACAATTCATTCAGTCATTTCCCAATTTCCAATTCTTTGCCATCACAGAAAGAGCTGCTATAAATATTTTTGTACCTATGCGTCCTTTTCCTTTTTCTTTGATCTCAATAGGATGTAGCAGTATTTCTGGATCAAAGGAAATGCACAGTTTTATAGCCTCTTTGAGCATAGTCCAGGGATACCATCTTTTCTTTTAATTTTTTTTTTCTTTTTGGAGGGGGGAAGGGCAATTGGGGCTAAATAACTTGCACAAGGTCACTTAGTAAGTGTTAAGTGTCTGAGGCTGGATTTGAACTCAGGTCCACCTGACTCCAGGGCTGGTGCTCTATTCACTGTGCCACCTAGCTGCCCCAGATCCTATCTTTTCTAAACTTTGCTTCTCCTCTACCACTTAGCATGATGCTTTGCCTTCAATAACTACCTGTTGAATTGAATATTGAATAATGCCATCCCCGTATTAAATTATTTTAGTTTTGCTTTCCTTAAAGGTCCCTCTCATTCTTGTTGAACTTCCCCAACTGGAAATAGTAATTATTTAACATTTTTTTTTTTTTGCTTTTTGGAGGGCAATTGGGGTTAGGTAACTTGCCCAAGGTCACATGGCTAGGTTTTTGTTTGTGTGTTCGTTAAGTGTCTGAGGCTGGATCCAAACTCAGGTCCTTCTGACTCCAGGGCCGACACTCTACTCACCACGACACCTAGCCGCCCCTCAGAGACCCCTTTTACATAAATTTGGAAATGATGGGAGCTGGAGCCACGAGGAAATGCTGTTACTACTCTGCCATCTTGACTCTGCCCCCTGTTTAATAGTATCTTGATTTCTCATAAAGTCACTAGCTTCCATTTGCTCCAGTCTAATTCTGAAGGAATGATTCTCCTCAGTGAGCTTTTGAGATTCTTTTTCCATCTGGCAAAGTTGGCTTTTTAAGGCACTCTTCTCCTCATTGGCTTTTTGAACTTCTTTTGCCATTTGAGTTAGTCTATTTTAGTGTTAGTGTTATTTTCTTCAGTCAAGTTGTTGACACTCATTTTATAATTTTCTTGCATCATTCTCATTTCTCTTCCCAGTTTTTCCTCCTCTTCTTTTATTTGATTTTCAAAATCCTTCTTAAGTTCCTCTATGGCCTGTAAGCAGCTTATTCTTTTCTTGGAAGCTTCTGGTGCAGTTCTGACTTCTCTATCTTCCTCCTTTTCCATGCTTTTATCCTTTTTGTCCCCCAAAAAGGAATCCAGAGTCAGACCACTGTGCTTGCCTTGCTTCCCTCGTTTGCTCATGTTGCCACTCGATTACTTGACTTTTGATCTTTTTGCCACAGTAGAACTCTGCTACCAGAAAGGGGAGCTTTATCTGAAATACTGGAGCTATTAGTTGGGTGCCTTCTCTGAAGCCTCCACATGCTCTGGCAAACTGGTCATGTATCCCAGGACCTCCACCCTAGACTGCAATCCAGATCCAAGAAGGTTAAAGCAGGATCGATTACCCCTCAGTGGTTGCTTGGTCCCCCTCCAATCTGCAGACTAGGAGCTCTGAAGCATCCATGTGGCATCAGCACCATGGCCACAGGGCCTCAGCAGCTTCTCCCTCCAGGGGGTAAAGGCTTGACTGCACTCCCAGACTCCAGGTTCACACTGCACTGACCTCTCACTTTGTCCTTAGCATCTATAGGTTGATAATTCTGGAAACTGCCACAGTTGCTGGTGATCTAAAGTCCTTCCAGCTGGAGGCTGGTTGTAGCCACCCTGAGGCTAAAACCTTGGGCTGGTGGGGGCTGGGCTCGGCTCCCAACAGGCTGCGCTGGCTTCGTTCTGCTGGCCTGCTGGGCTGTCCTCCATGGGAGGTTAGCTTCTCTCTGTCATTTTGTGGGTCCTGTAGCTCTAGAGTTTGTTCAGAGTTACCTTTTACATGTATTGGAAGAGGTGGAAGCAGGAGCCCGGATGAAGTCCTGTTTCTACTCTGCCATCTTGACTCGGCACCCCCTCCAGCATAAATTCTAATGGGGGAAAGCAATATGTCAATATCTAGTTACATATGAGACATATACAGAATAAACAAAGGTAATCTGAAAGGGAAGGCCTTAGCTGTCTTGTATTTCCCTCCCCCACCCTACCAGTCTCCATATATCTGGCTGTCAAAAATTCCCTACCAGGTACCTTTTCCCTGGAGGTCAATTCTAGTTGGCCCATGTTCCAAAAGTTCCTGTACTTACTTCTTTCCAATCCCACTCTAATTTCTACCCACATTGTAGTGTAAATTATTTTAATAAAGTAATCTAATTGTCTAACACCTAGCTAAAATATAAATAATGAGCTCAACTCTCCCAAGGGATATTCACATTTTACAGGAAATGTTTGTGAACTTAAATGGACGTCTTAGAGAAATGGACCACTACTCCCACCTCACCCTTCATTCCAGGTTCTGTAAAGGAGGACATCAGGTGTGGGAAGGGGAAACAGACACCTTGGGACCCCATTTTGCAAAAGGAAGAACCACTTATTTAGCTCATAGAATGAAGGGGAGTGGCAGGGCCAGCTGTAGGAAGAATTTCAACATAAAAGATCAGTAATTATGTGCCTTCTTTTCTCTTCCTTCTTGACTGCTTCCTGTTGCTTCTTTTCAAATTTGTGAGTCAAGGTATTAGTGAGGTGATTATTTCCATTATAGTAGTTTGTATTTTCCCTTTAGTTAAAAACAAAATGAAATAAAGGCAGGCATGGCACCACACGCCTGTAAATCCTGCCAATGGGGAGGCTGAGGCTGGTGGATTGCTTGAGCTCCATGTGCTAAGCCATTTGGGTGATTGCACTAAATCTGGCACCAGTATAGGGAACCCCTGGAAGTGAGAGACTACCATGTTGCCTAAGAATGGGGTAAACTGGCCTACGTTGGAAACGGAGCAAATCATAGCTCCTATGCCAATCATTAGTGGGATCAGCCTATGAGTGGCCACTTCACTTCCAGCCTGGGAGAGACAGGGAGACCCAGTCTTATTAAAAAAAGAAAGAGAAAAAGAAAAGAAATAAAAGCAGAAAGGAAGGAAAAGGGCAAAGAAAGAAGGAAAGAAAGAAAGAAGGCTATTGACTATATCAAATTTTCTATGTAGAGCTCCATGCCACATTCACATTTTTGGAACTTCAGTCAGTCAGTTGCTCAATAAATATTTACTAATATAGAGAAAGTTGACAGTTTCTACTTTCAGGTAGCTCACAGTCTAACAAGGGAAGCAACGTGCAAACAATTATATACAAATGAGCTATATACAGGATAAGTTGGAAATAATAAACAGAGAAAAGGCACCAAAATTAAGGGGACTCAGCAAATGCTTTCTATAGAATGTGGGATTTTAGCTGGGACTTGAAGGAAGTCAGAAGGTGGAGATTAGGACAGAAAGACAGCCTTTTAGGTATGGGGAGCAGCTAGTGAAAATTCTTGGAGTTGGCAGATGGAGTGTCCAGTTCCAGGAACAGTAAGGAGGCTAGTTTCGGTATATTGAAGAATATGTGGGGGTGAGTGAATTGTAAGAAGACTGGAAAGGGGGGTTAGGGTATAAAGGCTTTGAACAAAGGATTTTATATTTGAATCTGGAAGTGATAGGGAGCTATTGTAGTTTTCTTGAATAGGGGGTGACCTGGTGAGGTAGTCCAGCACGAGGTGATAAGGACCAGCCTCAGGATAGTGGCAGTACCAGAAGAAAAAGGGAGTGTGGGAGAGATGTTATAAAGGTAAAATCTAGAGGCTTTGGCAACAGATTGGATGGGAGGGTGAGGGACAGTGAAGAGCTGAGGATGTCACCTAGGTGACTAGGAGGATGGTGATTTTTCTTGAGAGAGAAATTTGGAAGAAGAGAAGGTGTGTGTGTGTGTGTGTGTGTGTGTGTGTGTGTGTGTGTGTGTGTGTGTGTGTGTGTGTAAGAGAATGAGTTCAGTTTTGGACATTTTTAGTTTAAGATGTCATGGGGACATACAGTTCCAAATGTCTAACAGACAACTGGAGATCCAAGATGGGGTCAGCAGAGAGGTTAGGACTGGATAAGTAGATATGAGAATTATCAACATAGAGATGATATTTGAATCCATGGGAGCTGATGAGAACTCCAAGTGAAACAGTATAGAGGAAGAAGAAGAGAGGGAACAGGACCAAGCCTTGGGTGACACCCCCTTACTAGTGGTAGTGACCTAGATGAAGACCCAGAAAAGAGACTGAGGAGTAGAGGTCAGATAGATAGGAAGACCAGGAGAGAGCGGTGTCCTGAAAACCTAAAGAGAAGAGGGCAATTAATAGTGGCAAAGGTTGCAAAGTGGTCAAAAAGAATGAAGATTGAGAAAAGGCCATTAGATGTGGGAACTAAGAGATTACTGGTAACTTTGGAGATAAGGGATTTGGTTGAATGGTGGAAGTGAAAGACAGACTCTAGTCTAGAATTAAGAAGGGAGTGAGAAGAAAGGAAGTAGAAGTATATGTTATAGATGACCCTGTCAATGAGTTCAGCCATAGAAGGGAGAAGGGATGTGGGATGGTAGCTAGTGGGAATGGATGGATCAAGTGAGGGTTTTTGGGAAGAAGGGAGACACAGGTATGTTTGTATATAGTAGTGAAACAGCCCATAGGCTACAAGAGGCCAAAGACAAATGAAAGAATGGGGATGATAGAGAAGATGGGATAGAATATCACCTGTATATGGATAGGGCTTTACTTTGGCAAGGAGAAGAGACACTTGATTATATAAGACAGAGGTGAAGGAGATAATGACAGAGAGTTTCTGGGTGATGGTGAGGTCAGGAGGAGAGGGGAAGAGGGAGCTTGTCTAATGATCCCAAATCTTTCAGTAAAATATGAGACAAAATTCTCAGCTGAGAAGGTGGAGGAGATGGGAGATTTGAGGAAGGATGAAAAAGTTTGGAAGAACCAGTGTGGTGGGATAGTGAATTAAGTAGGGAGGTGTAAAAATATTGCCTTGTAGCAATAAAGACGCTCAGTTAAGGTCATATAACATACATTTGTAGTGGATCTAGTCAGCATGGTTTCATGACTTTTCTCCAGTTTAATTCAGTAGCATGTTTGTAGGAGTGAAAGGCAGTAGATGGTGGGAGTAATCATCTCACTTGGTAGGGCAAGTTTGGTGATATGATATGGGAGTAAGAGCCTTGAAAGAAGAAGATGTGAAGTTCGACTGTGGTTTACCAAGGGGTCAAGATTGGGCAGAAAAGAGAGTGTAGCCAGTGTAGGGATGATAGCCTGGGAAAGAATGGAGGGCTGGAGGCACTGAAAGCCACCGTGTGGACAAAGAATAGGATTTGGGATTACAAGGCAGATGGCAAGGTGGAATGACAATAGATTTTGATCAGAAAAGAGCATTTCAGAGTTCATGAATATGAAAGTGGCATATCTGTGGATGATGGCAAGATCAAGGATATGGTCATTTTTGTGGGTGTCTGAGGTGGGGTAGATGAATAGGTCATATAAAATAAGTAAGTTGAGGAACTGTGAAGATGGAATGTTTGAGGAAATATCAGTATTCATATTGAAGTCCTCTAGTATGAAGGCAAGAGTTGAGGAGTAGAAAAAGACTGTGAGAGAGTCACTGAATTCATTGAGGAAAGAAGAAGAGTGCCCTGGAGGTTAGCCAACAGCTACCAGAATTTCGACTGGGTGGTACATACAGATTGAGTGAACTTCGAAGGAGCAGAAGATATTGCGTGATGGTGGTAGATGGGAAACCTGGAAGTAGAAACGGGGAAAAGGAGAATACAATTTCTCTACCTCCATCAATGAGTTGGGCAAATGTGTGAAAGTGCAACAGAGTTAGAGAGCCCAAGGAAGCCAGCTCTAAGTGAGCCAGAAGATAAAAGGGGTGTGGAAGGAAAAGGTTTAGGATGAAAGAATTTTTGTTGCTTATAGAACAGGCATTCCAGAGGGCATAGTGGAAAATGTGAGTCATTTTAGAGGGGGATATTGGGGAGGTTGGGTTGAAGGAAATGGGAATAAGGCATAGGTTAGTGGAGGACAGGAATGAAGTCTGAATCATGACTGCAAGTGTTCAGAAATTACTTGGATAGGGAGGATATGAAGAGGTTTGTTAAATATTGAGGCATGAGTTTAGGTAGGTTTTCATACTCCATAGGGATTTAGACTCAAACTCAGGGCGGAGTTTATCAGGGTCTTTGGCAGGTCAGGGAAGAAGACAGGTGATTGGAGCTGAAGGAATGGTGTTATTTCCCTTTCCTCAGGGTAGACCAGGATGGAGACGATGTAAAGGTCTTTCTCTTCTTCCCTGGAAGGGTAGAGTCTGGTGCTAGATGGAGCAGTGTTTCTACTTTTCCAGCAGGAGTCTGGAGACCTGACTCTACGGAAACTGGATTCATCAACTATTCAGAATCGTTGTTCAAACACCCCCTTCTTTCTCTGAACCTCCTTATGAGAAGCTAGTTTTTAGTCATGTGACATCAGAGTGAGGTAAAAAGATATTTACTTAAAATAGAATACAAGGCAGACAAAAAAGGGTTACCTCTAATAAAAAGCACCCATCCACAATTACCCAAAACTACTTCCTTCTTCTCTTTCCACTCAGGGAGGGTACAAATTCACAGGACTTTCATTCCCTGTCACCCAGGGGATGAATTCTTGAGTGTTGAGCACCAGAAGATGGTGTCCTCTTTTGACAGTGGTTGGTAAAACCCCAAGGTCTGCAAAGTGAGGACTTCCCCAGCACTGGAATGCTGAAGCCTCAATATCTGCAAAGTGTCATTTGGGATAGGGAACCATTAGGAACAGTAGGAATTAAACACAAGTGAGGAGAAACCTCTGGTCAATAACAACAGGGCTGAAATAATAACAACTAGCATATATAAACAAAGCACTACAATGCTTTAAATAAACACAATGTTGGTGCAGCCTCCTGGTTTTGCATACATTTCTCTTTCTATTCCTTCTATTTGTCAATTCTATTTTCCTCACTTATGCCTTAGTCTCCATTTAAGACTTTTTATGGTCTTTTCTTTATTTTTTTTAAATTTTCTTTTTTTTAATTAAACAAATGCTTTATTAACTTCTGGTTTACATCATTCATTTCCACCAGATTATGAATTACATTTTCCCCCCATTTTTTCCCTACCCACCACCCCAGAGTAGCAGTCCCACTAGATATCCCCTCATCCAATCTGCTCTCTCCCATATCTTCTCCCATACTCCCTTCGACTTTGCCATTAGGGCAAGGTGAATCTCTGAGCCCCAATACCTGGACATATTATGTTTTTCTTTATTTTTAAAATAAATTTTTAGCATTCTTTTATTTTTATTTCACTTCAATTTCCAATCTAGTCCTGCCTCTACCCTTCCCCAAAGAGCCATCCATTATAAAATGAAGAATAAAAAAGCAGAAAGAAAATATCTTCCTGATAATTAACTAGTGTAGCCGAAAAGCCTTCTATTATATAATATTGTATGTTATATTCCACATTTGTAGATTTCTACTTCTTCAAAGAGAGATTATCTTCCTATATTTCTTCTTTGGAACCAATATAATTTTGAAATATTTGCTTCTGATTGTTTTCTTTTTTCTTTCCACTTATATTGTTGTAATTGTGTACTTTCCCCCTGGTTCTGCTTGTATCACTTTGCATTAGTTCATGTGTATTCCCATGTCTCAGTATTCACCATTTCTTTCAGTCAGTAATATTCTGTTGTATCCATGTATCACACATGTTTAATCTTTGCCCAACAGAAGGGCATCTACTCTGTTTCCAGTTCTTTGCTGTCACAAAGAAGTTTGGCATTTACCTTTTTAAACCAAGTAGCTATGATAACATTCTGGGATATGGAATCCAGAATTCTTAACAATGAGTAAAAGGCTCTCTGGGCCCCAAAGTGTTGTGGGGACATACTCTGGAAAGACCTCTTACAGATTTAAGACAGGGTCCCTGCTCCTTTGCCATTTACAATCTTTTAGGATATATTAGTCTAATTAGTCTAATTTTATCTAATTACTAACATCATAATAATCCTTAGTTTAAGTAGTTATGGAGAAAATTAATTTTATTCCAGTATCTTAATAGGACTACTAGCAGGAGTTTGATATTAATTGGATCCTCATAAATAGTTACAACATGTGTTGGGTGGGACTTACTACATTGTCCTCAAATGGGACAATGACCCCAAATACCAAAGTGTGCTTATGCCCCTGACACTCAGTGAGATTGTAAGCTCTTGGAGGGCGGGCGTCCTGTCATGTACCTTATAACATCTTTAAAACTGCCTTGTTCATAGTATGTGCCCAATATATATTTATTGGATGAATGAATAGCTAAGTAATTAACCTTACACCTTCTTCCTTCTCTCCTTGCAAAGCAATCTTATAGAGTAAAAAGGAGTCAGGAAGCCTGGATTTTGGTCTTGGCTCTGCCACTTACTAGTGTGCAATAAGTAAGACTTGTCTCATAAGAAGGAATCCAGGTCTAAATGAGCCAGAAGATAAAAGGGGTGTGAAAGGAAAAGATTTAGGATGAAAGAATTTTTGTTGTTTATAGAACAGGCATTCCAGAGGGTATGGTAGAAAATGTGAATAGTTTTATTGGGGGGGGAATTGGGGAGGTTGGGTTGAGGGAAATGGGAATAAGGGATAGGGTAGTGGAGGACAGGAATGAAGTCACTTGACCTTTTGGAGCATCAGTTTCCCTATTTGTAAAATAAGGATCTTACTTGGGCTACTTACCTTAATGGGGTGTTATAAGGAAAGGGTCTCATCAATGTGCTGTTACTATTTTTTCTTCTTTTTCTCTTCCACCTCCATTGCTATGACTTTTCCTTCTCCCAGAAGCCCTTTATCATCCTCATTTATAAGGTGGAATATCTCCCAGGCAGGAAGGGTGCAGCAAAGTCAGAACAGAAAAATTGATCGATTCTATTTTGGGACTCCTTCTGTGCCATTGGCCTCTGAATGCCACACCACTTTGTATCATGCATCACAATACAGATTTACATTTAACCAAAGTGTAATAATTCACAGTTATGGTCTGGATCTGTGATTTCCTTGGTGTATGAGGTATGAGACTCAGGCCTGTCAGGAGGTAAAACTTTCAAGTGTTGCCAGAACCAGACTGAAATATAATTGGGAAATACTTAACAAAATAAATAAAAATACAATAAAATATACTTAACATTACATTTTCAATCTAAGTCAATGTATGGCCCACAGGGATCCTTATAGGAGGATTAGTGAGCCCTATTTCTATTAGAGTTTGACAATGCTGGAATTAGGCACTCCCAGGGAGAGGATTCTTTCTACTAGTATAGCTTGGTAAACAGGGCAGATAGGTAATGCAGTGGATACTGGGCATGGAGTGAGGAATTCTCATCTTCATGAGTTCAAAGTTAGCCTCAGACACTTACTAGCTGTGTGATCCTGGACAAGTCACTTTATTCTTTTGTCTTAGTTTCCTCATCTGTGGAATGAGCTGGAGAAGGAAATGGCAAGCCTCTCCAGTATCTTTGCCAAGAAAACCTAATGGAGTCACAGAGTCAGACGCAACTAAAAAATAACAACATGTCAGCAACCACTTAAATTCTTAGAGAGTTACTTAGGGCACTAGAGGTAAAATGACTTGCCTAGGGCCACACAGTTGGTAAATGTTGGAGCTAGGACTTAAACACAATTTGACTTCAAGGCCAAGAATGGGGTTCTGGCTTAAGTTGAGGGGAAGTATTTATTTCTCTTCTTCTCATTAGTCTGATTTCCCTTCTACTTCTCTTACTCCAGTTCTATTGCCAACCTTATCATGAAGAGTCTAGACTTCGTCGGAGGCCAACTAGGGCAGCGGAAGCTTGGATTCTTGCCTTGGATCATCAGGTTTCTGATCACCTCACTTCAGACCGGCATTCTTGCCAATGGCAGCCAGAGTCCGAATTCGAGGCCTCCACGAGCCCAACCGACTGCTCTGCAGTCAATAGACATTTATGAAGGGTGCTAAGTGTGCCGGGAAGCATGCTAAGCCTGTTTCTCTAGAAGGATTCTTCCTGACCCTGCAGACAGCCCATGTACTTCTGTGAAGTATAAGATTGGATCCGATGACTGCTTGTGAGCTCATTTATCTTTCTGGCTTCGAATGGACAGGGTCCCTCAACTTTCCTGATGTGATCCCTCCCCAATCCCTGTTACTGCTACTCACTTCCATGTTCTTGGTCATTCATTTAACCAAGATGGGGATGAGCAGCAAATGAATGTGACAAATGTACTATAGAGATGTCTTATCTGCAGTTTAGGGAAAGGTAGGAAAGAGCTAACAGGATCATAGGATTCGGATGGGACTTTAGATATAATTTAGTACAATATGTTCATTTTTTTCCCTTTGGAGGGCAATTGGGGTTAAGTGACTTGCCCAAGGTCACACAGCTAGTTTTTTGTGTTAAGTGTCTGAGGCTGGATTTGAACTCAGGTCCTCCTGACTCTAGGGCTGTTGCTCTATTCCCTGCGACACCTAGCTGCCCCAATATGTTCATTCTAAAGATGAGAAAACCAAGGCCTGGGGCAGAGATATGAATTGCCCAGGGTCACAAAATTAATAAATCTGAGAGCCAGAATTTGAACTCAGGTCTTTTGATGCCATATTTGGCATCAGCTCCACTATACTACTTGGGTGAGATTGGAGTAACACAAACCAGGTACAGGCAGCTATGTGAGAATGAGGATTTCCTTGCCAAATATACTCTAGTATATTTAGGAATAAGTATACATGTTAATGGAATATATGGGAAGTTCAGGAGGACTAGTGCCTCTGGAGTGAGGGCTTGCTGAGCCCTTTGGTAGCCACTTAATTCACCCAACTCTCACCTGTGACTTCAAGAAGCTGTAATGTGCACAGTGGCCACACCCCAGCAATTCTGTTTCAGCAGATTGGCTAAACTGGAGAGTAATCAACACACCTCAAACCTGCTGGTGAGTTAGGGGGATGTCTACTCCAAGCATGTGAAGACTTCCCCTGGCAGAATGGGCAGATAAGAACAGTTTGTTCCAATGGCCATGAAGATGGCTAAAGCAGGTACTATGGGAATGCTTAGAGTTTGCTCAGGCATCAAAGACACCGAGGTCTTCCACTGCATCCCAGGACAATGCCAGTTGTCTTGACTTTTGTCCTGCCACTGAAATTTGATGACTCAGGAAGAGAGTGAGGTTGATGATTTTGCACAGTCCTTTAAGTCTCACTTAAATCCCATTCACATACAAGTCAAGATATCACCCCTGATGTCATTGGTTCTCTTCAAAAGTGAAGGACAAATAACAATGTGCAAGTCAGTAACAACTCATGCTAATATGCTTCTGGAATATCTTTTCCAAGGATTTTCATTTTCCTCGCACGGTAGAGGCAATATCCTAACCCCTTCTCCTATGCAAGTAAGACTAATTTTTCTTTAAAAGGTATTGAGACCATTCTTGAGTCTTGATTGGTTCAGGGGGCTGAACTGTTGACATCATTTCCTGGTTGACTACAAAATAGCTCTCTGATATTTAACTGAAAGATCACGATGGGCAGCTCAGGTAAGGGAATTGAGGTGTCTTTAATGCCTCTCTTTGTTGAATATCCTTCTCTTGTTATTACTGAGTAAATCTTTTGTTCATTGTGGATGACTTCCAGGTGTCTCATTTTATTTTAATACTAAAATTGATTACTAGGGTACTGGCCCAAGTCAAACTCAGTGAAGAATATCTTGTATCAATTTTATTCAAAAATAGTGGGGGAAAAACAAATTGTCTAAGGAAAAAAGCAACTAGACTATACAACTTAGTATATTAATGTCATGTGCCCCCTGGGTATTCAGTTAATATTAATAATGCTGATGAAGAAGTTGATGAAAATTTCTCATTTAGTCTATTTTTTACTTTATCACTTTCCAACTCCCATCCTTTCTCTTAGACCAGCTCATGATTACAGTCAGATTTATAATATCCTCATGATGGCCCTGTAGTTCATAATTTTCTAATGTTATTTTTTTCCAGTGCCCTTTGAGGTAAGGACAAAATTTCACTTCCTCATAAACATTTTATTTTGTTTTATTTTTCTCAGTCTTTTTTCTCCCTAATTATGCAACTCAGCAGGATTCACATTCTTTACTATAGAGCATTAATAGATAATTTAAAAAATCTCTGGGGACACAGACAAATGACCAGAACAGCAAGACCACTATAGAATTCCCATTTGGCAAGTTGGAAGCTGACACACAAAATTGAAATGACTTCTTCAAGGTCACACTGTGAGGGAGTGGAGACTTGGCAGGTTAGCCTTGGAACTCTGCCCTTGCTATTACCAGGGTGGGACTGCTGCCAGGGGACAATTGGGCATTTCCATAGTGGCCATGAGGGTAACCTGCATATTTTTGCACTTCTAGAGGGCAGAAGATAGAGCAACAGCTGCCCACCACACCCTGGAAACTCAGCCTTGGAACCTGGTATCATGGGAATTTACCCAGCCTCTTTGATGGAGGTTGTCCAACCTAATCTGCCACTTGGAGAGGGTCTCTGTTTTCTGACAGGTGTGATCTTGGAATGCTTTCAATAACGTGGCAGAAGCAGACAGGAGCTAGCTGAGATGATATTAGTGGGAAGCTATGTGTGCCAATGGTAGTTACCAGAGTATCCAAATATAGAATCACAGACTTTCTGAGCTGGAAAGGATCTTAGAGGTCAATGAGGCCAACTCCTTCATTTTACAGATGAGGAAACTGAGGTTCCAAGAAGTGAATTGCCTAAGTGATTGTCATCCTTAGCATGGGATCTACTTGGCTAAGAATATTAAGGCAGAAAGGACTTTAGAGATAGATCATACAGTCCAACCATCTGAGTTTATTGATGAGGAAGCTAATGGCTAGAGGGATAAAATGATTTGCCCAAAGTCACACAGTGAATTAGGTTTACTCCTGGCAAACTGGGGCTCAGGAGAGTACTGTGGCTCATAGACTTACAGAAATTCAGGGCTAGAGACTTATTGTATCTGAGCCATGGAAGGAAGTGGAAATACCAGAGCCAGAACTGTTTGTTTCTTCTGTGATAAGGAGAGGGAGCAAAGGAGAAAAGGGGAGAAGGAGAGAGACACAGAGATAGATACAGAGAGAGGCAGAGAGACAGACAAACAAGAATCTCAAGTCTGGGACTGGACATAGGAACAGAACAAAACAGAACTAGAAAAAGAACAAGGACAACTGTGCTATCTTTGGAAAATCACTTAACCTTATGGGCCTCAGTTTTCTCATCTGAGAAATGAGGGGTCTGCATTTTAAGTCCTATGATTTTTGGGGAACTAAGCAGGGGAGGATCTGGGTCAGAAAGGGGATTAAACATCGATTCAGAACCAGGGAACTCTCCAGGGACAGTGATGGATTAGTAACTACGTGGCATTTCTATAAATGGTTTAACTGTATATAGTTTCCCTTGCTTCACAATTAAGTAGTTTCTTGCATTGTAAACAGCTAACTGGAGGATGAAGCTATAGATGATTAAATATTTTTTAAAATGCATTTTATGGGTGCCTTCTATCTATATCACTGTCATTTTAACTTTTCCCTCCCACCGAAGATTGAACTTTCTCTTGTAAGGAAGAAAAAACAAGCAAAAACATGCAGATGCTTCCCTATTTAGGATGGAAGGGCATGAAGGAGATACCAGGCCAGGGCTCTGTTACTGTAAAAGCACCTTCGCATTCTACTTTGATCACACTAGAAGTGACCAATGTCGACAGTAGTGAGTGTCACAGCAAGGACAAAAATTTAAGAGAATGGACAAGTTCTCTATAATGTTGAGAGAAGTTTTGAAATTAGTCAGTTTTTCAGAGACATAGTAGAGGATATTCCCTCCCCTCCCCCTCTCCCTCCCCATCCCCTCACATACCTTTGTTCTAAGGCAGAGATTTCCCTGTAAGCAGAAACATTGCATGTTGTGGATGAAATAACCCGGCTTGTTTTTATTCTTTTTTTCCTTGCTTTTTTTTTTTTTTTTGGAGGGGCTAAGGTTGGGCAATTGGGTTTAAGTGACTTGTCCAAGGTCACATGGCTAGTGTGTCAAGTGTCTGAGGCTGGATTGGAACTCAGATCCTCCTGACTCCAGGGCCGGTGCTCTATTCCTTGTGCTACCTAGCCACCCTCATTCATATTCTTTATCTTGCAGTTGTCCTACAAAGTCAGCTTTAATTTAGTTTGAATATACAGGAAAAGGAGATACCATTAAAAAAACATGGTCAAAAGTGTCTGTTAAAAAAATAGCCGAATAAATGTTTATGTTACTCAACAATAACTCAATCTGTAATAAAGGCCATTTTTCTTTCAAGATCAAAGTAAAGAGAAAACCGTTCAATGTTATTTGCTAACTTATAAATCCCATGGTTACTATTTTTCCTTCTTTCACTCTTTTTTTTTCTAATGAATAAACTCCCCTTGTTATGGGTTAGCTTCATTCCATAGACCCAGGATCTCCCCGTTTCTGGAATTCGAAAGGTTGACTTTAAGCCATGAAGCCATTTTTTTCCCCACAAAACATTTTATTTACAAAATATATATACACTGTATAATATAAACAAAGCCATTCCTAGAGACAGGATTCTTGTACAAATCCCTCCCTAGGAAACCATAACCCAGCACCTGACAGCAGCAAGGGCAAAGTTGAGCATGCTGGGACATCTCTGGGGAGGGGGGAGAGAAGGAATACAACACAAGTTCAGGTAATTCCTACCCCCTCCCCTCCAGTTTCAGGATTTGCCAAAAGATGCAAGTGCCTAGAGGAAGGGGGAAAAAAAGCAAGGCAGAGATGGGAGTTTAGCCCCTTTGGGGGTGGGGCAAAGCCCTGCCTAGATGGAAAAGGACTGCCATCTGAGCCAGCAGGTCCAAGTAAAGACTGTTCTGTGGGAAACACACATTGCTGTGCAAATGGGGGAAGGCTCTGCTCTGCAGAAATGAGCAATTCTGGGCATTTATGTTTTCACATCCAAAAGGGGCATCCGTTTGTGCTGGTAGCTACTGAGCCAGTCATGGACCACCTTGGGATCCCCCACCTCACATAGCAACTCCTGCTCAGCCTTGTGCCATTCTTCGGCTGGGTCGTAACTGTACATGGGCAGTAGGTGGTGCTGGAGCCTGTCCGCCCTTTTCTACTTCTGGATGTACATCACCACAGCCACAACTACCCCCACTAGGGTGATCAGGAAGAAGGGGCCAAGCACGTAGCCCACCACGAAGTCACTGGCAGCCCTAGGGGCACCGGGTGCTGTTGTGTTACTCATCACACCAATAGCCAGGCAGGGGCAGGAACAGCAGGGAGAAGCTGTCAGCATGGGGTGTGTTGGGAGGGACACCTCCACTTGGGTCCCTCCCGGGGCTGCGGCCCCAGCTTACATGGCCTCCGAAAGGCTGCAAGCCCATGAAGCCATTTTTATACCCAACTGAGTGTGTATGTTATTCCCTCTTTGAGCCAGTGTTGATGAAAGTAAGGTTTACTCATTCCCTCTCACTTCCCTCTCTTCACTGGAAGTCTCAAGAGTCATATTCGATGTCTTGCAGGGTTGAAGGAAGAGAGAGCAGAAGTAACCTTTCCTTTTAACTAATGCAGCAATCCTTCCCCTACCCTACTACTGCTCCCACCACTGCCATCGGGAAGAAGACCAAGGGATCACTTAGTTTTCTATGTCTTACCAAAGTAACAAGTCCTTTCAGTACTGGGTCACCATAGGGCTAGAAGCATCTGGGAAACCTGCCATACCACAAAAACCCAGGTGCTAAATCATTCTGACCTTGGAAATTTTCAGAGAAGCTTTGGGCACATGTGCTCTTGGAGCTAGTTCTCCCATAGGCCAATTCAGCTTTATTGATGACTCCAGAAAGGGAGTCCTGAGACTTCCCACATTGGCATTCGGAGCCTGGATTTAATTGACAATGGAGCAATACACATGCTCAAAGAAGTGGTTCCCTGAATATGCTGAACATCTAATCCTCTAAAAAGAGGCAGAGAATGCTACAGGTAACCTTTTTTTAAAAATTGGTATCTTTAAAAAATATCACCAGTCTTCCTCTCCATCCCCTTCCAATGAATCATTCCATATAATAAACAATATTTTAAATTAAAAAAATCAGCAAAAGTAATTAGTACATCACAAAAATATCAAAATATATGCAATGTACAATACTTGTGGGCCTCCCACCTCTACCAAGGGGTGGGGTAGGGGTTTTTCATATCTCTTCTTTTGTTTTTGAGAAATGAGGCCTTTATCAGAGAAACCTCCTCTGCTTCAAAAATTTTCACAGTTACTTCCTATGCCTCTCATTTATTCTATTCTCTCTCTCCTTTGATTCTTTCTCTCCTCAAAAATGTTTTGCTTCTGACTACTTCCCCCCCCCCCCCCAGTCTGTCCTTCCTTCTATTACCTCTCCCCTTCACTCATGACCTTCCCTTCCTCCTTTCCTGTAGGAAAGGTAGATTTTTTATACCCAATTGAGTGTGTGTTATTCCCTCTTTGATTCAATGCTGTTGAAAGTAAGGTTTACTCACTCCTCACTTCCCTCCTCTTCCCCTCCACTATAAAAGCTTTTTCTTGCCTTTTTCATGTGAGATAATTTCCCCCATTTTACCTCTCCCTTTCTCTTTATCTCATTACATTCCTCTCTCACCCCTTAATTTTATTTTTTTAGATATCATCCCTTCATATTCAACTTATACTTGTGCCCTCTGTCTATATGTATTCCTTCTAGCTAACCTAATAATGAGAAAAGTCTTATGCATAGCTTTTCTTTTGAGTCATGCTTGTTCTTTGTAATTTTACTTTTGATGTTTTTCTGTGTGTGGTTGTTCTTTCCATTTATATTCATGTTTTATATATATACACACACACACACACACACACACACACACACACACACACATACATATACATACACAGAGATTTTTTCTGGCTCTTCTGACTTTACTCTGTGATAGTTCATAAATATCTTTCCATGCTTCTCCATATTTATCACTTTTATAATTTCTTACAGCACAGTAGTAATGTTCTATTATATTCAATGTATCCCAATTTGTTTAGCCATTCCCCAATTGATTGTCTTTTATTATTTCCCAGTTCTTTGCTATCACAAAAAGTGTTGCTATAAATATTTTTTTAATAATAGTATTTATATATATTTGAAACATTTAATTTTAAGACCTCGAATTTCGGATCCATTCCCTTCCTCCCTTGTCACCCATTCCCTCTGGGAAGATAAGTAATTCAGTATGTGTTGTACATGTATAGCTATGCAAAACATTACCATAGTAGATATATTGTAAAAGGCTGCTTATAATTCCCTCCCACCCATCCGACCCCCCGACCTGGTCCATTCCTTACTTGATCCTGTCCCTCTTCTATAGTGGGTACTTCCAACCTCCCCTCCCCCCAAGGATGCTCTCCCATCCATCATCCCTCCTCTCATCCCCCTTCCCCCTATTCTGCTGCAGGTTGAGATATCCCATTTAGTATGTATGTCATTCTCTCCCTGAACCAAATTCAATGAGAATGTGGTTTTGCCTTTTTGCCTTCCTATTCTTCCCCTCCCCTGCAGCCACTTTTCCTTGCTTCTTCTACATGAGATAGTTTACCCAACCCTGTCTCTCCCCATCTCCTCTTGCCACTTTCCTCTCTCACCTCATAATTTCACCCCTTAAGTATCATCTCTTCCCAACAAATTCAACCTATGCCCTCTATCCATGTATAACTGTAAACATAGATACATACATTCACATATGTATTCAAATGACCATACACCCTTCTTCCATTATTTCCATACTGAGAGAGGTTTCATCAGTCACACTTATTGTTTTTCCATGTAGGAATGTAAATAGGTCAATTTTGATAAGTTCCTTTTGATTTCTTTTCCCTGATTACCTTCTCAGGCATCTCTTGCTTCTTGTGTCTGGATGTCAAATTTTCTATTCAACTCTGGTTTTTTCCTCAAGAATGCTTGAAAGTCCTCTATTCCACTGAATGACCATATTTTCCCCTGAAACAAAATACTCAGTTTTGCTGGGTAGGTGACCCTTGGGTTCATTCCCAGTTCTTTTGCCCTCTGGAATATCATATTCCATGCCCTTCGATCCCTCAGTGTAGAAGCTGCCAGGTCCTGGGCTATTCTGATTGTGTTTCCACAATATTGAAATTGTTTCTTACTGGCTGCTTGGAGTATTTTCTCCTTGATCTGGGGATTCTGAAACCTGGCTATAATATTCCTGGGAGTTTTCTTTTTGGGATCTTTTTCAGGAGGTGATCTGTGGATTCTTTCAACCTCTATTTTTCCCTCTGGGTCTAAAACATCAGGGCAATTTTCCTTGAGAATTTTTTGAAGGGTGACTTCTAGGTTCTTTCTTTGATCATGGCTTTTGGGTAGTCCACTAATTTTTAAATTGTCTCTCCTGGATCTATTTTCCAGGTCAGTGGTTTTTCCCATGAGATATTTCACATTGCCTTCTAATCTTTCATTTGTTTGGATCTGCTTAACAGCATCTTAATTTCTCATAAAGTCACTAGCTTCCATTTGCTCCAGTCTAACTCTGAAGGAATGAATCTCCTCAGTGAACTTTTGAGATTCTTTTTCCATCTGGCAAATTCGACTTTTTAAGGCATTCTTCTCCTCATTGCCCTTTTGGGCCTCCTTTGCCATTTGAGCTAGTCTATTTTTTAAGGTGTTGTTTTCCTCAGTCAGGCTGTTGACCCACATTTCATACTTTTCCTGCATCCTTCTCATTTCTCTTCCCAATTTTTCCTCCAATTCTCTTACTTGATTTTTAAAGTCCTTCTTAAGGTCCTCTATGGCCTGTAACCCACTCATATTTTCCTTTGGGGCTTTTGGAGCAGGATTTCTGACCTCACAGTCCTCTTCCTGTTCCATGATTTGATCCTCTTTGCCCCCAAAATAGGAGTCTAAAGTTGCATTTTTCTGTTTATTTTGTTTCCTTTGCCTTGGCATGTTGCCACTTAATTACTTGACTTTTGGGCTTGTTGCCACAGTAGGACTCTGCCACCAGACAGGGGAGCTTCCGTCCCGAACGTTGGGGTCTTCACAACTTCCGTTTCTGGCAAGCTGGATACCCACCCCATGACCTCCATCCCAGACCACAATCCAGATCCAGGGAGGTTAAAGCAAGATCAATTACCCCCCAAGACTGATTGCTGGATCTCCCTACAGTTCGTAGGCCAGGAGCTGGAGCTGCCACTGGAAACTGCAAAATGGTGTGTCTCCTCAGTGGCTTCTAGCCCTTAGGGGAGGAAGCTGACACGTTCCCCAAATACTGACTGGTCCCAAAGTCCATAGGGCACTAACTTCTCACTTTGTCCTAGGCGTGTCTGTGTTGATAATTCTGGAATCGCCACAGCTGCTGGTGTTCTGGGGTCCCTCCAGTTGGCTGCTAGCCTGGCCACCCTGGGGCTAAAACCTCGGCTCATGAGGACCTGGGCTCGGCTCTCTGCACACTACGCTGCTGGCTCCCAGAGCACTGCTCTGGCCCTTCCTGCAGGGCTGCTGGGTTGTCCTCAGTGGGAGGTTAGCTTCTCTGTGTCGTTCTGTGGGCTCCAGAAGTTGTTCAGAGTCCCCTTTTACATGGTTTGGAGGTGATCTGGGGGGAGAGTGCCTTGGACATGCTGTTTCTACTCTGCCATCTTGGCTCTGCCCCCTGCTATAAATATTTTAGTAGATACAGTGACTTTCTTATTAATAGCCTCCTTGGGTCATAAGCCTAGTAGTAGAACCTCAAAGGGCATGGACGTTTTAGTCACTTTATTGTAAGTGACCTTTTTTATTTTGCAAGATATTTAAACTCCAGAATCAGGCTCAAGCTAAGGTGCTGAGGACCAATCTGGTTATTTGCAAACTCAGCTGTCTGATAGTCCTCTCTGCATGGGAAGTTCCCCAATTAGAATTCTCTGCCATTATTAACCTGCCCTCACCAGTAAATTACTGAAGAGGCTTGGCTCAGACAAAGGTTGCATTCAACTTTTAAGAAAACATATTTGAAGACAAAGGCTCTACCATATGCCTACAAGGAAGATCAGAACAGGGCTGCTGGTAGAGGGACAGCTGACACAATCTCTCAAAGGCTCTTCTTGAATTGTTTAGTTGGGCCAGCATCAGTGTAGGGAGGGGACGTTTCACTCCCCTCAGGTTTATAACTATGCCTATAAAAAAGCAGCCAAAAGCCAGAGTCCAACTAAACTGGTTCCTTGATGGCAGGTTCTGTGCCTTATTCAAGTTTTGTATTGCCCTCAGCTGTGGAGCCCAGGGACTTCCACATAGTAGGTGTTTGATAAAAATATATTGAATTAAAATGAATTGAATTAATCTTCTTAAGTGATGAATTTCAGCAAAAGGAGCAGGGCATATCCTAGTCAGTCAACATTAAACAGAACAGTCACTGTATCCAGAATTTTTGTGGTTGTTTAGTTGTTTTTAGTTGTATCTGATTTTTGGTGACCCAATTGGGGTTTCTGTGGCAGAGATAATGCAGTGGTTTGCCATTTCTTTCTCCAGTTACAGATGAGGAGACTAAGGCAAACAGGGTTAAGTGACTAGCCCAGGGTCACACAGCTAGTAAGTATCTGAGGTTGGACTTGAACTCAGGTCTTCCTGACTCCAGGTCTGGTTCACCATCCACTGTACTACCTAGCTGCCTCTTCCATATAGTGGGTGTTCAATAAAAATGTATTGAATTAAAATTAATTGAATTAAAATGAATTGAATTAAGCTTCCTAAGTCAGGAATTTCAGTGTAAGGAGCAGGGCATGTCCTAGTCAGTCAGCCAGTCAATATTAGCTGAATACCCACTGTATCCAGAATACCAAGGAGATAAAAAAGAAAAAAAGAAAGAGAAAACAGAGACTGAGAGATGTAAATGAAAGAGCAGATACCGAAGCTGGGTTTGCCATCTAATGGAAAGGGTAATAAGCACTTATGAAAGTGCAAAGAATATTTTTAAAGAGACATGTAAACAAGGACAAAGATTATAATGAAAACTACCCACACAGGTAGTGCTATAGGTGATACCGAGTAATGTGGAAAGGTACACCAGACTAAATAAGGAAGATTAATCAAAGTTCGTTTTGAACTGTGTGAGCCCTGGGAAGGAGAGCTTAGATTGAGGCTTCATTGAAGGAGGTCAGGGTAAAATAGATGGAAGTAACTGGGAGAAATAGAATGTGTCATTATGAAGGAGCAGAATGAGGGAATTGATTGAAAGGAGAGAAAAATAAAAATAAAAAGGGGTAATATTGGATGTCTCTGCAGATTCACGAGCTGGGGCAGCTGGACATGAAGGACCCCCCAGGAGGCAGGGGCAACAGCCACAAGGTTGAATGTCCTGAAATTTCACTGCCTGATACTCTGTGGGTTCCTGGTTTATTCTTCCCAGCACACCATTGGCCTTAGTCCCATCAGGTCCCATTCCACATTGTCTGCCATCTTTTCTAGCACTCAGTCTTGGCCCAGCAATCCTCACATCGTTTGACCTTTTCTGGGCTCAGGCTGGGTCTGTGGTTAGAAACTTAACCATATAACTTTCTCGATGAAATAAGTTGAATTTGTTTCTTTGTTATGAGCAGTGGCAAATGAACATTGGTCATTTGATTAAAGTTTTCTTATAACAATCATAGAATCAAAACTGGAGGTTGTCCAAAGGGCAATGAAAAGACATGTGGTAGGAATAAGGGGGTGCAGAATGTAACCAATTCATTCCTGATACATTTTTGCCCAAGGGATTGTGTAAAACAAATAATCAAGGGGAGGAATGATGAGGAAAAGAGCCAGGATGCTCATGTATTTAGAGCAAGTAATAACATGGATAAAGGCAGCATGGACTAGGAGCTAGAGTGCTAGATTCGGAGGGCAACCCCTCATCAGGCACTTAGTAGCTGGATATCCATAGGTGATAGCCTTGCTCTCACATGGCCTCAATTTCTTAACCTGAAACAGGTTGTGTTCTCTATTCACTCCAATATTCTATATCTAATTCTATTCTATATCTAATTCTATTCTATTCTATATCTAATCATATGCAAATAAGCAACCCCTACCTTAGAAAGGCGAAACAGTGGACAGAATGCCTGGAGTGAGGAAGACCTGAGTTCAAAACCAGCCTTAGACATTAGTTGTCTAATCCTGGGTAAGCCACTTGACCCTTATTGCTTCAGTTTTCTCATCTGTAAAATGAGTTGGCAAAAGGAAATAGCAAACCACTCCACTATCTTTGCCAAACAAACCCCAAATGGAGTCACGGAGAGTCAGATGTATCTAAGAAAACAACACAACAATGGCAATATCTTAGATTAAGTCACTTAATTCAGTAACCATTTCTCTTGGAAGCCCAAGGCAGATCTATGGTAGGCTCAGCGTAGTAACTGCTATTCTCAGAAAACAGACATGCTCCAGTAAGTGAACTGTGAAGGGCCATCCTTTTACTTTGTAACATAAGGATAATAAACAATTGCACTGACTACATCAAGGGTTTGTTTAAGAAGGAAATGGGATAATCTATGCAAAGCTTGTGGCATCCTCAAGCACTGTGCTGGCGTCTACAGAACGTTAAAAGACCTAGACTAAGATCTTTTGAGTTGGTTGAGTTGATCCTCTATGGAGCATTAATGGATGAGAAGGCATGACTGGCTGGGCTTTGTTCTGCGCCAACAAGAAGAATATCCACATTTATAACGTCCTCCAGATCCATGGAATCTCAGAAGCAAAATGATCCTAACGATGGTGCCAATAATGACAAACCTGACTCTTCCTACTGGAGGCCAGAGAGTGGAGTGTTCTAAAGTTGTAGGATCTTGCTGAAGGCTGTTCTTTAACTTTACACTGGGGAGAAGCAAAGAGAAAGAATGTCTCTTTGCCTGTAGTATAATCCTGGATACATGCTGCTAAAAGGGCAAAATGTGAGAACATGCAGGTGTAACCTTAGTTTTACCAGAGGCTCCCCACTGACATTAAGAATTTGTTTACATTTTGAATATCCCTCACTCCTTTGGCTCATTGGCTCCACTGAGGTAAACCCTATTAACATCAGTATCTGCCACTCCACAAGGGTAGCCACTAGATCTTCTTCTTCTTCTTTTTTTTTTTTTGAAAAGAAAAAGATCATTTAGTTTGCTTCCATTAGGATTCAGGCTCAGTTCTTTCTAGTTATATCTCTGGATGGCGCTTTTCTCACTTTCTTGAGTCTTTCGGGATTGACCTACATCACTGCATTGCTGAAAAGAGTCCAGTCTGTCATAGCTGGTCATCACAGATATGGTATGTCTGTGATTGTATACAAATTTCTTCTGATTCTACTCTTCTCGCTCAGCATCAGTTTGTATAAGTCTCTCCAGGTAATTATGAAATCCATTACCTCCTCGTTTCTTATAGCACAATAAAATTCCATTACATTCATATACCACAACTTGTTTAGCCATTCCCCAATTGATGGGCACCCCTTTAGTTTCCAATTCTTTGCAACCACAAAAAGGGCTGCTAAAATTTTTTTGTACATATGGGTCTTCCTCCCACTTCTATGATCTCTTTGGGATATAACCCTAGAAGTGGTATGGCTGGGTCAAAGGGTTTGAAATTATTTATAATACTTTGGGCATAATTCCAGATTGCTCTCCAGAATGGTTGGATAAGTTCATAACTCCACCAGCAATGTATTAGTGTTCCAATTTGTCCACATCCTCTCCAGCATTTGTCACTTTCTTGTTTTGTCATCTTAGCCAATCTGACTGGAGGGAAGTGGTATCACAGAGTTGTTTTGATTTGCATTTCTCTAATTAATAGTAATTTAGAGCATTTCTTCATATACTTATAGATATCTTTAATTTCTTTCTCTGAAAACTGCCTGTTCATATCCTTTGACCATTTATCAATTGGGGAGCAGATCTTCTTAAAAGCATATAAGTTCACAAGGCTCAGAACATGACATAGTTTTTATACAAATAAATGGTTACAGAAAGGATTTTTATCGAATCCCTGATGATTCTATAGTTCTCCTTTCTTACAAGGCAGCTTTTCTTCATGAAACCTGTCTAGATTCTGTGACTTATAGTACAATTCCCAATGGGAATCTTGTGAGCAAGGAGTTTAGAGTTTGCTCTCCATCACTTTTGCCTCCCAAAAGGTGATGATCACTTGCCAAAGGCCCAATTCACTATTAGATATGGTTCTTCTTCCTATAGCTTAGTTTCTAGCAATCTTTTGCTGCTTCATCTCTTGAAGTTTAGCTCCTTTGTTGGCTTCCACCAATGGTGTTTGTGATTTTCCAGTACTCTAGTAGTTGGCTTTTATGGAGGTAACCTTTACCCTTAAAAGTACTACTTCAAAACCATGCAAGAAAAAGAGTGCTATCATTAATACAAACAAAAAACCCTTTTTGTGTACTTGAGTCCCACAACTTCCTTTCCAAAGAGGAAAAAAAGGAGATAATAACAATAATATCATCTATTGCAGGGGTGGGGAACCTGCAGCCTCGAGGTCACATGTGGCCCTCTATGTCCTCAAGTGTGGCCCTTCACTGTGAAGTTTGGATTCAGTCAAAGGGTTGCACTTACGGGCCTAGAAGACCACATGTGGCCTCAAGGCTGCAGGCTCCCCACCCCTGTAAATCTATTGGGTCAATCTGTCCTGGTTGATATCCCAAATGACTTGGGCTTTGGTGAGGAGCATTTATACTCCCTGTCTATACCATCAGTGACTATCACTGGCCATCAGCAATATTAATAATTGCTAACATTTCTGAGATCGATATGCTAGGACGTTAGGTTAACAAATATTTCATTGCTTTAGGATACAGTCATTTTAAACAATCTAAGATAACTCCCAAATAGATGGATCCCTGATTGCTCATAGACTATTCCATGGGAATGGAGGGGGATTCTTTCTAAAAATAGTGCATCCTTAATACCATAGTTCTTCTTTTCTTGTTTCTTCCGCTAACCCTCCTCCATTATACATTCAGCATATCAGATATTCAATCAAATGTTTAAAGTGCAAAATTACTATATAACTTGAAGAGTTAGGGGTACAAATTATATACAAGCAGTCTCTAATTTGCAAACATCTGACTTACAAGTGATCCATGATTATAAAGAGCCCCCCTCCCCCTTTACTTCCTCCCACCTACTGTTAGGACTCCCAATGTCACTGCTCTGTGAGCCACTGTGAAAAAAAAAAAAACAGAAACAAAATCAATCTTAATTTTCTAAGCTGAGAAAAGAGAGTTCTTAGAAAGCAGAAACAAGTTAGGGAGGAGGTACCTACCCCATTTGGTGTCTACAAAGCTCATAGGAAGTAATGTTTTGCATTGCAAATCTTAAACTGTTATATAAATCTCAGTTATTATCTTCTTTTTAAAATGAAAATACCTCCCGGGAAAGTTAGGGGGTATCTGTCATACATATCCTAGTGATTGGGATAAGTGAGGAAGTAAGGCATTGTAAGGCACTGTTGAGTAAGGAGCAATTTGGGGAGTGGGTAAGGTATTAAAAGGCATTCCACCCACAGGTCAGTATCTAGTAAATCTTAGAGCCTTATGTGGTGACTATTCAAACCAGTTGCTATTGCCCCTCTCTCTCTGCTGCCAAGTCTCTGGTATTTCTGGGATTTTTAATAGGCAGAAAATAGCCAGCAGTGTTTTACTGTTTTACTCAAGGACTGTGCTGCCGGCACTTCACCTAAACCTCCCCTGAATCTGAGCCTCCAAGGAAATGAACAACAGCTTCTCCTCCCCAAAAGACAGGAGAGGCAGCATTGTGTCGTGAACACTAGCTTGTAGTGGAAGGAGCTAGATTTGGGGTCAGAGAACCTGGCCTTGGGATTCAGCTCTGACACTAGGCTTGCTGCGGGGTAGGAGGGGCTTTGTAAGTCTGAGCCTTGGTTTCCTCATCTGTAAAACGAAGGAGCTAGTTAAGTGACCTTCCAGTTCTAACTCTGTGACCCTTGCCTATGGACTCTTCTTCCTTCTGCTCACCTCCTTCCTCAAGGTTTCATCCTCAGAGTTTTCCTCTCTTCTTTCCGCACTCTCTCGGTGATAACCATACTGTGGTCTTGACCACTGCCTTTATGTTCCTGACTTCCAGGTGTCTATTCTTAGCCCTCATCTTTCTTTATACTAATTACTAAAGCCCGCATTTGGGCCTAGGCTAAACCACTGGCTGAATATTTCCACCTGAATGCCTCACCAATTCTTTCTTCATTTCCTACCCCAAACAAAACAAACCTATATTTTTGGTGGTCTTACCATTTACCTGGCCAACAGGTTTGAAACTTGGGTGTTGTCTTTGACCCTCCCTCTCCCTCAGCCAGACCTAATCAGTCTCCACAGTCCTTTCACTCCTTTAAAAAACATTTATTTATTTTTCAACATTCACTTCCATAAGATTTTGAGTTATTAAATTTTCTCCTCCTCCCTCTTCTCTCCCCTCCCCAAGATGGTATGCAATCTAATATAAGTTCTACATATACATTCATATTAAATATATTTTCACATTAGTCATGTTGTAAAGAGGAATTAGAACCAATGGGAGCTGTCACTTCCTCTTTTCCTTTCCTTTTTCCTTCCTTCCTTCCATCCATCCATTCATCCATCCATCCCTTCCTCCCTCTTTTCCTTCTTCCTCCCTTCCTCTCTCCTTTCTTCCTTCCTTTTCTTCTTCTCTTCCTCCTTTCCTCTTCTTCTTTCCCTCCCTTCTTCCCTCCCTCCATTTCCTTCCTTCCCTTCCTCACTCCATTTCCTTCCTTCCTTCCTTCCCTCTCTCCTTCTCTCCTTCCTTCTCTTCTTCCCCTCTCCCTTTCTCCCTCTCTTCCTTCCTCCTTTTCTCCTTCCTCCCTTCTTTCTTTCCTTCCTTCCTTCTTTCCTTTTCTCCCTCCTTCCTTTCCTCCTTCCTTCTTTTCTTATCCTCCCTTCTTCCATTCCTCCCTCTCTCCTTTCTTCCTTCCTTTGCATTATTGTCTTTAGAATCATATAATGTTAAAGCCAGAAGGCACCTAAGAAACCATCTAGACCAGCATCCTAGCTAAACAGATGAGGTGACTAAAGCCCAAGATCTTAGATGATTTGCTTAAGCATACATAGTTAGTGACAGACTGGCAACAGAACCCAAGTCTCACATCATCCACTTCTTTTAATTCCCATGACCACAACCCCAGTTTGATCCCTTAATTAACAGATGCCTGAAACAGTCCAGTGGAAAGAACTCTGGATTCAACATTAGAGGACCAGGGTTCCAATCACATCTTTTGCCACTTACTGACATGGTGGTCTTGGGCAAATCATACCTTTCTGAGCTTCAGTTTTCTCATTTGTAAAATGATAGAGTTGAGTTATATAGCCTACCAGCTCCAAGTCTATGAAAATCACAGAGATTTTGCTACGAGTCAAAAGAGAGGAAAAAATGGGGAGGGTGTCTAGGAGTTAAGAGAATTTACTGTTACTGCTAGTCAAGTAGTCAAACATTTCACTAAAAAATGAAGTCCTTACAACCAGTGGTCCTTACAACCAGTGGTGAATGATCTGCTGATACAGAATGAGATTACCATAAGGCATCTCAGAGTAGTTATGAAATTACAATGAATGTCCGAAAAGTTCATAGTCCTGGGGCTCTTCAATGCATTGCAATACCCAATACTGAGAAGGAACCAGGGCACTTGAACAGGGAAATTGCATATCATTGGCTTCTGAGGGAAAGGTGGCATGCATGTATGGAATCTACAGCACAGATGAATGAATTAAACATAACTCAGAATTAGCTAATATGATCCTACATACTGATGAAGCTCAGCTGTAACACCCCTACATAGGATGGAAGGACAGTTACCCAATCTGAATATATAGTTAATCCTTGGGGTGCTTAGAGTTATGTGTATCTCGGTGTGTGTCTGTATCTGTGTGTATTTGCTATATTTCCATTTAGCGCTCAATTTTGGCTGTTACATAAACTTATGGCAGTAACAAGGGTTTGGCAGGATAGGTATGTCTAGACCAGGTCCACAGAAGGTGAGGTTTCCATGGCCCAGGAGGCCATTTATCAAGCACCATTTGGCATCTTTATATTGTGGGTGTTTTAGCAATGGTTTCAAATCCTGGTGTTTCTGTTTTGGCGATTTAGGTGCCCTATTCATTTTATTCAGTCATATTAACCACTTTCTTTGGGCTCAAACATTTTTTCATTTCAGCTCTGATTCCTTCCCCAAGTTCTTTGCCTATAACTTATATACTGGGGATTCTTAACGAGGGTCTGTGGATAGATTTCAAGGGGTCTATGAACTTGGATGAAGTACAACAAAACAAAAAACCCTTACTTTGTTAGTTTTACTTATTTTTTGTTTCCTTTAAGCATTTTATTTTACGAATTTAAAAACAGTATTCTGAGGAGGGATCAGTCCATAGGCTTCACCCGAAAAAGGATCCATGACACAAAAAAGTTAAGAACTTCTACTTTAGACTAACTTAAGAACAGATAGAGTATAATTAGCATGACTTGCAAGCACCTGTGGAATAAATGTCTCTATATCCATATCGATACACATTTTTGCATGTGTGTGTGTATACATACACACACCTACACATACACACATATATGTGTATGTGATTTTCTGATTGGTTTTCTACTTACAGCCAATCTGGGGGCGAGGTGTAACGTAGAGTTAGTTGAGGGAAGACGGTGATTTATACTAATCTGATAATGCAGTGGGAGGAAAAGAAATCTACACACACAGGATGCAGAAATCTACACACATACACACATGTATCGGATGTGTAGACGGAAATTTAGATTCCCAGTATTTGGAGCCCGTTGGCAGGTTCTGCCATCCCCACTCCGAGGATCCCTCTGAATTTCCCATCTGCATTTCGTTCTCTCCTTGATCCTTTTGTCCTTCGCTAACTATGTTTGGCGTCTTCCGGACAGCACACTCCATAAAGCTTCAGTGTCTGAAGGCCAGAACAGCTTGGACGTTTCCTGCTGAGCCTGAAGAACTTGAGTGAAAATAATCCTCTTCGCCTTTGTTCTCCTCAGTTCGCTTTTTTGTTTGCCCGACAGATGTTCAGCCCGGTGCGTGCGCATGGAACGGCTCCTCCACGGGATCCCCAGGCCCCAGGATCCTGCAGCGTATTGATTTCTGCGCATCCGTGTTGTCGATCATTGTTCCTGACGGCACACAAGGGCTCTGCCCTCCACAGCTCCCGGATCCCCCTCCCTTTCCTTTTGCCTCCCTACCTCTCTCTGCCTTTCCCGGACACCCCTAAAAACACAGAGAGCTGCCGCCTGCTGTTGTGGCCCTGCCAAGGGCTGAAAGTGTCCTTCCCTCTGTCTCTTTGTTTTTAACTCTGGCTTGCTGATACTTCGTCTCTTCCAGGGGAAAAGCTGGGACTGGAGCCCCGGATTTTTCGATTTCCTGTTGAAACTACTCGACCAAACTCGAATTTAGGGTTGTGATTCTAGGTATTTGTCATCTAGGCAAAGGAGACTGAAGTCACCCAATACTACGGTTTTGTTGGCAAATCCTGATATACTGGAGGCAGGGTGAAAGCTAAGATCAGCGAGGGTAGTGAGAAAGCTACAGAGGTCTGCAAATCGTAAGATGTAAATGCAAAAGGCGCAAATGTCCCCAAGGGCATTCGCTCTTCCCAGGATGTTATCACCAGGCTAAAACCCCATAAAGATTGCCAAAAGATTCTAGGATGTAAAGCTAAATCTCCACAAGTTGGGAAAAGGGAGGTTGAACTTAAAAATAAAAGACCACTGAGAAAATGCAAATACAAACCAGTACATTGCATAATTATCCTTAGACTTCTAACATTAAGAACAAAAATGACCAGTATAAAACCTGCCACCCTCTCCCGAAACTGAGAAAAAAGGGGAGATATTAGTATTTATCTCTATCTCTGTCTCTGTCTCTATATCGGTATCCACGCATATATGAGCAATTATTGACTGAGTGCTTACTGTGTTCAAGTAATGCTGGATTACTCAATAAAAGACTTGGTAACCTAGAGCCCCCCAGGGAAGCAAA
Source organism: Gymnobelideus leadbeateri (assembly GCA_011680675.1). Classification (NCBI taxonomy): domain Eukaryota; kingdom Metazoa; phylum Chordata; class Mammalia; order Diprotodontia; family Petauridae; genus Gymnobelideus; species Gymnobelideus leadbeateri. The sequence goes on along the minus strand of WOXC01011778.1, from coordinate 339,052 downwards.
TGTGAAGCTAATGTGGGTTCCTCCTTGCCTGGTTCTCCATGGCTTTGTCATGGAAAGTAGTGTAGTATGATTTTCTACAGAAACCCTCTTACTAAGGACACTGGAGGAAAAACAAATGACTGAAAAATACATGGAGGATTAGGGCTAGGACTTGGACCCCCTGCATCATAAGAGCCAAGGCTATGGGGTAAATGTCATGAAACATTTTGTTAACCTTTTATAAATCTGGGTAAATTTATCCTATAATCTCAGAGACATGTTTTTCTTGGAATTGGATTGGATTGAAGGTACAGTTCCACCACTTAGCAGATGAGTAACTGAGTAAGCAAGTTAACTGACTTGATTTCCTCATTTGTAAAGTGGGGATAATAGCACTTTCAATACCTTATTGGGAAGAAAGTACTTTGGAAACAATAAAACCAAAAGGCCAAAAAGGTGAACTCTCCTGATAGCTAAAAGTCAAGGTAGCAGACAGAGCTAAGAAGTAATCGACCTGAACCCCCAAAACTGGGTTATGCAAGTGGAAAGACTGAGGTTGGGCAGCAGTCACTTGCTAGATGTAGCCTCCCAGGTGACTTCAATGATGGAGCTTGGAGATTCTTGCAATGATTATCCTTGAGAATCTTCAAATGAAATGCTTCTTTTTTTTTTTGGGTTAAGAAGCCACTTAAATGAGAAACAGAAGGCAGTGCTAGTGATAAATTGGAACAGCATGGGTAGCTTCATTCCCATGGGAGAAACCCTCTTTCCCCAGTAGAGCCCTTCACAGTGATTCCTCTATATGGGAGAGGAACTAAGGGAGACAATCTTGTGTTCCCATGATGGCTTAACCACTTAGAGGCCCCATTCTGCTAAGGGCAACCAGCTGGGATTGTGGTTTCAATAATGTGGACACCTGCCCTCTGGGAGACTAGCTGAAACCACAAATCCATTTCACTCTGAAAAGTGTTTTCCCCCTTTTCCTCCCACTCCACACTCAGATCCCTATATCCACCCTTCTCCCTCTGCTACCTCTGTACTCCACCCTGCGACCAAATTGGTTTGCTTTGGTTTTTGACTAGAAAACCAATCAGTGTCCAGCTGCAGATACCAGAACTTGTTTTGTGGGTTTGTTTTTTGGCAGGGTTGCCCTGTTTTCCATGACTCTAAGGTGTGTGTGTGTGTGTGTGTGTGTGTGTGTGTGTGTGTTGATACATACCAGGGTACTATAGTACCACTAATCAGTTCGAACCATAATACTCCAGCAATTCCTTCACATTGTTACTTCCATCCAGTTCAACTCAATGAGTATTGCGTCAACTCTAAATGATCTCAGGTTGTGTATGAGAATACTTAGAAAATTGGTATCACCTTTCCTAACCTGTCACCCCATGTAACTGCTGAAGAAACAACTTCAAAATTTGCAGTTTTAATGGAGCCAGCCTCCTTCCCACATTGTGTGAAATGTCAATTTTTCCACCATCTTCTCTTGGCTTCCATTCCCAAATATTAAAAAAAGGCAAAAAAGGCAAAATAAATGTCAGATCCTATAATACCACCAGCTTAAATTCTATATCTAAGGAGGGTCTCATTTCTTCTTCCTCACTGCAGCTAGGAGCAGAATAGAGAGCATATGGTCAGGAGTAGGGGCGGCTTCAAAATAGGCGACCTCTATGACCTTCACCTTCATGCTACTTTGGTTCCTCATGAGCATGATGGCACCCTAGACCTCACTAGCTCTGGAAGTTGTCTCTCTCTCTCTCAAATCTTTAACTTTGAAATTCTCCTCCTTTATCCCAATTTTTCCTTCTTTCAGTTGATTCTTCCATGCCTGTTCTTCATGTTCATTATGACTCCTACTCTCTCAATTGCGTTCTTTCTGCCCAATCTCCCAACACAGTTCTGGCCTCAGTTTTCTTCTTCCTCACTCTTCCCCCTGTGATCAGCTACTTCTATAATGCTTTCTCCATCCTTAAATCCCTTGCCCTCTTGACCTCCTGCTATTTCCACTCTGCTAGCTCTCAACCCAGAGTAACTCTTACCATCTGCTCTCTTTGTTACACTTTGAAGCTGCTAGATGCTGCTCTAAGAAGCTTGAAATCCTGTTGTTTGGATCCACTACAAATGTATACTACCTAACTTCACCTGGGCTCTCTTTGCTGCACAGACATCCTTTTAGTCATCTTTGGTTTCCTCTTTCTTCAAACCCTCAGTTCTACTCCCATCTTGGTTGTTCTCAGCTGATTACCTTGTCTCCTACTTTACTGAGGAGATTGAGACCATGTTATGTGAGCTCTTTCAAGTCTTCTCCATATCTCAAAAGTTTTTCAGTATTCTCACCTATGTTCTTCCTCACTACAGTCTGAGAGACTCCTCTTTGTGCAAGCTAACACCCCATCTTTATATTTTATTCTCATTTCTTGTGTCTCTTCCTATAACCTTGTTTTATCAATCATCTTTTCTCTGTCTCTGTCTTTCTGCCTCTCTGTCTCTCTCTCACCCCCTTCTTTCTTCCCTCCCTCCCTCTCTCATTCATCTTTAACTTTGTTCCATCCTTTCAGCCTATAAACAAGTTTGAATGTTCCTTATAAAAGAAACAGCTAGGTGGTATGGTGGATAGAATGTTGGTCCTGGAGTCAGGAAAACCCATGTTCACATCTGGCCTCATACACTTACTCTTAGACTTTGGAATCAAGGTACATATAACTTCAGTTTCCTTGTGGGACATAATTGCACACCCTCCCCCAATTCTGATGATAAAATGAGATAAATTTGTCAAGTCCTCTGCAAACCTTAGTGCAATGTGTGTGTGTGTGTGTGTGTGTAAATGTGCTCCAAAGTGCTTTATATAAATACTACTTATTACTATTATGAAGTCATATTGGACACAGTGTGAATAGAGAATCAGTCTCACAGTCAGAAAGACCTGGATATAAGTCCTGCCTAGACATATACTGGTTGTGTGACCCTGGGTGAGTCATTTAACCTCCAAGTATACCAGATAATTCTTAACAGCTATAAGTTGTAGAATAGTTATTGATTTTCACTGGCAGTAGGATTTTTCTCACCAAGAGTTCCCTGCCATGATGAAATTATAGTTTAGGATCACACAAATAAAAAACTTCCCTTGATACCTCCCCTCCCCCATATACACATAGGTTATAATTTTGTCTTCTTTCACTGTCAAATTTCTAGAAAGAGCCTCTATGTCCTGCCTTTGTCTTCTCATCAAACCCCTATAATCTGTCTTGTGTTTGCAGTTTTATACTGAAACAACTCATTCCAAGGTCACCAATGACTTGGTAGCCTTTTGTCTCAATCCCTAGGAATCATTTGGCTCTGTCTACTCCCAGGTTTTTGATTCTATCTCTCCACTTACCTTCCATGACATTTAACTTTTGTGATTCTCTTCCCCTGGCCTAACCACTCCTTTATTATAATTTATTTTTGCTGGTTCCTAATTTCCCACCCACTTCTTAAATGTGAATATGCCAGGATAATCTGTCTTTAGCCTTTTTACCTTCTCTCCCCAATCTGTCTCTTGGTGATTTCGTCTACTCCCATGGTTTCAATGATCATCTCTCATGACTCCGATATCTCTATCTCTACCTTGACCTCACCCCATAACTCTTATTCTATATTTCCAGCTACCTGATCCAAACCTAGCTATTTCTCTGATGCCTTAAACTCTTCTTCACTCCCAAACCTACCTTTTCTAACTTTTTTATTTCTGTTGTGGAGATGCCAGTGTCCTCCCAAGTCATCCAAGTTCATAATCTCAGAATCATCTTTTACTCTTCCCTCTCCATCACGTCATATTTAATGGACCTCGTCTTTTTCATTTTGAAGTCACCACTTCACCTAACTGCATCAAAATAAAGGTCCCACTGAGATGGGAATGCAGATCTCTGGATTCAAAGACAGAGTGCCATAACAGTGTGGGCTCTCCTCTCAATTTCCAGACATGACTTCTTTAGACTGATTCCTTAGAGAATGTCTTGCTTTTTAAAGGAGAAAAGAAGTGTAAATACTTCTTCACACTTTTTAAAGACCTGAACACTTTGCTGTCTCTGTTACTTGCCCCTTAAATCCTGTAATTACATCAAAATGACAGGGAATAACTCAGCTGATCAGAGATCTCCTGATGAAGCTCTCCTCTTCATTACATATATTTTCCTGTTCTAGCAAATACAACAGTGGTTAGAGTGGTAACCACACTATAGGGCATGCGTGTAGGCTACTGGATTTTAGGATAACATTGCTGATCAACAGTTCGTTCTGGTGATGTCTGAGATCTCCTGTCGCAGATTAAGACATTTCGCCACATCATTCCTCCAAAAGGTTGGAACTCAGTGATGTGGATTCTGTGAGTTGTTCCTTGGGCACATTCTATACCCCACTCTTGTAATAAGGACATGCTTGATCTCTTGCGGAGCTTCTCCCTCAATCAGTCCTTCCATTCTTCAGTCACTGGAGAGTCACCAAGGTCAAACTTCTCAAGATACATGTCTAAGGCAGAAGAGGTTCATTACCGCCACCTGCTGCTGTTTTCTGATAAACTTCCACATAGAAGCATGGATGGCTGAGGTGTGTAGTAATTTGGTCCTAGCTTGTTGCTTACTGTACCCTGATAATACACAGAATAGCCTGGAGTTAGTTTCAATTAATACTGACACTGACATTCAGATACAGTGGGTGTGGTTATAACAGAGCTGGTGTCCAATTTCCTGTAGACACCAGCAACTTCCTGAGGAAATGACACTTTTGCTGATGTATCTCATCCCAAATAGAGGTAGTTCTTGTTATTCAATCTTTTCGTAGGCTATAAAGGCATTTTTCTCAAATGTCTCTCAGAGAATGCCTCATGGCCCTATTTCTGATCCTAAAGCTTATAGCATTTTAATGCATTAAATATCACTAGCAGTTACAAGCACAGTGTATTTGTAATACTACAATGAGTGGGCCACTAGAGGAAATTTTCAAAAGGAAGAATAAAATAAGCTTAAAAATGATCAGAATTTGGATTGTAAATAAATAATTGTATGAAGAAATAAATGTTTAAGGAAAAAAAGGAAAAAATCCCAGAAAACAGCAAAAAAAAAAAATCCAAAGTGAAATATCATTCAACTTAAAACTCAAAATTATTTAAAAATGTCCATAGTGAATATCCTCATTTATGTTTCCTGGTCTCTGAAGAAGGACTGCTCAAAAGGAAAACAAATGGCTGACAAAAGAAAAAGATAAAATCCAGACTATTTCATATAAGATTATGCAACATATATGGGGCAATGTGGATAGTTCATAGATATCTAGCTTCATAGATAGTATTCCTGCCAAAGTTCTCCCCAATCATATCTTGGTTTATTCTCCTATTTTATACTATCTCCAGAGAACCATGGGCTGTAATATAATAAATTAATGGATGTTAGAAGTTATTGGATATATTTTGGCCACCAGGTGGTGCTACTTTCAGGCAACCAACCCAGTAACTGCATCATTGCATGGGTTCAGATTTTCCCAACAGTTTAAGTATTCTTTGCAGCTCACCAGATGGTGCTCCAACTATATAGATGAGTGACCTGCTTCCAACCTCAGGTTCCATGTTAATTTAGAGTAAAGGCTCAGAATTTTGTCCAGAAATAAAAAAAAAAGGAAAATATTTAAATTTTTTGAAGTGTGTGTGTGTGTGTGTGTGTGTGTGTGTGTGTGTGTATGAATTTCCTCTTCTTTTTCATGACCAGTTGCATTCATAGGATTTAGACAATTTACACCATGGCTCTCTGACTTTTTAAGACAGTAATTTTTTAAAAAGTCACCATAACAAGAAAAATGTAGAGTTTTTAAAATATCAAACTGAAATTAAACTGTTGCTCAGGATTGGCTCTCTTTCTCCTATACCACCTCCTAGCAATAGATGGAGTTGATGTATAAGGGACAGGAATAATAGATTTTGAAACTTACCAAAGTTGCTTTGACAAATACTCTGGAGAAAGAAGTGGCTGGAAGGAAGCACTGTAGGTTGGCTAGCAGGCTTCATCATTGGTCATAAGTTGCAATTGTGGTTTGTCACTGTGGTGATCAGAGTTATTGTTTTTCAAAGTTGTTTGTCTTTGCAACGTTGTTGTTATTGTATGGATTATTCTGTTCACTAGTCTTCCCAGGTTTCTCTGAAACAGTTTCATCTTTTCTTATTTCACTGAAGTATTCCTATAAATTCATATATCATAATTTGTTCACTCATTCCCCAATTGATGGTTACCCTTTTAGGTTATGGTTCTTTGCTATCACAAAAAGAACTGCTATAAATATTTTTTGGACATATAGGGTCTTTTACTCTTTCTTTAACTCTTTGAGATATAGACCTAGTAGTGATATTTATGGGTCAAAGGGTATGCAGAATTTAGCAGCTTTTGGAGCACAGTTGCAAACTGCTTTCCAGAATGGCTAGATCAGTCCACATCTTTACTATTAAAATGCTTGTTTTTCTAAAGCTCCTCCAATGTTTGTTATTTCCCTTTTTGTCAGTTTTGCCAGTCTGATGGATAGGAGGTAGAACCTCAGAATTGCATTAATTTGCATTTTTCTAGTAATTAGTAATCTGAAATATTTTGATATAGCTACTGATAGCTAAAACTGCTTGTTTGTATCTTTTGACTATTTATCAAGTGGGGAATGGCTCTTATTCTCATAAATTAGAATCACTTCTTTATGTATCTTAGAAATGAGGCTTTTATCTGAAAAACTTACTGCAATGGTTTTCTCCCTAGTAACCTATTTTCCTTCTAATTTTAAGTTGCTTATTTCTTTTGTGTAAATACTTTTAAATTTTATGGTATTAAAATTGTCCATTTTATCTTTTGTGAGCCCCCTGCTTCTGATATCTCTATCTCGCTAGACCCTTTCTTTTCATTTTGCCCATTAAAATACTTATTCTTTTTTTGATAAACTGTCCTTCATATTTGAACTGTGTCCTCCTCCATTAATGCTTCACATATTTTTGTATTTACTTATATAATTACATCTTATTTCCCCCAACAAAATTTCTCAAGGGCAGGGATTGTTTGATTTTATCTTTATATCCCCAGGACCTAGCACAGCATCTGACATATATTGGGAAGTTAGTAAATACTTGTTGATTTGAATTACATTTCTACCTCAAAAACCTTGCCTCTCTTCTATCACAAAAAGTGGCAAATACAGCAGTGGTTGGGGTGGCACTCAAAGAAGCAGCTCTTGTTAAAAACAATGTGTAGATTATGTTAAGGAGTAAGAATGGGACATCTCATGGTGAACTTATGGATCCTTCCATTTCTCCTCCATGCTTTTATTTGGATGGGGTGGAGTGCTAGGTGGGACATTTCATTTCTTCTTTATCTTCCAATAGATAATGTATGGTCAGGTCAATGCACACTGGTGCATTCAGGGCATTGCCTCAATTGTAGCCTTGCCACTTCTCCCAGTTACTAATATTTTTATGTGACCCATAACTATTCCTAGAGCCTCCTGAGCATAAAACCCTGGGTTGGGTTTCCCCAGGAAAATTGGTAAAATATGCATGCAGAATTAAAGTCTGGAAGGAACATGATTTGAATTTCTCAAAAGGAGGTAGAAGAAGAGGAGGAGGAGGAAGGGAAAGAGGAAGAAGAGAAGGAAGAATAGGAGGGAAAGGAATAGGAGGAGGAAGAAGAAAAATAAGGAAGAATAAGAGCAAAAGGAAAGGAGAAGAGGAAGATGAAAAGGAAAAAGAAGAAGAGGAAGATGATGGAGGGAAAGAGTTTATTTTTATGAGTCAGTGGAAATGTTTAAAAAGGAGGGGAAAAGAAAAAAACTTCTGTGTATACTTTGTGGATGAAGCTCAGGAAAAGGGGAAGGAGAACAAATAATCCCAGACTGTGAGAAACAGTGGGCAGATCAATGTAAATCAATTAGAAGACGGCAGACTGGCAAATTTGAATTGGACCACAAAAGCAAATATAATCACTTCCCTTGGAGATGGAAAAGGGGCTTTTGAGAGAAGGCAGCTTGAGAGTAGAAAAAAGAACAACAACAACAAGATGGGGAGGGGAGGCAGTGTTTATTAAATCATCTCAATGGGGCCAAAGACGGGGATGAGGGGTTGGTAAACTGGAAGCCACTGAAGTGGAAAATATTCTCTTTAAGTGTGTTTCATGGTAGCATGGTGCTGGGAAGCAGTGGGGGTGAGGGAACTATGGACAGCTGGTAGGTGGCAACCCTGTGCCAGATATAGATAAATGAATAGATAGAGTGATAGATAGATAGATAAAGTTGGGGGTAGAGTTGAGGCAAGGTGTGGAGTGGATAAGGAGAAGTAAAAGGAGGGAGGCAAAGATAGAGAAAGAACTCTGGAGTAGAGAAATGGAGACTTGCTAAGTACTTCAAAGCAATAGTGTCGGAGCCCCGCTTCCCATGGATTTCTGCAGCTGACACTGTCATTATCTCCCAGCCAGGGGTGGGGGAGAAGCACAAAAATGGCCAGCTGAGCTGGGAATGCTCCAGAGGTGCTCTCTCACCCTTGTCTCTCCATTAAATACCAATGGAACACCGTAAATCGAGTTAAGGGGTGACACATGGAGAATGGGATATCTTAGAGCTTCCTCACAGGTCCTTGGCATCTCTCCTCCACATTTTTATTTGGTTGGTGATCCTGCAGTGTTGTCTGGGGCCATTTTATCCAGCCAGTCCCTTGGTAGGCTTGTGAGAATCGGTGGCAGTCCTGGCACAGTGGGGAGAGGAATCATTAGAGGGTTTCCTTTTCGAGTTATGCTGCAAAGCCTGGACTATACTTTTCTCAGTGTTGGGGTAAGGGAGAGGAGCTATTGGTGGATTGGTACAAGTGGCTAGCCTGTATAAATCAAAGGTTATGAATAAGCTCAATAATAATGTTGTACATTGTACTTTAATAACATACAATAATAGAGCATATTATAAGCAGTGTGAAAAATGTTCTCTGTGGATTTTCCTTATCCTAGGAAAGTGCCAGAGCTCTTCTCAGAGGGCAGATGATTACAGTTTCTTCCTTGTTTATAGCTGAGTTTCAGTCTACCTAAGAGATATTTGTAAAGATGATAAATTTTTATTAGTAATTTATTTCAGAGAGCTATACATTTAAACAAAATGCTAAGCATCCATTCACAGCTTGGACAGATAATCTCTATCTGTTCTTCAGGGCTGGTTTCTGGATGAATAATGAGGATCTTTCTTCTCTGTTTCTGGGGGATTAGTACAAACTATAGGAAGCCAGCAATAAGAATTGCTCACATTTAAAGTGCTTTAAACACTTATCTGGATTGCTGCGTGGTCTAGTGAAAAGAATGCTACATTTCTGACTAAGATTAACCAGGTGCAAAGCCCATTTCTGGCATTCACTGCTGATGTGATCTTGGAGAAATCAGTGAATCTTGCTGGGCCTCAGTTTCCTTATCTATAAAATGAAGGGTTGGACTAGATGGTCTCTTGCAGTTCTAAGCTCTGACCTTATGCTCTCATTTGACCATCACAACTTTGTGGGAGGTATAGGCATCCAGCAAGAGATTGGGAATGAGACACAGGAATCTGGTTTTGCATTTAGTCACAGAGGTAACCATTTACATTTTATTGATCATTTACACTTTAGCATGAATGAGTTACAGATCATTTCCTGAAAACAGATTCTTATAAAAGGGAATGAGGACAGATCAACAGGATGCCACTGAGTGTGGTAAATGGCTCAGAACAAGCACCAAAGACAAACATCTCATAGTGTCACACTTTGTCTAGGGTTGTCCTGCTTGCCAGACCTCTCTGGGCTGAGCTGCATCTTCTTCCAGAAAACAAAGACAGTTACATAGGGGACCTAGCTGAGTTGCATGGGTAAAAGGGTTTTAAAAAAGCCCCTTTGCTCATAGTGCTGGCATGCCAGGGCTAGGAATGAGACAGCTCTTTATAAATTCAAGGCAAAGAGGGAGCCTTAGGGGCAGAGTCCAAAATAACAGACTCTACAAATACCAGCTGTAGCCACAACCCAAAGAACAATCTTTATGGTCGAGTAGTGGTCTTTCCAGCCATGCCCATGGAGGAAGACAGCAATCATGTATGATGATGGACAGCAGTATATGCATGTGGTTGAATATGGTATCTACATGCACATGTAGTCATACTAATCCCCTGGATTTCTGGATGATAGAATGAATTCCTGGAATACAGAAGATTCTGGCTTCTGGAGCTATGTTCAACAGAAAGGGCAGAAGAAATAAGGGACTAAAGAAGGTATCCCCAGACGGAATGGAGAATATATGGGCATGGGGGCCATGTAATGCCAGACAGAGTTGGGTGCCATCATCAGTGCCAAAAAGATACGTTCATGTATCCTTATACATACTCTGCTCATAAGCTTGGTTCTTCATTAATTCTCTCTCCAGGTCAAATGGGAGCCTGGTGTATGATTTGTAATATTTTCAGAAGACACTCTCTCTCTAATCAGCTTGCTCTCCCAGACTGGACCAGGACCCAGGAAATCCTTTCTCTTATGGGATGACTTCAGCTCTCTCAATCTTGAGCCGATAAACTCAATGTCTTCTTAAGTCTAAACACAGATAGTATTAAGCCTGGGCTTAGACAAAAGTCACTGTTAATGGCCATTTAATCTATTAGCTATATCAAAAGCATAGGGATATGGGGGCAGCTATGTGGTGCAGTGGATAGAACACCAGCCCTGGAGTCAGGAGGACCTGAGTTCAAATCCAGCCTCAGACACTAGCTGTGTGACCCTCAGCAAGTCACTTAACCCTGATTGACTCCAAGGAAAAAAGGGAAGGGATAGCAGACAACAAAACAAACTGTAGCAGGCTCAGCTGCTAGTTGCAGGTAGAGTCAATAAACTCCTCAGAGAGTAGAATTAAAATGGGTGCAAGTCTCTCCCGTGCTATGCCAAAGAGTAGGAGGCTTATTGTATATGTGTGGGTGGGACTGCAGCTATGTGGTATAGTGGATAGAGTGCTAGCCCTGGATTCTGGAAACTCATCTTCCTGAGTTCAAATCTATCCTCAGACACTTACTAGCTGGATGACTTTGGGACAGTCACTTAACCCTCTTTGCCTCAGGTTCCTCAATAAACTGGAGGAGGAAATGGCAAATCATTCCAGTATCTTTACCAATAAAACCTCAAATGGCATCACAAAGAGTCAGACGTGATTGAACACACATGCTTTGAAAACGATTGAACACACACACACAAGGTGAGATGGGGTGATGAAAACAATTTTAGTCAAGCAACTGAAAAAGACTGTATTCATCCTCTTCTAGGGAAGGTGTCTGGGAAGCTTTTATTTTATTTTTATGAAAAAAAATGGAAGAATAATGATGTCTCTACTCTGGGTTTGTTGTCAGAGATTGGGAATAGGGAGCACCTGAGGTTAGCTAAGCTTGGAGCGGCTTCAGAAATGGAATGGTGGGGGAAGTGATTTCTGATACTGACAGGATAAGTTTTAAGCAGTGATGCCAAGGTTGAATACAGTGAAATCCTCTCCTCTCCTCTGTGCTGGATCAGACTAACTAAAGAGGAATCCTCCCCTATCCAAGCCATGAGCCATTCAGAGAACTCAATTTCCCAAAGTGCTTTGGGAGAAAGAAAAGACATTGTAGATTGACACTTCTCCTCCCCCCCCCATTATTTTAATATTTCTTTCTTTCTCAATCAAATGTTTTATTACTTCAGTGATGCTCCTTCACCTTAATATGTTACATGATGAGTACTTGAATATTTATGACTTTATTTCCTTCAAAAATTTCCTTTTTCAAACCAGGTAGGAGAAAGTGTGCCAAAATGAGTAAACTATCATTAAAAATCCTTTTCTGCTTCTTTTTTATACATGAGGATCCAGAGATGATGGGACCTATAGGTTACATAGTCTGGGACTAAAATGCCTGCTTTGGGGTCCAAGCCTACAGCAATGTAGGGGTCCATTGAAGTTTTTTTGTGGATCTAGGCCATGTTGTATTTTGGGGACTCAGGTACATTGCTGTTTTTAGGGCTAAGCAAGCAAATTATTCAACAGACACCCTACTCTCAAACCAAGCAAATGATTATAGGAACTATTATAAAATCATGTGTTATTAGAGAAATTTTGCTCAGTGGTGGGAATTAGACCCTTTCCAAGGACTCTTGGCTTGATGAGAAAGTACTTACTATGATAAGGAAAATATATAAGTCTGTGAATGCCTGGGGGTGGGGTAGGGATGTAAGTTTTTGGGAAATGTATGCAAGAAGGAAGTTGTGCCAACTTCCTGAATCTGTGAGGCTTTCCCAGATCTCCAAGGAGATACCTGGAAAGTAGTGGGAAATGGGCGAAAATGGAGCATTTGGGGATTAGTTACTAACTCCTCCTCAGAGAGTTTCTGAGTGAATTTAAATTCTTCGTGATAAGATCAGCTGGACTTGAATGATAGAAAGCTCCTGGTGGGGAAAAACATTCTCTTCAGCACCCAGTGCCAAAAGTATGTTTGCCTAAAAGACAGTTTAAGGAGAACTCATAAGGCAAGCACTCACATGGAGGTCAGAAGAAGCAATACAAGGACACTCTCAAGGTCTCTCTGAATAACTTTAGAGTTGACTGTATGATGTGGGAGTTACTGGCAAAGGACCTACCTAACATGGCATACCGAAATCAAAGAAGGTGCTATTCTCTAAGTAGCCCAAAAGAAATTTGCAATGAGACCCTTCCACAAGTTCAGATGGACTGTTTGTGCCCAACCTGTGGTAGAACCTCCTGAGCTTGTATTGGTCTGATCAAGCACAGGTGGATGGGTTGTGCCTTGATCCCAGTATAGTGATGTCATTTGGGCCCTTTTAGAGAAAGAAGGACAACCAACGAAGCCAATAACTGCACGGTGGTCCTCTTGCCAGGATACAAGCCAACTACTATGGCCAGAATGGCATCAGTATGGAATGTGATAGTCATTTTTTTGGAGGGTGTGCTTGTGTTCATGGAATGGAGCTTTTGAGCCCAGGCTAGAGCATACAGGGGCAGGGGCTAATTTAAAGAAACGTAGGAGACTAATAGAATCTTAGGGGACTTCTTTTTGGCATCCTGGCACCCATACCCTGAAGGGGGAGTGTCCTGAGACCTCAGTACCCATTTTTTTTGAGTGCTGGCTGGATAATTAATGTGGTGGTACTGACAATGAGAAGGACATTGAGGTGAAGTTACCATCTACTTCTTAACAGGATGAAGAAAAGGCTTCTGAAACGTGTTAGTCATTTTATCATTTCCTAATGGAAAGGTGATAGATTTAGGTAGAATGAGACATATGGGGGAGGGGAGTTACATCTCCTAATGCACTAAGACTTTTGGGACACACAACATGTCTCATTCTAGGCTCTAAATCTAAACCAAAAGACCCCCCAAACAAACCAAAACCAAAACCAAACCAAACCAAACCAAAACAAAACAAAACAAAAACCAAAACAAAACACCATGAGAAAAAAACAAAACCTTTGTAACAAATATGCCTGGTCAGGCAAAACAGATTTCTGCTTTGTTCACAACCAAAAAATATACAGGGTGTCCCAAAGTCTTAGTGTATATAGGGCATTTCTTGGGCGTGAACAAAGTGGAAATTTGTTTTTCTTGACCATGCACATTTGTTACAAAGGTTTTGTTTTTCTTCTTCTTTTTTCAGCAGTGGTGAGGGAAGAAGGAAAAAAGAGAAAATAGATTTTTGTAGACTGAAACTGTAGATCTCCATCATGTAAAACTTGCTTTTCCCTCCAAGTATCAACACATTCAGTGACTAACTTTCAAAGTTGTACTGTCAGTCCATATTTCCTTCTAATGTCTTCTGTGCATTAAAAATATGCTTATATGGGGGCGGCTAGGTGGCACAGTGAATAGAGCACTGGCCCTGGAGTCAGGAGGACCCGAATTCAAATGTGGCTTCAGACACTTAACACAAAACTAGCCGTATGGCCTTGGGCAAGTCACTTAACCCCAATTGCCCTGCCTTCCCCCCTCCAAAAAGCAAAAATTAAAAAATTAAAAACAAAAACAAAATATGCCTAAATGCTATTCCTTTCTTTCTTTTTTTGGCAACTCTATTATTAGACTCACTCCTCTCCCCCATTCTCTCCTCGATTCTATTGTTTTTTCACTACATGGAATGCCCAAGTATTACACACTTGGGCTGAGAAAAATGATAATATTTAGCATTTATGTAGTGTTTTAAAGTTTACAAAGCACTTGATAGGTATCTCATTTAATCTTCCCAACAAACCCGTGAGGTAGGTATTATTTATTATCTTCTTTTTACAGATTAGAAAACTGAGGCAGTGGGAAGTTAAGTAACTTTTCCAGGGTGACACAGCTAGTAAGTATATGAAGGCTAGATTAGAACTCAGCTCTTCCTGACTCCAGGTCCAGTTATTCTATCCCCTAGTTGCTTCTGGCCCAGGTAGAGAACAGGTTCTATTGACTTAGAGTGTTAGTGGATTTCTGTAAGAAGTGTGAAACTTGCCCTGGACGTGTTTAAAGGAAAGCATCGCCAATTTGAGTCACTTTTTGTGAAAGACCTTGAGCAACAGAAAGTCTTCAGGGCTTGTGTGCATCTAATTCTTGTCTTTGGAAAGGGATAGGAAAAATGTAAGAATCATCCTAGTGGTTATGAACCACTGCCCCCAGTACGGAAGTCTACACTGCTAGTGCAAGAAGACTTGACTGAAGCCAAAGTTTTGTAGAAGCATGATGGCTTCACCATCTTAGTCCATTCTGATTAGGGCTAAAATTCTGAGAGCAAATTACTGAATACCTTAGCAGGAATCAAAGATCTGGGACTATACGATACTCCATGCAAGGAAACCTATAGCCAAAGCATTTTAAATTTCACGCTGCTTACTGTACCGATGATCCTAAAACTTAGCTCAGTAGAGTCAGTATATGGCCTTTTTAGTGTCTTCATATAATGCCACCAGGAGCACAAGCTTTGGACCTTGTTGCCATTTGGGCAAGAGTCAGACTGACTGTTGATTACATTGCCTATTGCATTGGAGTCTTGGAAAATAAAGAAGATGTGCAAAATTATATAGCAAGAAGGGACCTCAGAGGTCATCCAGGGAATACTTATAGAGGAAAAATTAGGGAAGGAGGAGGTAAGTGGAAGGAGGTTAAGTAACTTACCCAAGGTCATGTAGGCAAGATGCAACAAAGACAGAATTTGAACCTAGAGCCTCTGATTCCAGTGCTTTTTCCACAGCAATACACAAATTGTATAGACTCTCAGACAAGAAGTTGAAAGAGGAGGGGCAGCTAGGTAGTGCAGTGAGTAGAGCTCTGGCCCTGGAGTCAGAAGGACCTGAGTTCAGATCCGGCCTCAGACACAACACACACACAAACAAAAACCCAGCCTTGTGACCTTGGGCAAGTTACTTAACCCCAATTGCCCTCCAAAAAGCAAAAAAAAAAAAAAAAAAAAAAGTTGAAAGAGGTCTACTGCCTGATATAACCTCAGTCAGTAGAGTATAGAGAGGAACTAGCAATTAATTTATGTGATGCTTGTATATAGTGCCTAACATCCATATTAGAACATATACTTATATGTAGCCTATGTGTGTCTTAGATAATTTGCCTGTAAGTTTGCTCTGTGTAGTTTAACAGATGCATTATAATGTTTATTTCCTCTCCAAATGTATCTAATGTAATTTGAAAGGACCATGATTTTTTTTTAACTGGAGAAAGAAGTCAGCAACTCTTTAGATCTCGAAGCTTATCTTTGGCATCTTTCTCTCCTTTTCCTTTTTTAGAGGAGGAGAAAACTACTTGTTTGGGGTCAATGAAAAACTTTTTCCATCAAGTGACATAGGAGAGATGTTTTTATGCTCCTTTTGGTAAAATGGATGGTGACATGGAAAAATTGTTTTTGTTTGTTTGTTTTTCCTGCCAAGAAGATGGAGGAGTAATAGACATCTTTTCTAAAGTTTATGACAAAAGAGTGGAAGATGTCAATTGAATAGATAGTAGATAAGACAAGATGACTGCTACAGCTGAGTCTGAAGTGAGCAACAGCAAGAATCAGAGTTGTCTATACTGATGTTGCTTTTTTCTACCTATTCTGTTTATAGAGGAACCCTATACCATCTGAGCCATGGGTCCTTGGGAGAAGCCCATTTCCTAAACAGCCTTGGGAGGAAATGGAAGGACTCTGTACTAATTCAGAAATAAATCCTGATAATGTTTTCATTTTCTTAACATTTATTTCTGTTCAAAGTAAATATTTTACTATTTTAAAGCTGTTTTGTGTTTAGATCTGTTAGTATGACCAGCAACTGAATATGTGGGCCTAACCTTTAAAAGTTCCTAGTTTTTGACCTGGGTTGTGGCTAGTGAACTAAGACAAGTCAATTACCATTTAAAGTTCTTATAATTTGAACCTGAGTCTTTGAGCAACCAAAGGTAATAGCACCCATAGGGATCCTTCCTTCCTTCCTTCCTTCCTTCCTTCCTTCCTTCCTTCCTTCCTTCCTTCCTTCCTTCCTTCCTTCCTTCCTTCCTTCCTTTTTCTTCCTTTCTCCCTCCTTCCCTCCCTGCCTTCTTCTCTCCCTCCCTCCCTTTCTTCCTTCCTTCCTTCCTTCAGCACTATTTTTTAAATTAAAAAAACTTGTTGGGGATATGGCATGTTTAATTTAAAAGGGAAAAGTTAAAGTGTCAAACAAATGGAGAGGATATAGGAATGGGAAAAGGAGGGAGTAGTTAGGGATGGTCAAAAGAATGAGAAATGGAATGAAAGACAAGAAGAGAAGCTTTTTACAATTGCATAAATTCCCAGAATATGAATCAGCACTAAACCTGCTCTTTGGAATTTCTTTTCTTTTTTTTTTTTGGAGGGGGGAGGGCAGGGCAATTGGGGTTAAGTGACTTGCCTAAGGTCATGTGGCTAGTAAGTGTTAAGTGTCTGAGGCTGTATTTGAACTCAGGTTCTCCTGACACTAGGGCCAGTGCTCTATTCACTGCCACCTAGTTGCCCCTGGAATTTCTTTTATGAAAACATGCTAGAACAACAATATAGATAAATGCTTGGAGCTCCAGAGATGACCAGTCTTGGATGTATGGACATTATTTTTAGTTTTGCATCAGCATTGGAACTGCCAAATGAATCATTCTTCTCTTAAGGAGAAGGGAATCTGTGTGTGTGGGAAAAGGGTGAGAAGGGAAGTGGTAAAAATAATACTTGTTTTTTTCCCTCTTTTGAACTGGTAGTACAAAAACTTAGGAAGCCATAGGACAAAGAACCAGGAAGGATAACTGCATCATGCTTTACACAATTACCTTATTATGGCTACTGAGTGGAAAGTTACTCAAAGTCTTAAAAAAAATACTCAAGAAAATAAAAAAATCTGTGAATTACTCAACCTAGTGTTCCATGTGGATCTAGAAATTACTTCCTTGAAACTTGAATGTGTAAAAAAACCACAAGTAATTGTTCTGCAATGTTGTTTCTTAAGCAATTGTGTGGGTAATAGCTGAGGCTGAAACCTACACTTTAGGACAGATGCCTGGGCCACAATTCTGTGCTTCACAAGATATAGTGACTTTGAAGGGAGCTGTCACTGAGAAGTTCAAAGATTATGTAGATGGAGCTAAATTTAATGTGCAACTGGATAACAATCCATTGATTTATAGTTTAATCAGCACCAAATTTGGATGCTGCTTGCCAGGAATGGGTTAGCTAGCTTTAGCTAACTATGAGTTCAGTAATAAGCTATTTCCCATGGAAGATCATGGGGATGAATATGTCCTATCCTGTAGGCTGTGTGATACCAAAGGTTTGGTGATAGCCTCGGTTATTGGTGTCATCAAGAAGGTGAGAGGACTGAAGGTTATCTGTGAGCCAAGGTCAGACAGAAGAGTAGCTCAGGGTTGGAACTGCCATCAGCTCTTCTATCTTTGTATTTGGACATCATCTAAGGTACTTCTCCTTGGTTGTGTGTCTCTTTTAGTTGCTAAAAAGGGCAGACAAAGGGACTCCATATGTCTAGAACAATGATAGAATCTGCTTGAGAAGGAATACGGCTCCTCATATAAAAGTTCTTGAGGAAAGATGCAGACTATTATATGGATCTGAGAGGAAACTTTACTTCAGATAAATGTATTAAGAGGATTTACTTGAAAGTAGAGGACTGACCAAGATAACGATGGCTACCGTTCTTTGTGACCCACTGACATATAACTGTTTTCAGAGTCTTAAAGGATGGAACTGTGAAACTGTAAATCAAATAACTGGGGACTATGGGAAGTTTATAAAAAGACTGTTAGGGTCATCCCTAATAGAAAGGTAGATTTATTGAATTTCATATCCCATGGTAGTTATAAATCACTCCTTTTGCCCTCTATTGGGTATAAATTTTATTCTTGATATTTTCTTCTATTCAGTCCATTTTATGGTTTTCATTAGGTTTTGTTTTCTAATCAGTAAATGTTATGGTTATTCTTGTTTTTATCTTATTGTTAAGCACAGTCAGTGATGTGTTTGTTATGTTGACTGATTTGGTGCAAATGGGAAGCATGCTGGTGGGGATTGAAGAGCTTACGATGGCTAGTGCTAGGGATGCATTTCCCCTCACCAGGGTTACTTCTAGGATCCCAAGAGCTGAGTAGTAGCAGGGTGGTTGTGACTGGGGCTCCCTCTTCTTCCTCCTCCTCTCCATTCTGGGAAAAACCGAAGTGTAAGAGCAGGGGAAAGAGAGAGAGACACACACACACACACACACACACACACAGAGAAAGACAGAGAGAGACACACACACAGAGACAGAGAGACAGAAAGAAACAGAGAGAGAGACAGAGAGAGAGGAGAGAGTGAGAGAGACAGAGAGAGAGAGACAGAGAAACACAGAGAGACAGACAGAGGCAGAAAGAAACAGAGAGAGTCAGAGAGAGAGAGACAGAGAGAGACAGAGACAAAGACAGAGAGAAAGAAAGGAGATGGAGAGAGAGGGAGAGAAATGCCATGTTGGTACCATACTAATGCTATGGTTGCATTGAATTGTTTGAGTGATCCTTAGATCACTGGTAATAAAAGCAGATATATAATGAAGTAGCAGTGATACAAACCAAAAGTCAGGGAGTAACTCTTGTGACTCAAGCTTCATTCCCTAGAGGCATTTTACTACTGAGACATAGTTTGTACATATCGTTTACCATGTACCAGGATCTTTATGAATATTATCTCATTTGATCTCTACAAAAACCCTGGAAGATAGAAGCTATTACCATCCCCATTTTACAGTTGAGGCAAACAAACATTAAGTTACTTGCTCAAGATCATACAACTAGTGTCTGAGGTTGGATTTGAGCTCAGATCCTCCTGAATCTGTGTCCAGCCACCTAGTTACACCTAACTAGCTTTTATCTCTAACTCTGACTAGCTTTTCCTAAGGCCCTACCCCCATGCGGGTTAGTCTAGTTTTTCCTTCAAAGGTATTAAAACCATCTTTGAGACTTAATTTGTCCAGGCTCAAACCATTGAATGAGCTTTTTGGTGGCCCAAGTATAAAAGCTAGTGGACAAAGAATCAGGAATTTCTGCCTCAGGCTTGACACTAATTGTGTCTTGGTGGCAAATTAAAAGCCAGAGAAACTGCATTCACTTGAAGTAATGCTAAGGTCCTTGCTGAATGTCCTTTTCAGCTATGGCTAACTACACTTCCTTTGGTTATCTCTTCGGTGTTAGGTTATCTGTTCCAGTCTCAAACATGAACCATGAGATGAGCTTGAGTCATTCCTGGCCTTCAACATTGTGGCATTAAGTGGCAGGACTGGATTTGAATGGCCGTGTTGAAGTGGAGAAAGGGTAATATGGAAGGAAATTAGCTCTGGATGATACTGAAGCCCTGTGGCCTCTTGGTTCTGGTGATGCTTTTGTTTGTGTTGGCTGCCTACAGTGAGGTGTCCCCCATTGCCCTGGGAGAATTAGAGAGTAAATGGTCACTTGGCAACTAGAGACAGATGTGAATGTGCCCTGGAGATAATAAATGTTATAAATTGTCATTTGTTGAATTTACATAACTTTTGCATTTGGAGGCAACAGGGATCTCCAGGCCAGCTAACTGTGGTAGGCCTGGGCCTACCCTATAGACTGTAATTTTGGGATTGTTTGAGAACTATGCTGAATAAACTGGGACTTTTTATATGGCATTTGGGAGCTGTTGGGAACAGTGCCACTTTGTTGGGACTCTGGAGAAAGACGTTGGGGAAGGCACTTGAAAAGAAAATGCTTAATTGTCCTCAGAAGCCCAGAGAATTTTCTGGGATTAGGAATATTGGACAAATGTGCCAAATGTGGTCCAGTTGATTCCATTGGAATGGGCTTTGGGAGGGAGGAGTGGTGCTGTATTAGTCCAAAAGGAGAGACAGTTTCCACTCTTGTTCCTGTGTGCTGTAGCTTTCTTCTTCATGAGGACTTCCATTTAGGGATGGCTAAGGAAGGGCCCCTGTTGAGTGGGCCTAGCACAGACACCAGGCACCCTCCACCAGCCTGGCAGAAATGTTGACTGCTCACATATGGCAAGTAGATTATGTTTACTGATCTAGGGGAGTCCTTGGCCAATTCTTTCACTTTATGTTTTTAACTTGAGCACACATAGGCTAGCATTTCTGAGCTGGACACTCCTAGCTTTGGTGGAAACCTTATCAATTCAAGATGTCAAGAACTTTTGGGTTTCATTTAGAGCTGATTGACAGCAGGAGGAGTTTTCTTCATTAGAAAGAATAATTGATAGGAGGAGGAGCCCACACAGCTCAGTGGTCTGGCATAAGGGGGCAGCTACCCCCATAAGCCATGGCATAGGGAGAAATCACAGAGCTCATGGCATCACCAGGCCTTGGTATAGTAAGGGATATGAATACAAGCCATGTAATTCCTGCCCTCTAGGAGTTTCCATTTGAATTAGGGAAGGAGTGGTGGCTAGGGAGAGGTGCTTTGAACAAGCAAGTTAGAGTGAATGGTGATTTCAGTCATGGGACAATTGAATGATTATATCTTTACCAGAAATGGTAAATTTTTTTGGTTACTAGTCTCAGAACTTGAATTGGAAAGGGAACAAAGGGCAGTGTGGCATGGAGATGGCCAGGAAGTATCATGGTGGTCTTGAGACCCAGCAAGATAAAGTGAATCTTCCCCAGGAGGAGCCTTGGGGTCACAGGCGTGGGTCCTTAAATTCAAGGCAGAGGTGAAAACAGTCAGGGTGGGATAGAAATGGCCAAGAAATGGCTCCTTATTCTAGATGACTCTGAAGATCTATGACTGAGGTGGGATTGTTGTCATCTGTGCTGTAGCCCTGATTTTCCTGCTGTTACTCCTGGCTTTACCTCAGGAGATCTACCATGAACTGCAAAAATATGGCATTTTCCACTACATTGACTAGACATTCAGGAATTGGTCCTTCCAGATATTGGAGGGAAGCAAAGTCTGAGATTTCTGACCTTCATTTTCTTCTGTATTCTGTAATTTCTTCTTGTTTTTCCCCCTAAATCCTCAAAAAATATTCCTAAAGACAATAAACTTTAATTTATTTTAATATTTAAAATGAAGACATGCCATTGGACACTTTCAGCAGGAGGAAGTTTGGGGTCATGGAACCACGTGATATTGTTCAGTATCTGTCATACAATTCCAGACTGCTTAGAATCCAGTACTTGGCACAGCCCTTGGCACATAGTAGGCACTTTGTAAACCTTTATTGAATTGAATTGAATGACCAACTTCAATAGAAACCATGATGATACAAGCTTACCCTTTAGATCTAATGCTTAAGGACCAAAGAGCAGAGGAAGTGAGCCAGATTTACTGAAAAAGCTGTGGGGCCTGTAGGGGGGGCATCTGAACTCATCACCCTGCCTGCCTCCTCTGAATCTGTCTGTTTAGGGTTAAGTACCAAAGAAAATAAATCTCCCTGCTTGGATTCTTGTGGCTGGCAGAGGAATAAAGCAAGAGAAAAGGAAGAAGGAAGAAGTCACATGCTTAAGGCTTCTATTCATCCTAAGTTTTTACTCAAAAGGAGTAAAGGGGGAATTAGATAGCTCTGGGAACTGGTAATGAGATACGGAGCTTTCACCTGTATAGACCACCTGTTTGAATCTGGCGGGGCAAACATGGAGACCAAAAGCTGCTGCTGCCTGACAGCTGCTTAGTGGGGGATAGAAAATGAGGTAGTGGTCCTGTTTTAGTTCCTAGAGAGACAGGTGTGTGCCCATGTCCCGGGTCTCCCCTGTTGGTTGTCAGGCCCTGTTGAGTTATCCAGGCCTGGGATGGTAGAATGACTACCTTAGACTTTCCTCCTAGAAGTAGGAGGGTCAGATTCTGTTCGAGCTGAGGTAGAACAGATATAGGATCTGACCAAGGGGGTATGCAGATTGTATTTTTTTTTTTTTTTGCTTTTTGGAGGGCTGTTGGGGTTAAGTAACTTGCCCAAGGTCACACGGCTAGGTTTTTTTTTTTTTGTTTCTGTGTGCATTAAGTGTCTGAAGCCGGATCTGAACTCAGGTCCTTCTGACTCCAGGGCCGACGCTCTACTCACTGCGCCACCTAGCTGCCCTTGCAGGTTGTATTTTGCATGGGGGCCTTCCAAAAGAATAGGTCAGAGATCTAGAAGAGAACCCTAGAGGCCAACTAGCTCAACTCCCACGTTTTACAGATGGTCCCACCCAAAGGTCACGTAGTTAGGATTTGAACTCAGATCTTGTGATTTCGAGCCCATCTTCTTCCCATTGTACCACATTCCCTCTCTGAGGTCTGCCAGGATGATTGGATTAATAATGAACAACATGGACAGAGGGGGATGTGGGTTCTAAATGAAAGATGCTTTGGAAATAAAAATGATATCCCATTACTGGGATCCATATGGGAGAAAAAAACTTGGGAATTGAATATAATGCAGTAGTTGTAGGTATTTGGGGCTTTTAGACCAGTTTGGCTTTCAAAGTCCTTCACAACTGGCCCCCAGTGCCTTTTTTGACCCTTATTTACCATTCTGTGGTAAGCACATCTATCGACTCACTCTCCTCTTGTGGTCTCATGTCTGCATATAACTCCTTTATCCCTCTCCATCTATTTTTTAGCATTTGACCCAAAGCAGCATCTAAATAGGAGAGATATTTAAGATGATTGCTAGAAGAGACAGTGTGGTGCCATGGAATCTAGGCCAGAATTTGGAATCAGAGACCTTGAATTTGAATTACAATTCAGTTAATTACATATGTGATATTTGAGCAAGTCACGACCTCTCTGGGACTCAATTTTTCCTTGATAAAATCAAGGGGTTCTGACTAGATGGTCTAAGGCCGCTTATACCTCTAAATCTGTGATTTGTATTGGCAGATGGCTTGCTTATCATTTACCTATTTCGGGTGTTGGCTACTTTTAGAAAAACGTCAAGTAAAAAAAACATTTTATGATTAACAGTATTTGATAAAAGCATTAGTTCCAAAATGTACTTTTCTCTCTCCTTTTTCTCCTCCTCAGACTCCGAAGGCTAGAAATAGCGCTGTTTATAATGAGAAGAGCCATGAAGAAGCTTGAGGTTCACTCGGAAGCTTTGCTAGGCCTCTCTCTATTGCTCCTTGAGTCCCACAGTTTGGAGGAAAGATGAAAGGTTAAGTAAAAAGGCCCGTGAAAAAGAATCCCACTTGAATGCAAATATAACCAAACTGCTTCTTCTGGGGAGGAAGCCACTGGGTCTTTTAACTTCTCACCTCCCAGTGGTAGCTTATGGGGCTACTCACCATTTGAAAGTTCAAACACACCAACCTCGACAGGTAATGCCTCTCTGGGTAGCCGGATTATCAACACCTTGGGTTTCTCCTCAAGCTGGTGGAAGCCCAGCACCCTAGCTCCAAGCAGGTGTGAATTTCCATCAACAGAGGAGTTTGAGAAATTGAGAAGAGGAGGCCAGGCATATTGCCAGGGGTCCCTTTGATCTCTGACACCTCTTTCAGGGTCATTTGGGAGGTGAGGGAGGGGAAGAAGGTGAAGATTCCTAGTTCCCCAGCCAAGTGTTGATGGTTCGGACTCATTAAATCCTTCAGTTCACAAAGGGAGTTTAACAAAGCCAAAACTTTCTGGGGAAGTAGGAAACAGTGCACACAGTACAGCCTGGTAACTCAAATTGTTAATGAGCTCTTAGAATTGATAAGTGCGCATGTGTAAGGAGAGGCTTAATGAGGTCTCCTAGAGAGTCTAATATGGGAAGGGCTAAAGTTCCTTCATATGTTTATTATTCTGATGTTTGCTTTTGTTTTGTTTAGAATAACTGGAAGTTAAAAATTGTGCAGACTTCTAGAAACGGGGTTGTTTTATATCTGATTGCTTACTGTCTCAGGGAGCAGAGAAAAGAGGGAGGGAAGGAAGGAAGGATGGAAATTGGAACTCTAAACTTAAAAAAATGTTTAAAATTGTTTTTATCATGTAGTTGGGAAAAAAATTAAATTTGAAATAAAAATGGGGTTAAATCATTCCATCCAGTCTGCTCCATGTAGGCAGAAACATCGCCAAGATATTCAAAAGAGTTATCCATTAATCCTATTAAAGTTCTCTGAGGCTGGCTAAAAGTAAGTGGTTGTTTGCTTACAGAAGATGAGGTTGACCACAACATCTAGGATATAGTACCTTCTCCTAAGCAGCACTCCAGACCCTTCCTAGATGTGTAACCCTGGACATGTTGTTTCACCTTGCCTGACTTGGTTTCCCCAACTGTAAAATTGGTATAACAATAGCACCTCTCTGCCAGCATTGATGTAAAGATTAAACAAAATAATTTTTATAAAGCAGCACACAGTGCCTGACACACAATAGGTATTTAATAAATGCTTATTTCTTTCATCCCCAGCAGCCTTTAACTTATGTGAAAGAGGCTGGTTGGCTTTAGAGCATTTTGTTAATTTGTTGTTGTGTTGTTTCAGTTGTGTCCAATTCTTCCTGTCCCTATTTGGGATTTTCTTTTTCTTATTTTTGCTTTTTGGAAGGCAATTGGGATTAAGTAACTTGCCCAAGGTCACATGGCTAGGTTTTTTTTGTTTGTTTGTTTGTTTATTTCTGTGTGCATTAAGTGTCTGAGGCCGGATCTGAACTCAGGTCCTTCTGACTCCAGGGCTGACACTCTACTCACTGTGCCACCTAGCCTCCCCTATTTGGGATTTTCTTGGTAAAGATACTGCAATGGTTTGCCATTTCTTTCTTCAGCTCATTTTACAGATGAGGAAATTGAGGCAAACAGGGATAAATGACTTGCCCAAGGTCACACAGCTAATAAGTGTCTGAGGTCAGATTCAAACTCAGGAAGATGAGTCTTCCTAACTTCAGGTCCTGCACTCCATCTACTGTGCCAGACAGAGGCCAACAGAATTTAACCTTTAAAAATGCCATTTAAGACTTTGGAGTTGTAGGATTTAGTGCTGGAATGGATTTGAGAGGCCCGCCAGTCCCTCATTTTACACATGAGGAACCCAGAGGAATTAGGCGACTTGTCCAAAATCACAACATGGTTAGTAATAGCAGGAATTTCAGCCCAGGTTCAGTGACTCCAAAAATTCATTTGGTCAGCTTTTGAATTGAATGCCCATTAGTCTCAGGGATTTGTTATGTTCTGGTTAAAACAAAACAAAACAAAAAACAAAACGGAGCCAGCTTGCTTTGCTTCTCTTAAAACTCACATTTGCAAGATGGCCAGTTTGAGGAGAAGGTTCAGTTTGTGGATGTGGAACAGATTCCATCTGAGTTCAAGTTTCAGTTATACCATTTAATACTTGGGCAAGTTATCTCCCTGTCCTGAATCTCAGTTTTCTTATCTGCAATAATATCAATAACATCATAATAATAATAGCACTTACATAGCACTTTAAGGTCTGCAGAATGCTTCACAGACATGATCTCATTTTATTCTCACAGCACCCTTGGGAGCTAGGGTGGTCTTATTATTCCCATTTTACAGATGAGTAAACTGGGGCACAAAAACTGCCTGACTTGTCTAGAGTCACACAGCTCATAAATATTGCAAGTTGGATTTGGGCTGAGGGCTTCCTGACTCTACTTTGCCACCTAGCTGTTAAGTGAGGGTACTGGATGAGATTATCTCTATGGTCCTTTTCAGCTCTAAAATCATATGAAGCCAAGAGAATGGGCTTGTATAGAGAGCGAACTCTGGGGGCACATTGAGTGCAATGCTCTAACTCACTGAGTTAAGGAGCTCATCAACATAAAGGGAAGGCGACTTGGGAAAGTGATTGGCATTTAAATTCTGGGCTCCTAAGAGATGGGAAAAAACCAAAACCCAAGATAGGACTACCTTACTTCTTGTTTAGAGTCAAAATTAAATAGCTCTCCACAGAAAAGGGTCGTTCTTCTTATTCCCTCCTCCTCCCCTTGCCTAGTCCTGGTTACTTAAGTGGTATTTACACGGAGACTTCCCCCCTTTGCTTACTGACATGAGGTCTAGGCTGGGCAATGACTCAGAATTGGCTCCGTTGCCTGGTTTTAAAAATATCCAAGCCTCTTGTACTCATCCCACAAACATCCACAACTATTATAGAGATATGAGTTGTCTCTTCCCACTTATCCAACCTTCTCTCCCATCCAGCTCCCCTCTCCCCCTCTAAAACCTCTTTTCCTATTCAAGGCTGCACTTGCGGTTCACTGTAACTATGGCATGAGTGCCAGTAACAGCCATGGTGCTCTGGGTACCTCCTGCTCTTTGCAGTTCCCTTCTCCCCTGCCCCACCCAGGCTTCTATGCTCCCTCTCTGTTTTTCTTGGACTCTTGCATCACTCTCATTTTTCATTTTGTACTCCCTTCTTCCCATGCCAGCAGATCTCAGTACAGCTCTGTTCTATTGGAAAGTGCATTTTGCTAGGGAATCAAATGACCTCTGGCAGTGTAGGGCAGAGTTAGTGGCCATGGGTAGAAACTACAAAGAGGCGAATTTAGGCTTGAAGGCAGGAAAAAATTCTAGACAATTAGGGGTATCCAAAATCAAATGGGCTGCCTCAGGAGGTAATAGAATCTCCTCTTTGGAAGTCTTCCATAAAAGGCTGAATGACCACTCATTAGGTATTGAGATTACTGAGATGGTCTTTTTTTCAGCTACACACTGTGTGTGTGCCAGGCACTGTGCTAAGCCTTAGGGATACAAGGAAAGGCAAAAGATGTTGCTCTCAAGGAACCCACCATGTAATGGAGGAGACAACATACAAACAACTGTATACATATATGTGATATGAGAGATAGACAAGAGATAAAGAACAGAAGGAAAGGGCTAGCATTAAGAGGGATCACGAAAGGCTCCTTGTAGCAGATGGCATTTTGGTTAGACCTTGTTCATCCTTTGTTTTTGAAGAGGACCACAATGACATCATGGTTGATGTCTTGACTTGCATGTGAATTGGATTTAAATGAGATAGAGTTGCACAAAGTCTTTGGCCTCACTTTCTCTTCCAGAGTCATTGAAGTTCAGTGGCAGGACAAAAGTCTGGAGATGGCCTGGGATGCAGTGGATAACCTTGGCACCTTTGATGTCTGACCAAGCTGGGAAGTCTTCATGGTCTTGGGGTAGACATCCTCCAATTAGGTGTTAAGAGAAGCAGAAGCAAAGATGAGGAGGGAGAGAATTACAGGGATAGAGACCTCCAGTGAAAATGTAAGGAAACAGGAAATGGAGTATCTCGTGCATGGAACAACAAAGGGGCCAATGTCACTGGATTGAAGAGTATGTAGGTAGATTTAAAGTGGAAGAAGACTGGGGCTGGGCAGGTGATGGAGGGCTTTGAATGCCAAACAGAGCATATAATATTTGATCCTGGGGGTGATAGGGAGCCATTGGAGTTTATTGAGTAGGGAGTGACATGGTTGGATCTGTGCTTTAGGAAGATCAATTTGATAGCTGATTGGAGGATAGAATAGAGTGGGGACAGACTTGAAGCACCACAGTTGACAAGTAGGTTATTGTAATGGTCCAGGTGTGAAGTGGTGAGGTACCAAGAGGCTGGCCGAGTCAGAGGAGGGAAGGGGGGTGCTAGGAGAGAGATGTTACAAAGGGAAAATGAATAGGATTTGATGACAGATTAGATGTGGGGGGGTGGTGAGAGAGAGTGAGGAGTAGAGTATGACACTTAAGTTGTGAGCTTGGGTGGCTGGTAAGTTGGTGGAGACCTTGGCAGTAACAGGGAAGTCTGGAAGAGGGGCTTGTTTGGGGAGAATGATAATGAGTTTGGTTTTGGACACACTGAGTTTAAGACATCTAGTTTGAGATGTCCAATGGAGATCTGGATATTTGAGACTAGAGATTAGTAGAAGGGTTAGGACTAGATAAGCAGATTTAAGAATCGTTGGTAATTGAATCCATGGGAACTGATGTGATCACCCAGTGAAATAGTATAGAGGGAGAATAGAAGAAGGATCAGGACAGCACCCTGGGCAACATTCACCATGAGTATTTTTGACTTGGACAGACTTCCCTACAAAGGAGACTGACTGAAGAGGAGTGGTCATACAGGTAGGAAGAGGACAAGGATAGAATAATATCAGGGAAACCTTGAAAGGAGAGAATATCAAAGAGAAGAGGGAGATCAACAATGTCAGAGGCAGTAGAGAGGTCCAAAAGGATAAGGATTGAGAAGAGGTCATAAGATATGACAATTAAGAGATCATTGGTAACTTTGGAGGGAGCAGTTTTGGTGGAATGATGAAGTCAGAAGCCAGACTGTAGAGCGATAAGAAGAAAGTAAGAAGAAAGGAAATAGAGGCACCTGTTGCTAGAGGCTGTTAGTTGGCATGGTGGATAGGACATTGGCCTTGGAGTCAGGAAGTCCTGAGTTCATAGCTGGTCGCAGATACTGTGTGACCCTTCGAAAGTCACTTAATCTCTTTATATTTCTGGTTTTTTGTCTGTAAAATGGGGATAATACAATCCCTTATCTCCCAAGGTTGTAACCAGGGGTATTGGTTAAGTATTTTTCAAATCTTAAAGAACTATATAAATACAGACATTATAGCACTATTATTACTTTTATTGTCAATGAGCTTCCTATGGGAAGGATACAGGACATTATGTAGCAGGGTTAGTTGGATCAAATTTTTTGAGGATAGAGAAGACTTAGACTGTGTGGGATGTTCATGACCAGGAGTCATGTCACTGGAACTTGAAAGAAAGGAGGGATATCAGTAGATACATATAGGATTGTGGATCAGGGGAAGCCATTCCAGGCATGGAGGATGACATGAGCAAAAGCCCATAGGGGACAGAAAGTAGCTAGAAGTTTGAGTACATAAAGGAAGTGGTATGAGAGAAGCCAGGAAAGGTTAAGATTTCAGAGGACCTTGAAATGCTGGGATGGGTAGTTGATACTTCGTTCATCAGGCAACAGGGAACCATTGAACATTTGTGAGTATAGAAGAGTGATGATATCAAATGCCAATAGGACATTGGCAGTGTAGTGCATTTGGAAAATTACTTGGGCTTTTGAGTGCTGTGAAGAATCTATTAGAGAAGGCATAGCCTGGAGGCAGGAAGGACCAAGGAGACTATAATAACAACCCAAGCCAGAAGAAGCAATTGACGATAGAGATAATCCAAAGGGTCAATATCAGAGAAAGTAGATCTCTAAGATCTCTCCCAACTTTACATTTCTTTGATTTTACGGATACACCCTATGGTTTTATAGAGAAACAATGGTGACTTGGAGTCAGGAAAGACCTGAGTTTTAACCCTGCCTCTGATACTTATTATTTAAAGTGATGATCAATTTTTGTCATTATCACTTATTTGTCACTTGACATATGCCAATTTATAGTGTTATTTTTCTTTTTATATATTAGTCAGATCTCTATAATTAGCATGTAAACCCTTGAAAGATAGGGGCTACATTAGCATCTCCTTATTGCTAGTTTAGTGTCCTGTTCTCAGTAGGTGAAAAATAAATATTTTACTAATGATAATTTTAAATATTTAGACATTTTTATTGATAATTTTTGTCTTTATAACACCTTCATTTCCAAATATATCCTTTCCTGTTCTCCTGACCTTTGAGCCAGCCCTTATAAGAATAAAAAAAGAAAAAAAAACAAAGCAGTTTGGAAAAACTTAACCAACACATTAGCAGTCTGATCATGTATGCAGCATTTCTCACCCATAGTCCTCCACCTCTGGAAAAAAGGGAAAAAAGTACAGTTCTCAAGATGATGATTTTCTAAAAGTTCCTCTTACGTGGGCTGAGATAGAGCCAATAATTTCTTAGATCATTGGTTTGTTTTTAGTCCAATTCCCTCTGCTGATTTTAATGTTACTAATCAATGAGACTGTGTTGCATTGATTCTACCCACTAGAAAGAAGAAATAGAGAGAAGGCCTTCCAGAGGTACAAGTAACAACATATAAGCTCAGAAGAAGGATTTGTTAATCTACCTGAGCATTTGTCTTATATCCTCCTGTGGAAATTGTTGGTGTCTTTCCCCAATTTATCAGTTTATAAAATCATAGTTTGTAATTTCCTGTGGTTTTCACTTGTGAGAACTGGTCAAGATTTTATGATTAAAAAAATCTTATGTTTTAAGGAAGTTTTCTTTGTCAATTTGTTTCCTATACATCTACTGCCATTGCAAAATGGTGTTAGCAGTTAAGGCGCCTGGAAAAGGAAAGTCAGAAGTATATTTTATTGTAAGTTAATGTAACTTGGGCAGGGACCTGATCCCCAGATATTTCCAGACTTTTTCTCTCCTTGGGTTGGGGAAGTTCACTCAACCCAGCTGTACCCAATTTGTTAGTTCCCCAGAGAGGTGGCCAACATGGTTATGGACACTCATTTATAACACTGTCTCAAGTTTTTAGAGGCAACCTTGGCAGGGTTGGTAGATACACCTACTGCTCATCACTGTAATTCCTGAACTCCTACAGTGGTACTTCCCATTTATGCAAAATCAATCACCATGACCCCATTGACTCTCAACCATAAAATGTTTACTTAACAATATGGCAAAAAGTAGGAATAACTACAACATTTACTCAATGTAAGACAAGAACAGGAATAGTAAAAATATGACAATTCACCTGTAAATCTGGACCATATTTACCCACCGATGCCCATGGTATCTGTGGGAGAGAGTAGGAATACATTTACCAAAATCTAACATTAAAGCATAGGAATAGGGAAATTCATTTGCCTGGGGGCAACTTGCAACTCTGGTAGGCAGGCTTTGATGGGACCCTTTAGGCAATAATCTGCACCACACATCACTTTTGGGGCAAAACTGCTTCTCTGCTAGTTCCCTTTTGGTCCTCATAACTCTCTTGTAGTACAAAACTGCTGCTCTGAAACTTTTGGGCTGCTGAAGTAAGTAGAAATTCTGCATAACACATAGCCACCTTTGGCAGATTTCTAAAAAATGTTAAGCTCTTTCAGTGACAAGCAGTTCCCTTAAACAGTTTTTCATATCTGCTCTGGGGCTGTCTTCAGCTGGAGCTCACCAGAGGGGCTGCTCTTCCAAAGAGCTATCAGGCTTTAGTCAGCTTTATCTTTTAACTCAGCCCTCACAACTTGTTACATTCTGTCTTCTGTAAGCAGCTTTTTCTCCCTGTGCCTTCTGTCCTGGATTCCTTATAGGTCTGGCCTCTTCCTCTTCTCCTTTTCTGTTCTTCTGCTGGTTTCTTCCTATCTAGCTTCTTCTCTGGCTTCTAATGCTGCAACTCAGGGTCTCTTCATAAGTGGTGAGCCATCTCTAACTTATGATGTGAAACTCAACAATTCTAGTTTCCTGTTAGCCTTAGTATAATCTTCCCCAAATCCTCACATAGTATTTGATTTATAATTTCTATTATAACCTTTAAAATTCTAAGAATAGTTACATGCAAATAACTTTATGGACCATGATGCCTTGTGGTCATTATCCCAGTCCTAGCTCTGACTTCAAACAGATCCTTTCAATAAATTCATCTGAAGCCAAGTTCCCTGTATGATTTTTGGGACAGTCTATATCCCTCCCCAACATTTTATCTGAAAGGTGTTTCTTCTCAAGTTAATTTTTATCAGTTCCCTACATAAATGTCCCTTAAAAAGACCCTTTTAGCAATAAAAGTATGTGCACATAAAGGGGGTCATACTTTACAAGAGATAAATACATAAAAGGAATGCTTTTGTTATGCGTGCTCTCTTCCGTAGGCAGTAGTGCCTATTTTGTAGATTATCTTAAAACCCTATTAAGACTTCCAGAAAGTTTATTGACAGTCTTAGAAATGATCACTTCACTCTCTCCCTTACTGGATTGTGATGTTTGAAATGTCCCTTAATTTCCCATTTTCTCCTTAGAGAATTTCTGACAGGGAGATACATGCCTTTCCCTGTTTCTTTATTTCCTGAGAGTGAAAATGCTTAGACAGAATAATTTGTTAACCTGCTTTTCCATGTGGGATAGCTCATTTAGGCAGCTGCATTATGGGAAGGAGACTCCAACATCATAAATCAAAGAACCTTAGAATCTTGTCATCTTGTCACTAGCTACCTACTAGGGGACAGATCGTAGACATGATGAATCAGTGACCTAGTTTGGAGTTGGAAGTCTTAAGTTTTTTTTTTTTGGTGACTGCCTGTCAGGAATAATAACAATTATAGCAACTCATATTTATTTATATAGTGCTGAAAGATTTGCGAAACTCCTCACAACAGTTCTGGAAGGCAGGTAGTGTAAATATGATTATCTTCATTTTAAAAATGAAACGACTAAGACTCTCAGAGATAAAAAAAAAATGACTTCCCCATGATCACATAAATGGGGAATATTTGAGACAGGATTTGAATCCAGGCCACTTGATACCATATCCACCAGTCTTATTATGCCATGCTACCTTCCAAACACAAGTGTATATCAGCAGAATGGACACCACCCACAATTTGCATACTGGGCCCAAGTGCATTATAGGAGTAAACAAAAGGCCGGTCTGGGTGACTTTGGCAACTCCTAGATAACTGGGGTGTCTTTGGGGAGAGGTGATCAAAAAGTCCATTTTCTCTGCTTATTCTCAAGCACCTTGGGCAAGCCACTTAACTCCCCTGGGTCTTAATTTCCTTATTCATAAACGAAAGGAGTTAGATTAAATAATCTCTAAAGTTTCTTCTGTTTCTAGAGCAAATGATCCTCCTCTGATTTCATCTTTTGATATCAAAAGATATTCCTCTTCAGGATCTTCATGCTTCCTCCATTTATCCATGTTCTTTCCTTTAGTGAACTGATGGAGACCACTGGCCTGCAATTATTACCTCTTGATGATGATTCAAATCTCTAGCTAATTCTAATGTAAAAAAGGAACATCCTTCCCTTAAGTCTAGCTGTTTACCAGACAGTTCTGTTAGATGTCCGAAAATCAGCTCAAACTCAGATGAACCTGTGTAATATTCAATAATTTAATATAATTCAACAAGTATTTATTAAGTACCTATTATGTGCTGGGCACTGTGCTAAATGTTGAGGAAAGACAAAAATCAAACAGTACCTATATTCAAATAAATCAATTTTATACCAGGGGGAGGAGAGACTAATATGTATATAAAATTTAAGTAAAAAATATATGCAAAGTAATTTCTGGAGATGGAGCAAAGCACAGATTTAATATAAAGGATAATTAATAATAGAATAGAGGGTCCAGAGAACACAAAATGAAGGGTAATATATAATGGGATGGCATAAAGCTCATTTGCACAAGAATCTTCTCGTTAATGGAGATTCAATGCTCACTGTGTGTGAGGGGTGCAGTTGGTGACAGTTGAAGAGAAGAGAGATCCTGGTCTTCTACCTTTGAGAGAGAAGACACATGGTTCCACATTCTCTTCAAGTCCCTTAAGGGAGAGAAAGACTCTGGGAAGAAGCTGATAAGTAGAGGAGCCAGCAATCTCAATCATGTCCCTACTCCTAGTTTATTACATTAGAAGCTTCAGTGATTTTCACCTTGGTTGAGATCTGAGACTCTTTCTTGTTTGAAACTGAGTTTTTTTGCATCTAAGGAGAGACCTGTATATTGTCTGATATATATTCTCCTAGGTATATTTTCTCTGATTTTGTTTTGCTATTGACTTGGATAAATGGGTTTATTCATTATTTACCCTATGTGTTCATCATGGAACTGGAATTTGGTGAGAAGGGTATCAAGCCTTGGGAATATATCCTGGGACATATTTTTCCATTAAGGAATAACAATCAGGAGCATAGCTTAAACTCCAAAAGTATTTCTCCTAGACTAACAATATTTAGGCAAGCAGATAGATAGAATTCTAGTCTAGTACTCCCTCTCTCCGAGGAAAGTGGCCAGTCTCTGACCCTAAATTCCTTCTCTTCCTGGCATGAATCAACATCTGCCTTGGAAAAAAATTTTTTTGAGGGGGAGAGAAATTCTAGAGTTATTTATTCTTGCTTCCCTGCAAGACACATTTAGACAGACCCTTGTGTATACATATAACCTATGTGGATAGTGTACATACCCACATCCTACAGTCTAAGAGTATAGGATACGGATACAGGAGAAATGGACTAATGTAGAAGGGTATGAGGGATCAGAGAGTGATAGCAAGGGAAGAAAACTTTAACCTAAGCAATGTATAATTCAGAATCACAGAGATTTAGAGTGGTACAATAAGGCAGTATGTTGTCACAATCTTCAGAGTAGCAATGGTAATGTTGATTTGATTATTAACTTCTGAGCAAAAGATGGAAAATGTGTGTGTGTGTGTGTGTGTGTGTGTTGGGGAGGAGGTGGGGGAATTATATGTGGCCATGGAGCTGATAGTGGGTCCTTGGTCCTGTTTGATGTTCTAGGCTGTGAGTCGGTGGAATCCTTGGTCTGGGCTCATAATAGAAGGATGAAGGGTGATTATAGAAGGGTGTGTTGAGGCATTCACCTTCCCAGTCTTCATCTAGGTCATTTTGCCTCAGGGCTCACTTTAAAGTGAACTCATCATCTTTGCCTCTCCCAAAGCTGTCCCTCCCAACTTTCCTATTTTCCCAATTACCCAGGCTAGAAACCTGAATCATCTATGACTCATTTCTTTCCTTTGTCTCCTACGTCCAGGAACCAAATTCTGTTATATTTTCCCTTTAAAAAAAAATGCATTTTCCCTTTCTCTCCATTCTCAGGGACACTTATCAGTACAGCGAGTTGGCCCCAGGGCAGTCACATTTCAGCTGCCAGTGAAGTAATAGATGGGGCAGGAATGTGCAGGGTATCACACATATGGAGGCAGAGGTAGGGCTAAAAGGAGGCAGGAATGGCAACCTCCTATGGTCTACCGTGGTCAGGACTGTAATCCCCCCAAAATTGACTCCAGATCACAATAAGATTTTTTGATTTTTTCATCACTTCAGTCATACATGCTACAATGAAAAGTCAAAATCTCCAATAGCTGTAACACATAGGGGCACAATTTATTAAAACTTTTCTGGGAAGTATGAAGCCTTTGTCCTGATTCTGTGAAGGGGGCAGTGATTGCACTTAGGGTTTATCAAAGGGGGGTTAGCAGCAGTAAGTTCTTGATATAAGACCAGCCAGCAGCAATTCTTCAATGCTGGATGGTATATTCCACTTCCATTAGTTAGTGGACATGTGAGAGTGAGGAGTGGTCTCAGGGGATGTGCTTTAAATGATACTAGGGAGCCTGAGATGCTAATATATAAGTTATTGTAGATCCCTGGGGATTTGATTCAGACTGTAGTAAGACACCTTCCTGCCTTTGTGCTCCCCAGAGAGGATAGCTTTGGAAGCTTCACAATTTGTGTTTATCTGTGACTATGAAAGCAGCAGAACAGAGCAAAGGCAAAGGCAATATTTTCACTGGGGATTCCAGCGAAGAAGAAAGCTGCCCTTTAGGTCCAGCTGCTCACTGCTTGCTTGAAATTCCTTATTGAGACATTTCTCTTTCTTTAGGGACAGTCAGTGATATAGAGAAGTTTCTATCTCAAGTAGTCATTGTCTTAACCCAGGCACTGTGAAACATGGACCATTGTAAGAGTCTCCTAATTGGTTTCCCCTGCCTATAATCTTTTTACCCTTCAAAATTATTCTACATCCAGGGGTCATCTTTAGTCGTCCTGATCTATATTTTGCCACTGGACCCAGATATCTCCAAAGGAGAAAGTGAGACTGGTGACTATGCACAGCCCTCCCTCACTTAAATCCAATTCACTTGCAAGTCATGGCCATGGACCATGTCGTGGTCCTCTTTGAGAATGAAGGACAAACAAGTCTATATCCCATAGAATGATAGTTCTTCTTAAATCACAGGTTTCATCCTACCTCTCCATTACTCCTAACCTTCCAGTGTGCCCCTTGCCCCCCCATAATAAAATCCAAGCTCTTTAATCTGGTATTCAAGACTCTTCATAATCCATTTTAATTCTATCTTTTCTCTCTTGTCCTAACTGGTCCCAGACTGAAGAGAAGAAGAGGGAGAACACCAAGTGTTTTCCCTGGTAGCAATTAAGCTCAAAGGGTTTAAGATAACTAATTTCATTCAAAACATAAAGCTACTGAGTCTTCTGAAGGATAATGGCAAAGTGTCATGAACTAGATTGGCAAACCATTTTGAAGGGTTGTAGCAGAAACTTGTCAATGAATATGTCCAAAATGGAGCCCATCATTATCTTTCCCTCAAACCTTTTCTTCTATTTCTGTTGAGGGTAGGTACCCTTCCAATTACCAGGCTGGTAATCTGAGTAATCCTAGATTCTTCCCTCTCCCTTATCTCTTACATCTAATTAATTACCTAGTCCAGTTGATCATCCATAAAATTATGCAATCTATCCCCTTTTTCCTCATATATCTACCATTCTATTTCAGACCCTCATTACTGCCTCCTTCAGGTTCTTATTTAATAATCTTGTAATTGATATTTGTGATTCCATTCTCTCCCCTTGTTCTGGGGCAGGTGAGTGAGTTGGTCAGTCATCTAGCATTTATTAAATGCCTACTATGTGCCAGGGCAGCTAAGTGGCACAGTGGATGGAGTGCTGGGCTTGGAGTCAGGAAGACTCATCTTTCTGAGTTCAAATCCAGCCTTAGACACTAGCTGTGTGACCCTGAGCAAATCACTTAGCCTTGTTTGCCTCAGTCCCTCATCTATAAAATGAGCTGGAGAAAGAAATGGCAAACCGTTCCAGTATCTTTGCCAGAAAACCCCAAATGGTGGCCAGAAATGACAGAACAATACACACCAGGCAATGTACTAAATTATAAGGATACAAAAAAAAAATAGTGTTCGTATAGCACTCTAAGGTTTGCAAAGCACTTTCTAAATACAATCTCATTTTATCCTTATAGCAACCCTGAGAGGTAGATGCTATTATTATCCCAATTTTACAGATGAAGAAACTGAAGGAGGCTGAATTTAAGTGACTTGCTCAGAATCACACAGCTAGTAAGTATCTGAGGCTAGCTCTGAACTCAGCTCTTCCCAATTCCAGGTTCAGCAGTCTCTCTATTGAATCACCTAGGTGCCTGCTTGGGCCAGTCCAGTGATCCATCTAGGATTGGAATGCAATAAAACAATCATGTACCACAAAAATTCAATAAAAATTATAGAGATTTAAAAGGATGCCGTTACTAATAAATAAGTAAAAAAAGCATTTATTAAATGTTTATATATTCCAAGCACGGTGTCAGGCACTAAGGATAAAAATATAAAATCAGAGACAGTCCCTGCCTTCAAAGAACTTACATTCCTATAGGAGGAGAAGATACAGGGACAGGTAGAGATATTTTGGTTTCAAGATTTTGGTGAGTAGCCTTTAGCAGGAAACTGAGGCAGCCACCAATCAAGACAGTGGGGCCCCAGGCTGGGAGTTCCAGGAATGAAAGTATTAAGTCCTCCAGGGCTTATTTTCTGGACCAGGTTGCATGGTGGCTAGTGAGAAGTCCAGGAGGGAGGCATGGAGTTGATTGGTCACAACCTCTGTTACTTGGGGTCATTTATAAATGAGTCTGGTACCCCTAAAAAAGTTAAGAAGCTTGGTTCTATCTGAATGGAGAACCATTGTCCCTCTTCCCTTTGTCAGTTAGAGTTATATATGCTTCTCCTCAATTCTGGAATTTTTGCAATAACTCCAGAACAGGACTAAGTATTTTATTTTTTTATTTTTTTTGCTTTTTGGAGGGGAGAAGGCAGGGCAATTGGGGTTAAGTGACTTGGCCAAGGTCACACGACTAGTTAGTGTCTGAGGTTGGATTTGAACTCAGGTCCTCCTGACTCCAGGGCTGGTGCTCTATTCACTTCGCTACCTAGATGCCCCTAAGTAATTTTTTTAAAGGGGTAGTTCCTAGAGGAGATTTCTACATTGCTATGATCTGGAAGGTAGCTTTTAATTCTAAGATTCTATGATTATTTGGTAATGGAGAGTGAATGGATGGGTGAAGTAATTGCATAGCTATTAATATTTGCAATTTTTAGGTACCACCTAGAAGAGGCCTCCATCCTATTATTTGCCTTTCATCCTCTGTCACTCCTGAGTTTAGGGCTAGGGTGCCTCTATTCTGTGTATAGTAGAGAAGTTGTTTATGGTGGATAAGATCAGGAGCTATGAAATAACTGGAAAGAGAGATGACAGAGTTGTTGCCGTCGATCCTTTGTTTTCTGAGAGGACCAATGGGAAGAAGAGTTATGAAGACAAAGCCATGGAGTCCATGTGGACTGATAGACATCTCTGCAATGGAAGATTCTGGATAAGGATTGATCTATGGGGAGAGAAAACATTCCAAATTGGCAAATGTTCAAGGTCATGCTTTGTTTTTTTCCAAGAGAATTTTTCTAGGATCCTCCCTGACTCAGAGACCTGCATTTGACTTTTCCTCTCTTTTATTTTGTGCCTTGGCAATTGGTTGGAGTTTGTAGAAAACCTAATCTCTGGTTGCCTCTCCGGTAAAACTCCAATCATCTCATGCCATGCTGAAAAGCAAGCGGATCTGTGGCAGTCCCTTCTGTCTGATGAAATTATGCAAATTGCATAGATTAAATTGTTGAACAAATGCTTCATCAGCTTTGCCTCATTGTTTGTCATTTGGTGCAAGGGATTTGTTTGTATTTAACAGTTTTATATATTTAATAGCTATTTGTCTAAGAGGCTTAGCATAATAAAATTCCTCCAACTATTTTTTGTCTCTGTCGTTTGTATTTAAGTAGAGAGTTCATTTCTTCTCCAGATTGGGACCTCAGAGGTACATAATGCAGAGTCCCAAAACACATTTGGTCCATATGTCTGGGGAAAGGAGACAAGATGGCAGGGAAAGTGGGAGACTCAGGGATCAATCACACTGTTTACCAGAGCCTTCTTGTAGACCTACCCATCTGAAAAACATTTTAAAATATTAGCTAAAAAATAACAAACAAAACGAATACTTTCATATACAAAGGAAGCCAGAAAAGAAGATTTTATATGAAACCATGAATCAATTCTACAAAACTTATTTTTTAAAATTTTATATTAAACAATGCAGTAGTGCCAAAATTATCCTGTTTGAATTGCCTTCTGTTCCCTTCTATGTATTTCTAAATGTTTCATTGATATTTTTTTCTCTCTTTATTTTTTTGGCACCACATTCTGTACCTCTACTTTTATTTTTTTTTAATTTTTTTTTTTTTAGCAATTGGGGTTAAGCAACTTGCTCAAGGTTACACGGCTAGTCATTATTTATGTGTGGGTGCTCATTTTCTGAGGCCGGATTTGATCTCGGGTCATCCCAACTCCTAGGCCGGTGCTCTTACTCACTGCGCCACCTAGCCACCCCATGTACCTCTACTTTTAATAAGTCAATCAATAAGCATTTATTAAGTGCCTACTATGTGCCAGGCCAGTGTCTTAGGTACTGGTAATATACTTACAAAGAAGGAAACAATTCCTGTTTCTAAGGTGTTTATATTCTAAAGGGGGATGACCACAGGTATACATATAAAGGATATATAGCATAAATGTAAAGGGAATATATGCAAATATATATGAGATGATCTTAAATACAAGGTAGTTTGGGAGAGAGTGGGGATCAGGAAAGGTTTAATGAAGAAGATGACACTTGAATTGGTCTTAAAGGAAGAAAGGACTCAATGAGGTAGAGATAAGGAGGGAGTATATTTTAGACGTGGAAGATACTCAGCTATAAAGGTATGGAGATGGATGATGGTGTGTCATCATGAAAAAAAAATTTAACTACATCGATCAATCAATAAACACTTATTAAGCACCTACTATATGCCAGGCACGGTGCTAAGTGCTGGGCATACAAAAAGAGACGAAAGACAGACCCTGCCCTCAAGGAGCTTACAATTGAATGGGGGAGACAACATGCAAACCAATGTATATGAAGCAAGCTACATACAGGATAAATAAGAAATAATTATCAGAGAGAAGGCACTAGGATTAAGAAAGGTTGGGGAAGGCTTCCTGTAAAGGATAGGATTTTAGTTGAGACTTAGAAGGAAATCAGGGGCATGGCAGACAGCCAGAGAAAATGCTCTAGATTGCAAGGTACAGGAGGAAGTGTAACTGTCCAGTGAGGCTGGAAAGAAAGACTGGAGCCAGGGTGCCAAGGTCTTTAAAAGCTAAATGGAAGAATTTATGCTTTTCTTTAAGGTAATAGAAAATACTCTAATTTACTGAGTTGAGCATCACCTGGTTGGATCTGCTTTTAAGGAAAATTACTCTGCCAGTAGTTTGTAGGATGTTTTGGAGGAATGAGAGATTTAAGGCAGGAGGACCAATTAGATGGCTATCTCAATGATCTAGGTGATAGATGATGATGACCTGAACTAAGATGGTAGTCGTGTGAGAGGACAGAAGGGGTCATATGTGAGAAAAGTTGTGGAATTAGAGAGGTCAAGATTTGGCAATTGACTAGATATGTGGGGATGAAGAGGAATCAGGTAATGGTGAACTTATAAACCCAGGAAACTGAAAGGATTGTGATGCTTTTGATTAAACTAGTGAAGTTTGGGTTTGGGGGGGACAGACAATGAGTTCAATTTTGTACTTGTTGAGGTTGAGATGTCTCCAGGACATGCCTCTCCTCTCAGTGCAGTCAATCGAAGTACAGTCAACTTGAACAGATTTGTATTGTTTTAAGTATGCCCGAAAATGTATGTTTAATCCCGTATACACAGTCCATCACTTCTCTACCAAGAAATGAGAGACATGACATCGTACGTCTTCTGGAATTGTGATTGGACTGCACTGAACAGCATCATTAAGTCTTTTCAATTTGTTTTTTCTTGCAATGTGAGGGTCACTACATAAAGAGTACTTATGGTTCTACCCACTTCACTCCATATCATTTCATATAAATTTACCCAGATTCTCAGAAATCCATCCCTTAAGTAATTTCTTTAAGAAATGATAATATTCCATTACATTTGTCTACTGTAATTTGTTTAGCCATTCCCCAATTGGTGGTCACCCGCTTTGGTTTCTGTACTTCACATCAGTGAAAAGCACTTCTATAATTATTTTTGTACATATGGGTACTTTGCTTTCATCTTTGGTCCCTTTTTTTGGGCATACCACCTCATAATGGTATCACTGAGTCAGCATAGCTATGAGCATATAGAATTTTTTTGGCATGCACAGTTTAGTGACTTTTGGAGTATAGCTTCAAATTACTTTCCAGAGTTCATAGTTTTCATAAGTGCATTTGTGTCCTTGTCCCATCATAGTCACTTCAACAATTGCCATTTTCCATTTTTTTCTTCTTTGCCAATCTAATGGGTTTGTGTTTAAACCTCAGATTTGTTTTAACTTGTATTTCTGTTATTATTAGGGATTTGGGGCAATTTTTTTCATACTTAGCTTTCTTTTTATGAAAACTTCCATTTATGTATTGAGGGGGAATGGATCTTGTTCTTATGTATGTATCAGTTCCCTATATAGTTTAGACATCAGACCTTTATCAGAGAAAGCTACTGCAAGGATTTTCCTTAGTTAACTCTATTGCTTTTGTTTGTGAAAAACCCCTTTCATTTTTATGTAATCAAAAGTGCTCATTTTATTTCCTGTGGTCATTTCTATCTCTTGTCTGGTATCCTTGTTATCTCCCTTTACTTTCCTTTTTAAAAAAACAATGAAACCCAATAAAACCATAAACAAGTCTCATAGTTGTCTACCTCTGTGATCCTTGGAGATAATTGAATTATGAAGACACATATCCCTTCTCTTCCATCAGATTATAACTCAGTTGTATTTATCTTTCTAGGTTTCTCTTGCTTTTTGTGTTTTTATTTCAGTGCTCCTGTTCATCCCTGGGCTTTATATCAGGAATGTTTGAAATTCCTCAATACTAGAGGTACCAAATGCTTGACCAGCTTTGTGGCCCCTATTTCTATTTGAGTTTGACACCATTGCTTTAGACCATTAAATTCTATTATTCTCTTTTGCCCTCTGTGATTATGTTCAGGTTTTCAGGATATGTTATTTATAATTTATTACTCTTTTTATCATTATTAATTTGAAGTGTTTGGAATGTCATATTCTAAGATTTTTCTCTCATTTATAGCAAATACTTCTAAGTCTTATGTGGTCCTGATTCCTTCATCTTTGAATTCTTTCTGGCTATTTGAAAAAAAATATTTTGCTTAGAAGCTCTGGATTTTGACTAAGACAATCCTAGAGGTTTTCAGTGAGGAGTCTCTTATTTTTGTTTTTTGGAGGGGGGAAGGCAGGGCAATTGGGGTTAAGTGATTTGCTCAATGTCACATGGCTAGTAAGTGTTAAGTGTCTCAGACAGGATTTGAACTCAGGACCTCCTGACTTCAGGGCCGGTGCTCTATTCACTATGCCACGTAGCCACCCTGAGGAGTCTCTTTTAAGAAGAGATTCTTTCTATTTTTACTTTGCTCTCTGGTTCTCAGAGATGTGGGTAATTTAAAGAATTCTTGAAATATGGTAAATAGGTTTTTTTGTTTGGTCCTGGTTTTCAGAGAATTCGATGACCCAAACTTTCATTGGTCTCATTTCCAGGTCAACTTTTTAAAAAAAAATAGTAGATACCTACATTTTCTTCTATTTTTTCAATCCTTTGATCTTGTTCTAATATTTCTTATTATTTCATAGAGTCATTGAGTTCTGTTTGTGCCATTCTGTTTATGCCATTCTGT
This sequence comes from Gymnobelideus leadbeateri, assembly GCA_011680675.1. Classification (NCBI taxonomy): domain Eukaryota; kingdom Metazoa; phylum Chordata; class Mammalia; order Diprotodontia; family Petauridae; genus Gymnobelideus; species Gymnobelideus leadbeateri. Next base: position 295,939 of record WOXC01011778.1, on the reverse strand, counting down.
CTTTCAATGTCTTCCAATTACTTTGGTAAGATTTTCCACCTTCATTCTAAGCAATTTTTTCTACTTTCAATTTTTTTCCTCTCAAACTCTCATTTCATTTTTTTGTCCCTTGCTTCATTTCTTCCAGCAACTCTTTTAGCCAAATCATTTTTTCCCACTCTGAACATCAACTTGTAGTTGTTATGGACTCATTCTCTTTTAGGATTATCTCTTGAATATCTCTTACTTCATAATATTTCTTCATTGTGTTTGGTGTTTCTGTTTATTCATATTTTCAGCTTCAGTTCCTAGATTGTAATTTTATGTTCTAGCCAGACCCCTCTAGCACTCTAGAATGAATTGGGTAAGCCTTGTTTTGTCCTATCCCTTCTGTAGCCTTGATACCATTGCTGTTGCTGATCTGGACGACTGGCTGTTATTAAGCCCCCCTCTTTGCCTGAATACCTGGCTTCTGTCTCAGTTTCTTTGAAAGACCATTGCAAGTTCTGGCCTCATCTTATCTCTTTCTCCTGCTTTCATGGCCCTCAATTAAGAGTTGATTCCAGGGGTGAGCTGGAGTCAGCTTGAATTGGCTTGGAAGACCTAATTTTAAAATTTTCAGCATAAGCATTTTTACCTTGGAAATCAGCAAACTGTACAAACAGACAATTGTTTTATTGATTGGCTAGATTTTAAAAAGTGACAGAGAAAATGTTAGCAATGCAGACTAAACTTAAAAAATGTGTCAGATAGGTTTGTATACATACATATATGTAATTAATTAATTTTTTAGAGAGGGTTGTTAAACATTTATCAGCACATCCCTGGTTGAATCTATCTCCCATTATCTCTCTGACAGGAGTCATAGGAATATTGTGTTTCACACTGCTCTGCCCTGAATTGACCTTTTCTCCTGCTATGGCCTTTAGTACTCTGAAAAGTTCATGGATAAGCCCTGTCTCCCTGGGTCTAGATATGACAGGTCAGAGCCAGTATCTAGCTCTCAAAGCCTGATTATTGGATCTGGGGTTGGGTTACATCTCTCCTGCTCAGAGTACTGACTTCAGGGTTTCCCATTGACCTCCCCTCCATTCCACATTTCTGTTGGCTGCTAGACAGTTTACTGGAGATCTTGCTGGATTTTCAAGCAGGATCCCCCTTTCTCCCTCTGTTGCTTCTGAGGGACATGATGCTCATCACCTGAAATGGTGCTGCCTCCCCTGGTCTGACCCTCTGATCTCTTCTATCTTTCTTTTGTCTAATTCTTGATTGAGTGGAGAACTTACTTCTAAGTCTTTTCAGATTTCTTTATCATTGGTCTTTCTGGGGTCATTTTCAGATATTTTGGGGAAGAAGATTTCTATGGGAGAACTGGGCTTTTCTGTGACATTTCACATTGCCATCTTAACCAGAAGTCCAGAACTATCCATTTCTACTAAAATGAAACCTACTTAAAAAAAAAAAAACAGGTGGTTGTACACATTTAAAATAAAAAAAATGGGAAAAGCATGAATAAGAAGGGCTATCATTAACCCTCCCCCTGGAAAACAAACAAGTCAACAAACAAAATCTTCCTTTCTAGAAAAACAAAAGAGGGTAAGTTTGATTTTCATGGTTCTTCCTTTGTTCTGCACATCATTTTTCTTTCTTCATGCAGTACAAGTCTGTGTTAAGCCAATATTTTCTTCTCCATTTACCCTAGAGTTATATATATATTTTCCTGGAAAACCTTTTTTGGTCTTTGTTGGCACTCCCTAAGATGACCACCATTATTTATTTATTTTCCATAAGTGAAGAACTGCAAGGAAACTTACACATAATTTTGTCATAGAATAATGAATTTAGAGCTCTAAAGGAGCTAGCAGACCATTTAGACCACCTTCCTATTTTATAGAAGAGGCAACTAGATGAAGTGTCTAGTCTAGGTATATGTGAGAGGCAGGACCTTAGTGAAGGCATTGCTGACTCTGTCTAGCCCTGTATCTATTAGTTTGCTTCTCAGACTCAATTGTTTATTTCAATTCCTTCATTTTATAGATGAGGAAACTTAATTCTAGAGACATTAAGAGACTTGTTCAACATCATATGGATAATAGTAGGAGAGGTAGAATTTTAATCCAAAACCTCTGACTCAAGATTCAATGCTTTTTCCACTGTTCTAAGCTGTTCCTCGGTTCTAAATCCCTGATCCACTTTTAACCTTCCTTATCCCTTTGTTTATTTCCGGGGTTAGAGTACTACCACCCAACAGACTGGGTCAATTGCCATTTGGCCAAGTTATCAGATGGAACTGTTGGACAGAGGAACTGTCCTTGTTTTGGTGACATGCTATGGGAAGGAGCCAGGATTAAATGAAAAACAGCACCCAGGAATGCTTGATGTTTGCTTCAATCTTTTTTAAACATACATCAAAAATGGGAGCATGCTGTTCTGGGTTTTTATCCATATGACTTCACTTATGTCTTGGTATCCCCATCACCTGGCACAGTTTTCGGCACATAGTGGGTACTTACTAGGTATTTGTTGACTAAATGAAGAAAAAATATTTATTAATTCCATAGCTACTTACTATATAGTAGACCCTGACCTTTATTAAGTGCTTGCTATGTGCCAGGCACTGTGCTAAATCACAGTAATACAGACTTTAAGAGGGCAGCTAGATGGCATAGTGGATAGACTACTGGGCTTGGAGTCAGGAAGATTCATCTTCCTGCCTTAAAATCTGACCTCAGACATTTACTAGCTGTGTGACCTTGGGCAAGTCACTTAAACCTTTTTGCCTCACTTTCCTCATCTGCAAAAGGAGCTAGAGAAGGAAATGGCAAATCACTCCAGTATCTTTGCCAAGAAAATCACAAAGAGTTGGACACAACTGAAACGATTGAATACAAGAGATACAAACGTTTAAAAAGGAAGACAGTAACTGACTTCAAGGAGATTACATTCTGGGTATGAAATACTTAGGAGATTAGAGACCAGGGAGAGAGAGGTTGGGTAGGGGGTGGGGGGAAGGGTGAATAAAAAACAGGAGGGAGATGAGGAAGGTAGGTGTGGAGGGTTCTGGTCCAAGTGGGGAGGACGTCATCAGTGGTGGCAGGCAGATGGTGAGATGGACTGGGTAGACAGCTGGATAGAGTATAAACATTACTGATTGATTAGCTATCACATGCAGATAGCCATTCTCCTGTACATGGACAGTGTCTAATTAAAAATTCTTTATAGGGCCTTACAAGCCATGAATCATAGAATACTAGATTAGACTTCACTTATCCGCTGCCTTATTCTCTCCCTACTCTATAGACAGAGGAATCTGAGGCACACAGAGATGGAGAGACTTGGATCAAGTGTTCAACAATATGTTAGTGACAAAGGCTAGATTGATCTTGTAAAAATCACTACCTAATGTAGTGATAATTAACATTTTGGGTTCAAGAGCAAAAATTTCATGTGGCCCCTTTACTTTTTATTTCCTTGAAATGAACAGATCTTCATCAAAGAGAAAGGCTTGCCTTTTGTATACTGTCCATCTTCCTCTAATTCAGGCACTACTTGGGTAGAACTGATGCTTATGCAGTCACTCTTCTGTTATTAAAACAAGAAAGTGAGAGGGCAAGGGATATTTTCCCACAATTTTGACATAATGTGCATTGTTTGGCATTGTACTCTGAGTAGGGTTTCCCATGCAAACTTTTTTTTTAGTGCATTCAAAATGACGGCTGTGTAGTGTTTTCCTGTTTGAACGTGGGGAACACTATGTTTATGTACATGCATCTGTTGAAGCAATCATGCTGTTTGACTGTCAGAAAAAAAATCATGTGCATATAATTAGATGATTGCACATTTGGATACACACACTTGCATCTGTCTGGCTTGTATTGGGAACACTCAGATGAGGGGATGATGGAAGAGGGAACAGGTGAGGGCAAAGGTTAGAATCATGCCAGAAGAGGTTACTGTGATTTTTCCAGTTGCTCAGGAGCCAAGTCTCTTACCCAGCATCCATAGGGGCAAAGAAAAGTGGCCATTTGAGAAATTAGTCTGTAACATATTCTTATGTTCTCAGTCTGGATAATTCCAGACACTCTATCCATCTGCACTTTTAAAAAATTGCATTTCTTTGTACCTCTGTGTGAGACACACACACACACACACACACACACACATATATACATGCATGTACACACATATGAGGGTAGTGGGGGTGGTGGAGGGTACTGAGTTCTCTGTATAAATGTGTCTGATATGTTTTTATTGACCTGAAATCAATTCAATTGTAATTTGCATGTGATGTGTGGAGCACTGTGATAGGAACCGAGTTCTGCAAAATTTAGAGAAGTCACAGTATTTGCAATCTTGAAATGGGGGCAAGAAACTGTATGGGCATGGCATTAATATTTGTCTCATAAGGCAGTATGGTATAGTGGATATAAAGCTGGACTTGGAGTCAGGAGACCTGGTTTAAAATCTTGACCCTGAAACTAATAGTTGTGTGACCTTAGGCAAGACGTTCAACCTCTGTGAGCCTCAGTTTCCTCATCTGTAAAAGGGAGGAGAAAAATACCTTTAGAATCTGTATAACAGGGTTGTTGTATGGCTCAAATATTTTTTTGAAATGCTCTTTTCTTAATTTAAATGAGAATGTAAAGCAATTTGAAAACCTTAAAGTGCTATGTAAATGTCAGTTATCATTTTTGTAATTCAGATTCTTTCGCTGACTTTCATGACTGGGGCTAGTTAACTCTCAGTAACTCTCATTTTCTCTACCTGGATCTCTATTCATTTTTTTTTTTTCTGAATACCCGGAGAGAAACCCTACTAACTCTATTATACTTTCCCCAACCTTCCTAGCTTCCTGCCCCTGCTCAGGTGGACCTCAAAATACATAAGGATGAATTATGCTTCTAAATTCTAGCTTCCCCTTACCTACTAGGCCCTTATAAGATGTCACTAATATCCAGAAGGAGGGGTCAGGTTAAAGCATATTGATCAACAATTCTCAAAAGAAGGATTTCAAACACTTAGTAACTGTATGAAACATGGCTCTGAATCATTAACAATGAGAAAAACATAAAAGTAGCTTGGAATTTCATTTCACACCCTGCAAATAGGCAAAGATGAGAAAAGATGAGGAATAGTCAGTGCTAGAGGATGTGTGGAAAAACGGGTTCATTAACATATTAATAGAGCTGCAAATTGGTCCACCTATTCTGGTAATTTGGAATTATGATGAAAAACTGATTTAAATTCTCCTACTTTTTAAAATAAATAAGTATATGAATGAATGGGAAATATAACTAAAATAAAAATAAATAAAATATGTAAAATATTTGATATAAAATTTCCATACTCGTTGATAAATAAGTTGTGGCACACAAATGCAGTAGACTTTTATTATGATGTAAGAAAGGATACAGAGAAGCATAGGAAGACTTATAAGAAATGATGCAAAGCAAGGTAAACAGAAACAGGGAAACAATATATGCAACAACTACAGCAATATAATTGGAAATTACAAAAAACAACAAATGAATGCTGTGTATTATAATGACCAAACCTGGCCTGGAAAAAGAAATGGGAAAATGTACTGCTTGGGAAAATGTACCGCTCTCCCTTCTTTGCAGAGGTGGGGGACTCTGGGTGTGGAACACTGTATATAGTTTCAGGCTCTGTTGGTGTGATGTTAAATTTCATTGAACTGCTTTTGTTTACCCTTTTTAAAAGTTCCTTCCTTCCTTCCTTGCTTCCCTCTTTCCTTCCTTCCTTTCGCAAAGATTGACTTTGGCTTGGGGAAGGGGGGAAAGGATATATTTGGAAACAAAGGTGCTGTGAAAACAAAAGATAGAAATGACAGACAATTAATAAAAAAAAGAGGAAAGTTTAATGCCCTGTCCCAGAAGCTAAAAGAGAAGATTATTTCCATAACTAAGGGAAGGGTAGCCAATAGTGACTAATGCCAAAGTGGGAGGAAAACACAAGAAATCAATCTATTAACTAGTCAGTACAATTCTAGACAATCTTATTATGCTTGTAGTCCTGCCCTCACAGGTTTGTACTGAATGTGGTATTGTATTATTGTCTATTATGGAAAAATAAAAACTTCATTTAATTGTAAACGCCTTGTGAAAATCCAAGTTCGCACTTTAAGTTTTTTCTTCTTGCTTGTTCCTCTTTTCTTAAGCCCTCTTTCCCTTCCCTTTCCTATTCCCTCCCCAATTTACTTTCAGCAGTTGGCCTCAATTCCTACTTTACACACACCAATATCTTCTGGGCTCTTGGTTCATTTGGGATATATGGCATAGAGACAGCTAGGCTGGGTTGTTAAATGTCTTTATTACCTGAAAGTGATTGCTCTGTCTAGGTCTTTGCCTTCTAGCAGAAGTCTGGTTATGTACCCTTAGCTTAGGTCTGGTGTACCCCCTACAATCTCTGCTAGTCAAAAATGGAATTCTAATATTCCTCTGATAGTGCAAAAGAGACCTCCTCTTTGCCCCATCCCACTACCTCCCCTCCTCAGCCATCTGAAAGAGCTTCTTGCTAATCAGCTCCTGTACTCTTCCCATGGCTCAGGAGAGGTACTAAGATCAGATAAAAGGCTCCTTATGCCCCTTAAAAAGCCCTAGACATCCTTGTGGCTATAAGGTGCCAACCTGGGAGGACTGAGGGCTAGAGGAATGTTTTAAGATGCCTGAGGCAGAAGAACCATGTATAGTAACAGAATCCTTTCCTTTTTCTAGAGTCTTGTTCAATTGTGAATAATCTGTGTGGCTCTTAGGGAGTGGGGACCAGTGGGGGCACAGGCGGTAAGTCAAACAGTCAACTAGCATTTAGTGGGAAGGGTACTGGACCACCATCTTTCCAGTCACCCAGGCTTACAAACTTGGTGTACTCCTATGTTCCACACTCATATTTTTCTCAAGTATCCAACCCCTAGCCAAAGCTTGTTATTTCTACCCTTCCTAACTTTAGAGTCTTCTCCATTCTCCAATGACATCGGTCTTCTCGCTGTTCCTCACAGTGTGGGAGGACCAAAAGACCATTCAAAGTTTATCATGCCATACCAAAAGACCAAGTACTCTTATCATTGGGGGACTACATGACAGGATACAGGCCCCAAAGCATCCATGTGGTCAGCTGGAACCAAGAAGGGCAACTCCAAGCGTGCTCCATGGGATGGCCCCTGATACATTAGATATCTTTTCTTTGTTCCACAGCACCTAGAACTAGTAGACTGGGTGGACAGAAAATCCTTAGAACCGTAAAACCATAGAATATTAACACTATGAGGGACCTTTTAGATGATCTAGTCCAATCTATCCCACATTAATTTTATAGATGAGGAAAGTGAGGATTTTTGAAGATCTGATAGCAGTTCATCTGAAAAAGAATTAAAAGTTTTTAGTAATGTGCAAGCTCACTATTAGTCAACAGTCTGATATAACAAGCAAGCAAGCAATCAACAAAGATTTATGGAGTTCCTACTGTGTGCCAGGCATTGTGCTATTAGTGGGAACACACAGACAAAAAGGAGACAGACCTTCCCAGTCTCTCCAGATCCTGGAGTCTTCCTCTCTAAGGTTATCTTCTCTCAACTTTGTATGTTTCATGTATGTGCCTATTTACATGCTATTTTCTCTATTAGAATATAAACTCCTTGGGAGAAGGGAGTTTTTTTCTTTTGCCTTTATTTGTATCTCTAGATGTCAGTGCCGCATCAGGCACATAATAAGCACCTATTAGTCACTTGCTGATTAATTGAATTAACATTTAAATAAACACAACATGCATATAAATGAAACACAAAGTAATTTCAGGGAGCAGAAGTAACTGAGGTATCTGGAAAGGCCCCACATAGGAGATGGCTCTGGAGCTGAGTTTGAAGGGAGCAGGGGTTTGAAGCACCAGGGGTGATAGAGGAGTGAATTCCAGGAATGAGGAACACTCTTCAGAGACAGAGGTGGGAAGTAAAATGTCACATATTGGGAGCAAGCAGGACAGTTGGGCTAGAACAGGGAATAAATAAAGGGGGAGAATGGATAATAAACTTGGGAAGATAGAGCCAGGCTGTGAAAGAATTGAAACCCCAATCCTAGAGGCAATAGGAAATCCATAGGAGTTATTATTTTTTTTTGAAGAAGGGAGAGATATGGTCAGATCTTTGCTTTAGGAATATCATTTTGGCAGCTGTTTGGTGGATGAATTTGACTTGAGGCAGGGAGCTTAGTTAAGAGGTCAAATAGTTCAGGTGAGGATGTTGGCCATGAAATTGGGAAGGTGCTAGAAGCAAGAGACACTTTCTAGATAGAATGGACAATACTCAACCACTGATTAGGTAAGGAGGGAACGTGAGAGAGTTAAGGGTCAAAGATGATATACTGAGGTTGGGAACCTGGGTGACTGGGAGGATGGTGCAAGACTCAACAGAAATAGGGAAGTGTAGAGGCAGAGCAGATTTCAAGGGGAAGATGATGAGTTCTTATTCAGACATGTTGAGTTTGGGATGTCTTTGGGATATCCAGAAATTGTTTGGCATACAGTTGTTAATGTGGAGTAGAGTTTAGGTGAGAGTTAGGGCTGTATGTCTAGATTTGGGGGGACACCTTGAACCTAAGACAGCAGGTGACATCACTAAGAGAGAGAGTTTAAAGAAAAAAGAAACCGTGGGAAACCTTTACAGGACGCTGGGATTGTGAACCATGGGTGATATGGCAAAGGAACTGAGAAGGAGTAATGACAGGTTGTAGGAAAATGAGGAGAGGACAGTAATGGAAGCCAAGAGGGGAGAGAGTATCAAGGAACAAGGCACAATCCTTGTCGTCAAAAGATGCAGAGAGGTCCCAGGAGATGAGCACTGTGAAAAAGGCTATCAGATGGAGCAGTTAGGAAGTCCTTGACATCCTAGAGGGATGAAATGAACACCTGGTACCCATCCTATTCTGCTGGTGAGCTATGTCATAAAGGACTTTTTTTTTAACCTCAAGCAAGGACAAATTTATGATCTTTGAATCACAATGCTGCTGAACTATTGTGTTTTGGCCTAGAGAATAACTCCTTTTTAAAAAATTTTTGCCTTCTTGAAGGGGGAAAGCAGGGCAATTGGGGTTAAGTGACTTGCCCAAGGTCACATGGCTAGTAAGTTTTAAGTGTCTCAGACCGGATTTGAACTCAGGATCTCCTGACTCCAGGGCTGGTGTTCTATTCACTGTGCCACCTAGCCTCCCCAGAGAATAGCTCATTCTTTTCAACAGAGCTTTGTCTTTCTCACATTCCTGAACATTGCTTCTTTCCTTAGGACAGCAGTGGGGAACCTGTGGCCTCGAGGCCATATGTGGCCCTCTAAGTCCTCAAGTGTGGCCCTTGACGACCCAGAGGGCCACATGTGGCCTTGAGGCCCTAGGTTCTCCACTCCTGCCTTAGGAGATACAACAAGGAGGGAAGAATGCTCTGTGGAAAGCATCCTCCAGAAATATTGATTCAGGAACATGACTGCAAACTCTCTGCATGCATGGGAAAACAGGGATAGGACTTGCTGTTTGGACATTTCAGTCAAGTTTTTGTTCCTGTAACCCTTGAATCCATGGGGGTCTGAATGAGTTGGCTGACATGATATCGGTGGGGAGAGGGAGGAAGATGAGAATTGTAGAGGACAGGTGAGAGAATGATCCTCTGTAGGAAACATGATAGAGTGACAGTGATGAATAAAAGGGTTGTCTTGCAGCCATGAAAGTCTATTTGAAGTAACATAGTGTGAATCTGTAGTGGATTCAGTCAGCAAGGTTTCTTGATCTCCTTGGTCATTATCAAGTTGCCTTGGTCATTAGGCAACTCTGGAGTGGGAAATGTTATTTAATTGTTCCAGTCGTGTCTGGCTCTTTGGGACCCCAGTAGGGTGGGGTTTTTTTTGGCAAAGATGCTGGAGTAACTAAGGCAAACAGGGTTCAGTGACTAAGCTAGTAAGTGTCTGAGGCTAGATTTGAAGAGTAGTCTTTCAGTCTCTAGGCCTGGTGCTGCATCCGCTGAGCCAGTAGAGAAGGCAAATGGTGAGTGTGATCCAGGATTGGCATCATTTTGTATAGATCCTTCCTTTGCTCTTATATTTGACTCTGTATCATAATCATTTGTGTTCATGCCTTATCCCCCTATTAGATTGTAAGCTCCCTGAGGGCACACCAGTCTTTTTCATCTTTATCTCTCTGATGCTTAGCACGGTGTTTTATATGAGAGCTTAATAATTGTTTAATAATTTAATAATTATGGAATTAAACTGCTCTAGCTTTTGGCTGTGGGAGATGGGAAATGGAGGTGAAGAAGGGGAATAGAGAAGGAACAAAGGCTAAACAGAAAAGTTGCAAAGGGGAGGGAGAGAAAATGGATGGGAGGGTGAGGGAGATGCTGAAGGGACAGGTTTCAGGTAGAGGAGGTAAATAAAGGTAGATTTTCAGAGGGATACTTGGGAGGAGAGAAGAGAGGAAAGATGAGAAAGTTGTGAAGCAAGCCTTGTAAACGGGGCTGTAAAGCATTGAACTACACGGTTTGTTTCTAGTAAATTAGAACGTTGAAAGTAAGATTATATATGAAGCTTTAGAACATGAACTTTCCCAGCACATTCCTGGGGCCACAGCCTGGGGGCCATGGTGGTGGGGGGGAATTGGGACCAAGAGACACTTCAGCCTTTTGCCTAGGGCTAGGCCTTCTCTTTTTCTGTTCTCCCTTCAAAGCTGCCTAGGAAGTTAATTAAAGGGTCCAAGTTGGACTGTGATTTTTCCCCAGAATGTTTTCCAGATCATAGCAATCCTTGCCGTGGGAACCTGGTGGCCTTGTTTTATTCCATTCTTCGTACTGGAATGAGTGATTTCTTGTAAGAGATCTTATTTATATACCGAAATGAAAATGATTATTTATGGTTCATTGTTAAGAGTTAATTGTTAATGATGAGTAAATTTTTCTTGGACTGCAGCAATTAACGGCATCAATTAATACCAGTTCTCCTATTGTTCCTGTGTATAATGCCAAACACAAGAGTGAGAAATGGAAGGATTACCTTAGACAAAAATGGGCTGGCCTTATAGAGGGGCCAGGTTTTCTAGACTGGCTAATAGAACCCATAAATAACAAATGCCTTCCCAGACAGCCGGAGGAAGAGCTAGAGAAAAAGAGTCAGTTGAATAGAAACTCAAACATTAGGAGAAACGTGTGGTTTGGGAAGCCAGGAGAATTCAGGAGGAGGGAATAGTGCAGCAGAAATCCTCTGTACCACAATTTATTTTTTTTGAAATCAAGTATAGAACTTCAAATTTATTCCTATTAAATGCCATCTTGTAGGGTCAGTTTGGTGATGTGGATAAAATGCGCAATTGAGAGTCAGAAAGACTTGGTTTCTAATCCACCCTTGGACTCTTACTAGTCATGTGACCCTAGCCAAGTCACTACCTTTGGGCAGCTTCCCAGGACTTAATGAATAACTCTTTGGTGGGGTTGGGCTAGATGGCCTCTGAGGTTCTTTCCAAGTCAATGATCCAATGATCTTTGGGTCCTGTTGTTCAACCAATTCCAGATCTACCCAACTATGCTATACATTGTCCACAATGACCTCAAGAGAGGCTTTATGTCACATTACTGAAATTAAGTTGTATTATGTTGACACCATTTCCTTTATCTACTAGTAACCCTTTGCAAAAAGGAAAGGAAGAGTCAGGATGGTAGTACCTGCTCGTAATGCTAGCTCCTGAGAAGGCTGAGGTTGGTGGAACTTTTGAGCTTGGGAATTCTGAGCTGCAGTGAACTATGCTCATTGGGTGTCTGTACTAAGTACACCATCAGTATAGTGAACCCCTAGGAGCAGGAGGCCACCAAGCTGTTGAAGGTGGGGTGAGTTGGATCAGAAACGGAGCAGGTCAAAGCTTCAGTGCTCATCAGTGAGGGGATCAGGCCCTGTGCTTCCATCCTGAGTGAGACGAGGATAGCCAGTCTTAAAAAAAATCAGGTTGGTATGTTCAGGTTTAGGCTATCGCTTATTTTATTACAAGTCCTTTAATAATGGAATTTTGCCAGGAATTGAAATCAAGCTTACCAGTCTATAGTGTTACATATTCCCCCCCCTTTTAAAATTTGGTACCATATTTACCAATCTGTAGTCTTTTGGTGTCTTCCCTGAGCTCCATTTTTTTTAAAGAAAAAAGGATCATTAATCACACCCACAAATTCCTTTGGGATGTAGCTTGCCCATGTCTGGTGATTAGAGCTCACTGAGGGAAATTAGGCACTTTCTCATCATCTTTTTACTTAACTTGGTGAGAGTAATGACAATTTCTCTCTTATAGTAATATTGAGTTATTAATTGAGATTAAGATTTTCTTTTTCAGAAATCAGCCCCTTGTAGATTATTCAGTCAGCATCTATAGAACAGGAATGATAATGAGATTGGATTTAATATTCTCCTCAATCTTGTTTGAGATCCCACCCAAATGGGGAAAGTTTAGTTCTGATTAAAGAGTAAAAAGAATCTAATTTATGCAAATTCCAGCCCATTTCATTCTATCTAGGCAAACTTGTGTGTGTGTGTGTGTGTGTGTGTGTGTGTGTGTGTTTTGTGTGTGTGTGGGGTGTGGATGTGTGTGGGTAAGCGTGTGTGTGTGCATGCATGCACACTTGTGTGTATGTGTTGGGGTGGGGTAGATCCCTTTGTCTCGATTGCTAGAAGCTGGGGGTGGCCTGGGTAAAGAAGAGTAAGAATAACATAATTAAAGTAGAGTCCCCCCCCCCCCATCCCTAATTAGAATAGGCTCACCTCTCATTATAATATTCATTCTCTCATTAGTTATTAACCAGTCAGAGTTGATTGCTACTATTTGGGAACACACATTCTTCTAAGGGCATATAAGGGACTCCATGATTCCTGTTTGGTTTACAAGCAAAAGTCGAATGACCATCCTTTTATTGATTATTCACTAGCCATAATTAAAATGATCAGTTACTCAGGAATTATATCTTTTGAACTTTTCATTCATCACTTTGAGTTTCAACTGTGTTGACATTTTTTGGTCCTATTTCTTCCCAGTATGAACATCATTCTCCTTGACAAATAAAACAAATACAGTAAGAGTTTAATAGCATCAGAGGACTTAGAGCTTGAAGAAGGGACCTTGTATATCAATCCTCACATTTTAGAAGAAATGGAATTGAGGCTTATGTAAAGTGACTTGTCCAAGGTCACATAGGTAGTAAGTAGTATAGCAGGGATTCTAAGCTAGGTCCTCTGCCTCTAAATTGAATGTCCTTTCCACTATACCAGGCTGTCTATAGCTCTAACTTCACTCCATTATGCCTTTATTGTTGTCTTTACCCTTCATTGTCAGCTACTGCTTTCTTCTATATGTTTGTATGCCCAGCACTGTGCCTGGCATACAGCAGACAATTAAGAAATACTTATGTGTCGATTGATTGAGTTCATCTTGAGCTGAATTCCACTCACTGAACTATTAGGTTTATGGCAGCCTTCCCCAGCTTTTCCCTTGCTTCCAGTCTCTGCATACATTTTTTTTGAGTGTTGAGTTGATTGATGAGTTCCCTACACATTCTTTTTAGACAACTTTTCTTCCTCATTAGAATATTTGCATTTGTGTCATCAGAATTTCATTTCTTGAAAGCATTTGGTCAGTTTTAGTCCAAATTCCCCTGTAGAATTTTAGACCATGTGAGTCTCCCCTTCTTTTCTCGGAACTCTCTGAAATCTGCTTTCCATTAATATAAGGTGTGTATCTCTGAATAGCTTTCCACTTCCATCAAACTTTAAGATGACACAGTTCTTTCTTTCCTTCCAAGATTCTTTACGATTTTTCTTGGCAACCAGTTCTTCCTTATTGGTCAGAATTAGGTCTGGAACAGCAGGGTTATTTTTATTTTTTTTTTTAAAGCAATTGGGGTTAAGTAACCTGCTCAAGGTTACACGGCTAGTCATTATTTATGCGTGGGTGCTCATTTTCTGAGGCCGGATCTGATCTCGGGTCATCCCAACTCCGAGGCCGGCGCCCTTACTCACTGCGCCACCTAGCCGCCCCTTTAGGGCAATTGGGGTTAAGTAACTTGCCCAAGGTTACACGGCTAGGTTTTTGTTTGTGTGGATTAAGTGTCGGAGGCCTGCTCCGAGCTCAGGTCCTTCTGACTCCAGGGCTGGCGCTCTATTCACTGCGCCACCTAGCCGCCCCAAAGCAGGGTTATTTTTTAAGTCTTTGAGTTTCTTTGTTTTTATTTTTGGGAGGCAATCAGGATTAAATGACTTGCCCAGGGTCCCACAGTTAGTGTCCAAGGCCAAATTTGAACTCAGTCCTCCTGACTCCAAAGTTGGTACTCTATTCTCTGTGCCACCTAGCTGCCTGTAAGGGTTATGGGATTTAAAGATCTTCCATGTCCCATTGGACTTGCTGACATAGCAAGAAGGGGCGGGGCAAGAGTAAGAGGAAAAAAAAAGCTAGAGTTCCGTTGGGGACAGTTGGGGACTGTTGGTGGCCACAGCAACAGCAGCAGCAGCAGCCAAGGTAGAGGTGGAGGCCCAAATCTCTTTTTAAGCCAGCCAGAATTTCTGCTAAGGACTCTTGTTGGGGGCTGCCGGGAACTGAAACTGCGGGGTGCCAGAGCTGTTGTGAGCACGCTTCCTGGACGCTGAGCAGTTGCTGAGAGTTGGGAGAGAAGGACCTTTGCCTGAAGTAGCCTGTTCTGTTTTGAAGGCTTAAGAATGTGGTTGTTTATTATGTTAACTACTTGTGCCAATTTCATAACTATCCTGATGGCTTTGACTTTCTGGTTTTGGGACTCGGTTATTTGGTATTTTAATAAATTCTCTGGCTTTATCCCCCATATAGAGAGACTGATATATTTTGTGATTAATAACCACATAAGCCTATTTATAATTGCCATAGGCATAGTGAATATTGCATTGTTAATACACTGCCCAGAACTGAATTCTTCAAAATGAAGAAAGAATGTCAAGAATTTATCAGCTGTTCTGCTTTTTGCAGAGAGGAAGAACTCTATCATATTCCCATTTTGTTGAAGTCCTACATTAGGTCATATTTTTCTGACCCTGAGCACTGAGAGGTTAAGGGACTTGCCCAGAGTCACACAGCCAGGATAGGTCAGAGGAAGAACACAAGTAGAGGTTTTCCTGACTGAGGCTGGCTCCCAGCTCCTAACACTAGGATGCTTCCTCTTAGGATACTTGTGTCTTCATGGAAAGGCGGAGTCCAGGATAATAGTCATACTCCTGACACTGAAGCGTCATTACCCTATAATACACATTCAGCCAATCCTGTTCTCCACAAAAATCTCCTCTTTTCTTCCTAATAGTTTTAGGAGTAGCCTGGACTGTCTCTCACTCTGTCTCTCTCTGTCTCTGTCAATCTCTGTCTCTCTCACTCTGTGTCTGTCTTTATCTCTCTGTCACAGTCTCTCTCAGACTCTGTTTCTCTTCTTTCTCTCTGTCTCTGTCTTTCTCTCTGTCTCTCTCTCTGTTTCCTATCTCAGTGCCTGGATTCCATAGGGATTAGTAACCTCAAATGTATTCCTGGAGATCACTGGGACTAGGCTAACTGATGGGGAGCCTGGGAACATCATCAAGACTTTAAAAAAAGTAGGAGAAATTAATTTTTCAGCCATGACTTTAAAAAGCATAACTATTATTGTTACTATTATCCTTATTTTGCACAGACCTAATGTCTAACATCATCTTTTAGCAGCAGAGGAAGAAACAAAGCTATTTTAATGGATCCTCGGTGCACGGCAAATTGACAGATGAACTAAATGGAGTAGGATTCTCAATTATTATTAGGTTTAGACTTCAAAGAAGGCTTATACACAGTCTTGTGCACAGTCTTGTATGCAGAAGAGTAGATTAGGGAACATGGAGTATTTCTGATTAAACCTCCTAGCCTTGACAGGGGGTATTTTATGAACAATTTTATTGTGATTCTCAATGCCTTCCCCCACAGGACAGCAGCTTCAGTGAATTTAATACCTTTCCCTGGCTTTAAGGCATGGCTGGGCCCATGACTTCTTTCCATGTGGATCAAAGTTACTGAGTCCTGTTCCTAATGGGTGTAAGGTATTATTAAACACCTCTCATCTCACTGTCTTTATTTTCCTTCTCTCAGTGTCGAACTGACACCCACATTTTCAACACAATTAAAAAAAAACCCACGCATGATATTGTCAGAGTAAAGGTTGAAATTCCTCATCAAGTTCAGTCCTGGAGAGAAGAGAGAGAATCAGTTTTTCTCTTGCCTCCTCTGTCTGTCCCTGGCACTATCTCCAATTTAGCAAAAGCCACTACTGTGGCTCTCAATTTGCCTCCATCAAGCCATCTATCCCATTGTCATAATCTTTCTTGCTTTCTTCTTCTTCTTTTTTTTTGGAAGGCCCTTTAGAAACTTTTCACATCCTTGTTAAATGCTCTGGCCACAAAGCCAGCTGAGAGTTCCCTTGATCATTTCACTGCTATGGTGTAAAATTGAATTACTTTTACAATGCATGCAGTACCCAGGCAAAGTCGAGCTTTTTCCCACAGTTAACAGAAGAGGAAGGCCTGAGAAATAAATGAATTGTGTGGGGAAAATAAAATAAAGAATTTCAATTGAATAAAACAAAAGGGGAAGGGCTAAGGGGGAGAGAGGAGAGGGTTGGAGAAGGGGAATTTAAATGTATTAATTTGTTTAAAGATGTAGATGAAGGCAGCTGCAAGGTCTTGCCACTTGGGGATGGTGGATGACAACATTGGCTTAGCTTAATCACTGAAATGTCTTGAGTTAGGTACTTTCTCAAATCACTCTCATGACCAGAGGTTTGGCACTTTCCCCAGAGAATCCTTTGCCTGGGGTTCTCCTGGAGAAATTGCTGTGGAACAGGACAGCTCTAACCTTATCAACCCAGGATAGGGATTGGTACAAATGCCACCAGGGCAGAGAGGTCTGGAGACCCTCACCCCCAGTGGAGGATAGGGTAATTTATGAAGATGAGGAAGGTTGGGAGAAATTCTGTGCTGCTTGGTCACTGTGAAGAATACTGTCTTAATACTGTCTCTCTCTCCTCATCCTAGCCCTAACCTCCAGATGGCCTGGAATCCATGTTAACTTTTTACAGAAAAGTGTTATATAAATGCAAAGTCTTAATCTTGCTGATTTTTAAAACTCCTCATTTATGTTATTTTTTCTCTGAGTAACATCCCTTAAAGGTTCTTCCTTAGCACTCCAGTAATTTCTGTGACTAAATTTTCTGAAGGTGGAAGTTTGGCCGTTGAGTGTCTTCTAGCAGTAGCTCATTGCTGAGAAATTCAGCAGAGGGAAGAATTTCTAGGCCAGGGAAGGGAGAGAGCCATGCCTTGTCAGCTGGGGTTTGAAATGAGATAGCATTGATGAGGCCGGAGACTTGGGAGAGGGTGGCCATTTACCAGACCATCTGTGGCCCATATTGGGAGCTAGCACAGGGTGAAATGGGCCACTCCCAGGTTCTGGGAAAGACACACCTGTCATAAGCTACTAGATTTCTCTGCGTGAAAATTTCTGGAGGGTGAGATGGGAGCTCTGTATGTGAGACACATTATAATCCCACATTCGTTCTTTGATTGTGGAGGGGGTCTTTACTGTTAGCTATTCTAGGGCTACACAGACCCCCCAGACTCCAATGAGTGTGTGTGTGTGTGTGTGTGTGTGGTTTTCTTCTACCTGTTTTCCCTTAAATCTCTCTTCAACAAACTGGGATTCCACAGTTGTAGCTGACAATTCTATTTCTGCCTTTCCCTCTAACCACTTGAGCAGTTAACAGCCCTGGAATGATCTCCCTCCTCCCCCAACCCCCTTTCTTCTTTCTTTTTCCTTCCTTCTCAGTGTTCCATCAGCAACTGGTGGAGTGTATGTGTGTGTGTGTGTGTGTGTGTGTGTGCGTGTGTGTGTGTATGTGTGTGTGTGTGTGTGTGTGAATATGTGAAGATTCTTCTCATGAAACAAAATGCTTCGTAGAAACAGTGCAAACTCATCATTTTCCTGATTCCTATGACTTGAGGTGCCTAGCACAGAGTAGCTCATAGAAGAGTACAGAACCCTGTAGTAGGTGCTTAATGAATATTTCCAAATTTGTTGTGAATGAACTTCAGGAGTCACAACTGGAAACCAAAAAGAGATCTTACTCAAGTGACAGCTGCTCCTTCTGATCCATTAGACCCCCTTCAGCGGGCATCTCTCCGTAGCACCTTCCTTGGGAAATAAGATGCCACAATTCACACTCAAGATAGTTAAGCTAACTGACTCCCTGGTGGCCATTCACCTGGAGGTGTCTGTTTGAATTTTGGGCAAGACATTAGTAGCTAAGTCTTTGACTAGCTAATCTTTATAATGAGCCGGTGGTCTCTAACTAGTTCTGGTATCCAAGTCACACCTATTTCTTGCCTCTTAATGTGGCTTCAACCAGTAACCTACCTCCATCAGCTTTATAGCACAGGAGGAAAAGCACCCCCCCACCCCCCACCTCCTCCCCACCCCTGATTGTGGTACCTTCGGGAGCCATCCCTGTTCCATTGCAAGTCATCCCTGGTGTAAAATCCTATGCATCTTACTAATGGTAGGAACATTGAGAAGGAAACCCCTGATAAGGGATCCTGTCCTGCACTGTTCACTGTGTATGACCTTTTTAGATGTGAAATCATTCAATCTTAGCTAGAAGGGACCTTAGAAGTCATTTAGGCCAGTCTTTGTATTTCACACATGAAACCCAAGCACAAGAAATTAGGCAACTTGCCTAAGGTCACATGGTTTAACGTGTCACACAGCTTAGTTAAGAGCCTGATCTAGAACACTGAGTTCCACTCTTTCCTCTATATTCTGTTAACAGATTTTTTTCCCCCTCATTTAGGGTGTTTTCTGTGAGATTTTTGCACTAGAGAGTGTGGTCCTTATGAACACTGACTATCTTTTGCCTTTCTTTGTATCCTCAGTGCTTAGCACACAGTAGGTCCTTAATAAATGTTTATTGGTTGACTGATTGTGTGAACCTGATTCTCCCTGATATGAGCACATAAGGAAAGCAAACATAGTTTGGAGTCAGTGGATGAGACAGAGATGGGGTGTATTGGCAAATGTTTAATAACCAGCTCACTGGGGGACAATGAAAGCAGGACACACTTTTAAGCTGAATTTGCATTATTACATTTTCTTCATAATTTTCTTAAGTCTAGAAATGAACAAAATAATAAATCAAACCATAACATGTAACATTTGTTGATTTCTGAAGTATGTATGCTCACACCAAAAATTTTACAATCTCACAAGCTGGTACTAGCTGGCTCCATTATGCCTTGACAGACATCCCTCTTGCAATAGTACCCCTGGTTAATCTAGGGACGCGTTACCGAATGAGGAAGGGAAGGAGAAGTTTGCACAGGTCTGATTATCCCATTATGCTCTTGTCTCTTCCCCTCCTCCCTGCCTTTCCCCCTTTTCTTATTACCTATAGCATCAAATGTAAATATTTCACTCAAAGCTCTTTACGACCTTCCTACCTTTCTAGTTTTCTCATACTTTACTCCCCTCCCTACCCTCTATAATCTACACGCTGCCTTTCTTGATGTTTCTCACACAGGACTCTCTCTAGACTTCATGCCTTTGGATTGGCTGTCCCCCAAGGCTTTTGGAACACGTGGTTTCCTTCCAAAGGTGGTCGAGTGTCACCTTCTACCTAAAGCCCTTCCTGATTCCCTCTGTCTTTAGTCATTAGTCACTGGTTGTTCCCTTTCTCAATTTTGTATAAATTCTCTCTGTATTCTTTTTTATGTCCATCTCTCCTTTTATAAGTCCCTTGAGTACTGTTTCTCTTTTGTCGCTGGATTCTCAGTGCCCAGCACAGTCCCTGGCATTTAACAAATGCTTATTGACTCATACAAAGGTTCTCCACAGTGTTCTCATTCTTCTACCTGGTCTCTGTGTTGTAGATGGACATGATGGGAATACTTGGGCAGGAGTGAAGAAGTTGGAGGGCATTGTTCTCTTGACCTTTAGAGGGTGAGAAACTAGTCAAACATCCCCCTTGTGCCAAGGAGAGGAGGTAATGACTTCTAAAAACCGACTTTCCATCTAAGGGACTCAATAAACACAGCAGCCCTAAGAGGGTAGTCAGACTATTTCTATGACATTCAGTGCATTAATTTAAGGTAATTAATGGGAACCTTCTTTCCCACTTTAGTCCTTTCTGTGTGCTGGGAATGCGTGAAATATCTTTACACTATTTTGTTCAAGCTCAAATGCCTCTTTGAGCACAAAAGATTAATTTAAAAAATCTTTTCGTTGATATCTTTTGTTTTTAACAAAAGACTAATTTTCAAAGAGACATCCACAAGAATGTTCAGCCTTCATTAAATACATGAGATGCAAATTAAACGCACAGTGTGAAGATGTATCCTATTTTGTTTTCGAGACTTCTTTGGAGACCATTCCCAGATGTGTCAAGAGTGATTCATGGATTCATGACGAGATGAAGGGAGAAGGCACTCCTTGGACTTGGTCACAGGTTGGAGCATACCTTTTCCCTTGTCCTAAAGCTACCTGTGGAGAGGGAAGTGATAGGAATCTTTCCCTCAAAGGTTTTTGAGGTGAGAGCAGAGGGGTTTGGTCATTTCCCATTCCCTCCCACCTCTGCAGAGAGCCGAGAAGGATTGTTTAACAGGGACTACTTTTCTTTCAGAGCCCTTTGGAGATGAGTAAAAAAGTGATAGAGTAGTTATCTCAATGGCAACAAGGCATTCTTTCATGAAAATAATTCCTCAAAATAAATGAGAATAATAACTTCTCGAGCAGCCCACACGAGTGTGGAAGTACTGGTGGAAGCAACAGTGACATCTTTAGCAATGCCACCAGATTTATCCAGTTGGTTCTAATGAAATCGAGAAGCTGGGCTGAAGATGCTCCATCACTAGATGCCAAAAGATAAGTTAAGATACACATGAAATTTTCTGGAACTTTAAATGTTCCAAAGTGTGAAGTCTTTGAAAATTGGTCTTCTTTAAACTAATTACTGTCTCAGTGAAAAGTTCTTATGTGAGCTCTGTCATTTTCCCTGGCACTCAAAGCCCTTCCTAACTTGATGCTGCCCCTTCCCCCATCTTCTGACACCTTACTCCCCAATGTATACTCTTCAATCCAGTGATACTGACTTCCTGACTGTTCCACAAACAAGGCACTGAGTTTCAGGCATTCACTCTGGCTGTCCCCCACTGCCTGGAACAATCACCTTTGTAAGCTCTAACTATTGGCCTCCATGGGTTCCTTTAGGTGGAAACTAAAATCCTACCTTCTATAGGAAGCCTTTCCCAACCTCACTTAATTTCAGTGCCTTGTCTCTGTTAATTATTTCCTGTTTATCTTGTACATGGCTTATTTTGTATCCATTTATTTGCATGCTGTCTCCCCCATTAGATTGTAAGTTCCTGAAGGGTAGGGGACTATCTTTTGCCTCTTTTTGTATCCCCAGTAGTTAGCACAGTGCCTGGTACATAGTAGGCACTTAATAAATGTTTATTGATTGTCATTGATCTTTGCATCATTTAAAAATAAGTTAACATTTGTTCTTGGTACTAGAATACCTCTCAACCTTGGTTCTTGAAAGGCTTTTTTCAACATTAGGAGATAGAATTTCGAGGATACTGTTTCAGAAATGAGACTATTATAGAGCTTCACTAAAGAGCCCAGAATTTCAGATTTTCTGTGCTTGTTTCTATCTGAATGCTTTGATATTCAAGCAAGCATGAGTAAACGTGCATGGCTGAGGAAATACACACACACATGCACATAACATACACACTTTCTGTCTCTGTCTGTCTGTCTCTCTTTGTCTCTGTCTCTCTGTCTCTGTTTCTCTCTGTCTCTCTTTGTTTCTGTCTCTCTCTTTGTCTGTCTCTGTCTCTGTCTCTCCCTCTCCCTCTCTCCTTCACCAGGCTAGAAAAGTACACCAGAACTGAAACATTGCTGAACACCTTGTGAATTCTAGGGAAGCCTGGGAGAGATTCCAGCCAAGAATAGGACTGGGGCATTCTCAGCTCAGACTCTAGCATGGTGCCTACAAGAGTTTTAAGCTGAGAATTCCTGAAATATTTCTGTATCCAGGGGACATTAGGTCAGTCTCCTTAGTCCTACCTGACCGCTCTTTTAGTTTTTTTCTCTGCCACAATCTTCTTTAACCTCTCCTTTCTCTCATTTTCTTCCCTTCTCTCCATGCTTACCAAATCTTCCACTTCATTCATGCATCCAACAAAATATGAATTACACATTTATTAAAGACATGCTAGGGATTATATTAGGGGCTGGTGGAGATGTGAAGATAAGTAAGATGCATTCTTTGTACTCGAGAAACATGCAATCTAGTATCTATCAATCAGTCTTCAAGCATTTATGAAGCACCTACTATATACCACCATTGTGCTAACTGCTGGTTATGACAAAAATGAAGCATTTTCTGCCCTGGGTTTGCATTCTATCCCCCATCTCCCCATTCCCAACTTCGGAAAGTCAGGGGTCTCTATTGAAGAGAGGTCTAGCTGAATGCCATTTCAGGAGTATAAATATGTCTGGGGGCAGTGATGGTGGCATTACAAATCTGAGGGGGACCTAGGAAGTGAGGGCATTATATAATAACTTCACCCACAGCTGGTACCTCATGCGACATTCAAGGAACACATGAAGGTGTGGAGGAAAGAGTACTGGATTCCATATTTGAATCCTGACTCCATCACTTACTACCTCTGTGACATTGGGCAAATTATTTAGCCTCTCTGGTCCTCAGTTTCCTCATCTGCAAAATAAAAGGGCTGAACTAGATGACCACTAAAGTCACTTTTGGCTTTGTGATCATTTGATATTGTGCTGTTGAAGAGGTCCTGAGTTTAGCTGTTGGCATCAAATGATTCAGTCTATCCCCTTCCCTCTTCCTCTTCCCTCCTTCACGATCCCACCACTAAGTCCTAGACTGTCAAGGCAACTTTTTTTTTTTTTGGAGAGGGAAAGGCAGGGCTATTGGAGTTAAGTGACTTGCCCAAGGTCACATGGCTATTGTTAAGTATTTGAGGCTGGATTCTAACTCAGGTCCTCCTGACTCCAGGGCTGGTGCTCTATTCACTACGCCACCTAGTCACCCCTCTATGCAACTTTGGGCAAGTCACATGGGATCTCCAGCCCATTTCCTCAACTGTAAACAGCTTCTCTAGCAGGATTATTGTGAAGATTCAAAGCAAAGCTGTTTATGTGCAAGTGTTTTATGTATCCTAACGGTCTTACAAAAAAAAAATTTGCATTACTGTTACATTGGTAGCTGGCAACCCTACCAGCACCCTCTAGGTCTCTATTATTCTCCATTTTTCAGATGGGGAATCTGAGGCAAGCAGAGGTAAAGTCACTTGCCCAGGTTAAAACATCAAATGAGTACCTGAGGCCAGATTTGAACTCAAGAGTTCCTTACTCCAAACCCAACCACCTAACTGCCAATAAAAGAGATGGAAGAAGTTGAAGGAAACATTTGTGTAGATCAGGAGTCTCCAAGCTTTTTATTTAATTTGATATTTTGGGGGGTGACGGTTTATCTTCTTGTTGGGAGAGTGGCACATGTGGGAGTCTGGTAGTCATTGTCTGAGATGGAGAGGCATCCCCAGACTCGATATTTCCATCCAAGCCAACCAAAGAGGAGAATGAGGAGGGTGGCATAGATAGAAACGACCTTCCTACCTCACAGGCATTTTAACTGGCCCTTGGGGTCTACTAGTATAGAGTGTGAGGACAAGGAGGAAGACATTTAGAATAATATGGTTATTGAAGGGCCACTAGAGCTTAGCAGAAAAGAAATCCTTGTTTTTCTTCTCCTGTGCTGTTTTTTACATGAGGACTGCTAGTGTTGCTGCTTACCTCTTAAATCCTCTACAGCATAGATTTAATTGGTCCTAGATTCCCATTAACAGCATGAGTCCTGTGAAGGCAAGCCAGACTCATGGGGGGCCTGGGAAAGAAGAGGTGTAAGCCCAAATCTGGTCCAAAAGGGAGCTGTTTTGAATGGTAGTTTGCAAATCTGCAGAGGTGTTAAATTAACACCCCGCCTTACAGGCTTTAAATAATGCAGATTGCCCCCTGGAAGGAATCTGATGCCTTTACCTGATCTCATCCATCTCTTTCCCTCACCCTCTCTCTCCCCTTCTCTCACACAGTTGGCATCTTCAACAGCTGGAACAGAAGCTCTAAGCTAAGTGTGGAATGACATGCTGAACCAAAATAGATCAAGAATACACCTGGTCTGGGCTCCCACATTTCACTCTTGGGTTTATATCTAGTAAAACCTCCCAAGACCTTATCCCTGGGTCCTTTAAAAGTTGTTACTTTCTTAAATCATTCTCTTTTTGTTGGGAGGAGAGGATCTGGCTTATCTTATTTTATTTTAATTTTTTTTTTGGAGAGGAGCCCTAAATCCCTTCTCAATTCCTCTGGTTACTTAGATTTGCTGGACTCCCATAGATTTCGAGAGTAAAATGTGTGTGTGTGTGTGTGTGTGTGTAGTATAGGAAAGGATCCTAGAAATTTAGTTCAACATTATTTTACCAATGAGAAAATGCAATCCCCCAAAACTAACTGGTTTATTTACACACAGACAGAACTGGAAAATAGAAGCCAGATCTCCTCACTATCCATGGATCCTTCCACTAGACAACACTTCCTTTCCCCTGCTGCTCTACCTGGTGTCTCTCTCTGCTACCTGCCTCTGGCAGCTTTAATGCCAGCAATGATGCCATCTCATATCTGTATAGATGCACTGCAGAATTTACAAAGTACTTTACATGTCTTTTTTAATTTTCTCTCACAGTTCTATAGGAGGTAGCTAAGAGCAGTGTTAATTGAACAAGATTAAATTGACTTTTCACAGTAGACAGGGTATGACTCACAATCCCTCTTTTATAAATGGGATAAGAACACAGGACAAAGAGAGGTTTTACAACTGGCTTCAAATATTGCATCTAGTATATAGTAGAGGCAGGACCAGAAGTCAATCTCTTGTTCTAATCCTGTGTCTTTAAATGGCAAGATACTGTGAATTCAATGAAATTCAACAGATGTTTATCAGGCATTCACTAAGCTCAAGGCAATAGTGTAGTAGCTGGAGAACCAGGTTTAGCTCTGTCAGGAAGGCCTGGGTTCAAGTCCAGCTTCCGACACATATTGGCTATATGTATCTGTGCAGATCATGGAACTTTACCGTCCTTCAGGTAACTCTCCAATAGTCTAGGTTGTAGATGAGCAGCAGATGTGCATTGGTAGAGTGCATTTCCTTCCTGGGATTTCCCTACACCAAATGAAATCATAAATCCAGACTGTCCCTCCTGGGCTATATAACCTCACCCCCATTCCTAATATACATTGTTATTCAGTTGGCTTAGTCATGTCTGACTCTTCTTGATTCCATTTGGGGTTTTCTTGGCAGAGATACTAGGGTGGTTTTCCATTTCCTTCTCCAGCTCATTTTACAGATGAGGAAAATGAGGTAAATGGGGTTAAGTGACTTGCCCAGGATCACACAGCTACTGAGTGGCTGAGGCCAGTTCAGAACTCATAAAGATGATTCCCAATACCAAGCCCAGTGCTCTATCCTCTGTACTACAAAACATATTATATGCAGCCCTATAAAGGCAAAAACACTACACAATAGCTGCCTCAAGGAGTTTGCAGTCTAATTGATAACACACCAGACTGATGCCATAAAGAGTAATCTAACATTCAATGAATTTGCCCTAAAGGACTGTCTGAAACTCAATAACAGAGTTTATGTTTGTGGAATGATGATTTAGGTTGGACATAAAGAACTTTCTGACAAGGTTCACATCTGTAAAATGGAGGGGTTGAGATTGAGCATCCTATCCAGCTATGATATCCTAGGACTCTGGATTGGGAGTTTTCAGGGACCTTATTAATGAAGGTTTGAGCATCTCCAGGAATGAATACTCATCTCCCTTGAGAGGTGAAGGTGCCATCTTGCCTGGAGACAGAGGAATAACGTACCAGAGGAATGGTTCTCAAACGTTTTTAGTCCTAAAGACAGCCTTGGCAAGACAAAAGGCCTACACCATGTGCACTAGAATTAATGGGAAGAATTCAAGAGATACTGTAAATGATTAATTCATATCATAAGCAAAAATTTTGTTGATGCCAAATTATACCACAGATCCCCCAAGCATTCTGAAAGCATTTTGTGAACTGTGGGACTAAAAGATCTCCCAGTGTCCTTTTCAAATCCTCTGATCCTTGGACTTGGTCTTTTGGTGCTATGTGTGGCTCTTAAAGTATTGACCTGTTGGAATGGGGTGAAGGTTACTCTTTTTTCTCTTTCAAACAAAGGACCGGCAAAGCCTAGGGATACGAGCTGCCCTTGGCTGCAAACTCATTCATTCTCCCCTTTCTTTTATTATATGTTTAAGTGTGTGATTCATAAAATAGCACACACTTTTTTATATTACTTTGCCTCTTTTTTCTTTTTTATGCAGGGAGACCTCTACACAGTCAGTGAATAATTATCTCAAAGGTGTGATTTCCTATTCTGTTCTCCAAACTCACCCCTCACCCCTCAAACAACGCTCAGCTTCTTTCTTGCCTGCTCTAGTGATCTTATTTCCATGTGGAGGGCCTGAGGTGAGAGTGTGTGCACTTCAAAGCCCTCTAAGCAGGACCTCCAGAGGAGGGGGGGGCGGTAGTGCTAGGGTAGACCTGGCATCAACATCAGAATGTTATCCTAACACCTCTCCAATAATGGGAGCTCGAAGCATAAATGTTTATTCAGGGACAGAGGGCTGGTCCTCCTGATCTCTGTATTATTTTCACTTTTAAAAGCGGGAAAGGACAAAGTGTGAAGCAATTTACAACCCCCAACATTCCTCTCCTGCCTTGAACCAATAAGCTACTCTGGTGCCAAGGAAAAATGAAACACGTTTCCCAATGTGTGGTTGAAGTTAGCAGCTCACAATATGGGATTTTTTAAGATTTTATTTAGACCAGGAAACTAAAGCAGGGTTTCTATTTGCTCTTGCTTCCTTCTTTCTCTGCAGCACACATTTTCCCCTTCTCTGTCTTCCTTACCATGCTCTGTCCATAGTAAGTGCTCAATAAATATCTAAATTAATAAATCAATGTCAAAGCCAGTCAATGTCTACATTATCTAGAATGCCAAGACATTGGGTGTTATTTTGTCATATGGTGTTGGCGATGTTATAAATCTTTGTTAGAGCAAGAGTCAGTACTCCCACTCAGATTGGTGAATTATATCACAGTATTGGGGGAAACTGTAAATTGGGAGTCAGGGGATCTCACTTCTGACCCCCTTGTTACCCCTAGCTATATGAGCTCAGGCAGTCCTCAGTTACCTTTGGGGGTCATCAATTCCTCATCTGTAAAGTGATGGGGTTACATTAGATACTCTAAGTGCTAAGATTTTGAGAATCTCATGCTTGACCAGTCTGCTGGGCTCAGAATCTATAGCACAGGCAACAAGAAGAATAATAGTAATGAGTTACACTTATACAGCTCCTTGAGATTGATATGTAGGCCACTGCCAGTTATTTTGACTCTTGTCTTGCCATTGGGCTCTGATGCCTCTGGAGGAGAGAGTAAGGCTGATGGCTTTGCTTGGTTTTACCTCGATTAAATCTAATTCACTCAAAAGTCAGTGCATCACCCTCAAGATGTCATTGGTCTTTTAGTGCTTTGCTTTATGAGAAGTATGGTGGCCCTGCTGTGTACTCTGGGTATCCTTGGATAAGGTATTTAGCTTTTTTTTTTTAGACTAGATGACATCTAAAGTTTCTTCCCAGTCTAAATCTATGAATCTGTGAGCCAAGACCATGGATTATGGAGAGCAGCTGCCCGTGGGGGAAAGAGGTGGCAGCCAGGCCTAGGGATGAGCAGAAAGTCTCTAGTGGGGTACTCTGAAATAAAATGCCAGCAAATTGTGCAGCTTTTCTCTCTCTCTCTCTCTCTCTCTCTCTTTTTTTTTGAAGGGAGAAGACAGGGCATTTGGGGTTAAATAACTTGCCCAAGCTCACACAGCTAGTTTTTGTGTTAAGTGTCTGAGACCATATTTGAACTCAGGTCCTCCTGACTCCAGGGCCAGTGCTCTAATCACCGTGCCACCTAGCCACCCCAGGTAGCTTTTCTTAAAAAATTTTTTTGTCATCTGTTTAGTGAAAGCTACAAGCATTTTTGTGCTTGTTATCAGACCACTGAGATTATTAATTAGAGGCAAATGATAATAGAAAGCTGTGGCTTAAAAGTCTGCTGATCCTCAGGCAAAAAAAAATAGTTAAAGTTGGTGAAATGAAATATTCCTTTCCTTATGTGCAGGAATTTTTTAAACTGAAAGCCAACGGTAAAGACTTCAAGAGGTATATATTGCAGTACAATGGAAAGAACACTGGCTTTGAAAGAAATGAGATAATAGGGGCAGCTAGGTGGCACAGTGAATAAAGCACTGGCCCTGGAGTCAGGAGGACCTGAGTTCAAATCTGGCCTCAGACACTTAACACTTACTAGCCATGTGACCTTGGGCAAGTCACTTAACCCCAAATGCCCTGCCTTCCCGCCCTCTAAAAAGACAAAAAAAAGATTAAGAAATGAGATAATATTTGTAAAGTGCTTAGTGCAGTGTCTGGTGTATAATAGGTCCTATATCTATGCTAATTCTTTCCTTCACCTTTCCTTTGGAGTCAGAGAACCTGAATTCAAATCCTGTCTCTGATGTTTACTACTTGTGAGAGTTTGGGCAAGTCACCTAACCTCCATAGGCCTTGTTGCACACATCTGTACAAAGAGGTGTTTAGAGCCTTAAATGTATGATTCCATGACTCTTCTCTCCTTCCCACTCCCTTCCCTCCCCCTCTAACATTTAGTGAAAGAGGCATTTGATTGAGAAGTGAGGCCACAGATATGCTGGTAAATATTTAATCATAGGATCTCTGATAGAAAAAAAAAAGAATTTACCCATGACACACTTTCAAACTTAATCTGCCTGATAACCAAGCCTTGATTTGTAGTTTTCAAGGTATAAATGTTCAAACTGAAAATGTAACATTTGGCTTTCCTGAGCCAGTAGGAAGTAGCTCCAACACACCCCTGGCTTGGCCAAGTCTTGTAAATTTGTATTGTTGTGGGCTTCTGTGGCTTGTCTGCTTTAAGCTAGAGCAACTCAAAGATTGGGAGAGGAGGGGAAGGGGTGGGAAATATGTTGGCTATCCTAGGTGACTACCAATTTTGAGAACTTTGGAGAGATAGAACTGTTTCTGAAACCTGGTTCTTTCCTATTCTGCCTAGGGATTGGAGTTGATGGCTTTTGGGGGTTCAGGTTTTAGCAGTTGGGGGTCTCAGAATGGAAAACGTTTTCCTGGCTCCTCAGGATAAGACGAGGATGACATAAAGCTATGCTGGCCAGAACTGACAGGTATTGATGTTCTATAGGAGCACTGAGCCAAACTTGTCAGGATCTATACCCAAGAGGTACCCTCAGAACATGGCTGGTTTAAGGAATGTAGGAAGGTCAAAGGACTCTTCACCGGGCATTTTCCATAGGTGTCAGCCTACTGTCCTCATTAACAGATAGTGCCTGTGTTAGTTTGTGTGTCCTGGAGGAAGGGGTTAGGAGAGACTTTTTTCTCAGCACTATGTAAGTTTTTAAGATGTAATTGAATAGGGATAGTGACATTTAGATGAATTTATGAACAGATTATAGCAGATTAAAGGAATCCAGATGCTCCTTACGTACTCTGGAATCTCTTAACGCTTATTGTTACTCTTGTGTATAGTATAAGAGAAAGAGAATTCAGTATTTGAGAACATTTTTCTTGGGTTTCATCCAAGAAACTTAAGTTACTAAAATACCAGAAAGACCTTGAATGATTTAGTTTACTTACCTAAAATTCAGTCCCCTCCCCATCCAATGAGGGTCCTAAGAGGCCAAAGACTAATTATAGCAAGACAAACCAATCCCCTTTTTTGAAGATTATGAGACTTCTCATAGGATCATTGAGTTAGAGGTCATCTAATCCAACCCCTTCATTTTTGAATTTTTATTTTTTTGAAGGCAATCAAGGTTTAGAGACTTGCCTAGGGTCACATGGCTAGTAAGTGTCTGAGGTCAAATTTGAACTCAGATCAACTCAGATCCTCCTGACTCCAGGGCTAGTGCTCTATCCATTGTGCCACCTAGCTGCCCTTTAAATGTACAAATAAGGAAACTGAGGTCTGAAAATGTTAAGTGGCTTGCCTAAGTCCACTTAGGAAATGTCTGAGAAAGGAATCAGGTGGCTAAGTGGTGCATCAAATAGAGCACTGGTCCTGGACTCAGGAGGACCTGAGTTCAAATCCAGCCTCAGACATGTAACACTTACTAGCCATGTGACCATGGGCAAGTCACTTAACCCCAACTGCCCTGCCCTCCCCCACCCCCTGCAAAAAAAAGACTGGAAGGAATCAGCCCCAGGTGATGTTGATTCCATGTCAGTCCAGTGCTTTGGGATTTTCCTTCTTTTTGGCTGCTGAATACAAGTGACTTCATTCTCATCCTTGATCTGTCCTTAGAGCTGTGAGCTCTGGAAAGCCCTGCCACTAGGGGTTCTCATGGAATCAGTAGGAAAAGATTAGCAGGGCTCACTTTTCCCACAGAGAGAGCTGAATCCTAAACCCTATCAAAGGAAGACTAATAAAAACCACCACCTACCACAAAATTTCTTAACAGCCCTCTCCCTCAACCTTTAAATCTCCACTATTTTAGTCATTATTGACTTAGCCTGTGAAAGCAGATCAATTCAATTCAATTTAATAAACATTTATTAAACACCTACTATGTGCCAAGGATCGTACTAAGTGCTGGATTAAGGTCAAGAAGGCTGCCTTGCAGGTTATTTTTTTTTTAATAAACATTTTTATTTTAAAACAAATAAGTAAATAAACAAATGAATAGATGAAATAAAAATATTTTATAACTACTTTTAAGAGTTCCTGCTATGTGTATAGATCTATGTTAAGCTGTGAGTGAAATAAAAAGTTTGTGTAAGGTTCAGTCCCTGAACTTATGGAAGTTGGGTAGAACACACATACACACACACACACACACATATACACACACACACACAACTATAGCGCAGAACAATATACAAGAGGGGTACAAGCAAAATGAGAACCCAGGCAGTTAAGATTATTACTGAGGATGTCACTTGAAGATGGGCAAGTCACTCAACCTTTTTTAGCTTCAGTTTTCTCATCTGTCATGGGGAGGGGTAATAATTGTACTTACCTCATAAGGTTGTTGTGATGATACTATATATGTTTGTGCATCTGTGTGTATGTATACAGACACACACACATATATAATAGTAGCTAGCATTTACACGACACCTTAAGATTTGTAAAGTTTTTTATATATGAAACATATATGTATATACAAGTTATATACAGATAACATATATGTATATAGATATAATATTGCAAACCTTAAAGTGCCATGTAAATGATAGCTATTATATATAATATAGAAAATTATATATGTTATATATATTGTATCATTTGATTATCATGACAACCTTGTGAGGTAGGTACAATTATTTTTATTATTATATAACTTTATAAACCTTAAAATGTCATATAATGCTAGCTGTTATAATTATTATTATAGATGAAGAAACTTGCATTATATATATAATATTTGATTATACTATATGTAATTAATTATACATTTATATACATGTGTATGTATAAGTATTCACACATACACATTTATATGTCTTTGCAAACCTTAAAGTGCCATATAAACACTAGCTGTTATTATTATAGACAAGGAAAATTACATTATATATAATTATACATTTATATATATGTGTACATACATACACACACATATATACATTTGTATGTCTTTACAAACCTCAAAGTGCCATATAAACACTAGCTGTTAGAATTGTTATTATAGATGAGGAAGCTTACGTTATATATAATTATATTACATATAATTATATTACATATAATTATAAATATACCTGTGTCTATACATACACACATGCACAGACATGCACACACATATATACATTTATGTTTTTGCAAACCTTAAAGTGCCATACAAACACTAGCTGCTATAATTATTATTATAAATGAGGAGACTTAAGTCCAGAGAGATGGGTTAGATTGTGAGTTCCTTAGTGAGGTCAGAGATTATCTTTCTTTTGCCTTGTTCTGTATGCCCAGTGCTTCATGCAGTGTGTGGCACACACTGGGTAGTTACCAAATGTTTATTGACTGACTGACTTGATTTTTTATCTGCCCAAAGCAGGGACAGGTGGGCAATCTTGCTCTTGATATTACCTTGGGCTCAGCGTTTCTTGTCCTGGACATAGGAATCTTAGTTTCCCAGAATCACAGAAGGTCACTTCATTTGACTGAGGAAACGAGTTCAAAGAACTAATAGCACTTGGTAGCAGGACAGGGGATAGACTGTTGGACCTGGCTCAAATCTGGCTTCAGACACTGATGGCCGTGTGAGACTGCCCACGGCACTTAACCTCCTCAGTTTCTTCTTCTGTAAAGTGGGGACAATAACAGCCCCTATCTCCCAGGGTTGTTGTGAGGATAACTTTGAAGTGCTTAGCACAGTGCCAGGCACACAGTGAACGGTATATAGATGTTAGCTCTTATTATTATTAATTCTCTCAGTTTCCACATTGTAGAATTGTGAGAGCAATATTGTATTATGTAATGGGTTTTGTCAATTTAGCCATCACTATGTACAATTTGTGACCAACCAATTGTGTCTTAAAATGTCTTTCCATAAATTTGGTTTCAGATTCCTTTAAAAAATGATGGTAATAGGGGCAGCTAGATTGTGCAGTGAATAGAGCACTGACCTTGGAGTCAGGAGACCTGAGTTCAAATCCAACCTCAGACACTTAACACTAGCTGTGTGACCTTGGGCAAGTCACTTAACTCCAACTGCCCAGCCTTTCCCCCTCCAAAAAACAAACAAACAAACAAACAAACAAATAAAGAAAGCAAAAAAAAATGATGGCAATTGAGTAGCTCTCTTAGTTCTCCTAAACCAGATATAAGGGTGTTGTGCGTCGCATGTACACACACACATAAAGGACCTGATTTAGGAGTTCACCTGAACCTGAGAAGAATGAGATACTCCTTGCTTAATATTTCTATAGGGAGTATGAGCATGAAAGTAGCTACAAGAAACATTGAGTTATAGATTCCAGGGGCGGTTAGGTGGCGCAGTGAGTGGAGCGTTGGCCTTGGAGTCAGAAGGACCTGAGTTCGGATCCGGCCTCAGACATTTAACACACACAAACAAAAACCTAGCCATGTGACCTTGGGCAAGTTACTTAACCCCAATTGCCCTCCAAAAAGCCGCCCCCACCCCCGGGCCAAAAAAAAGAATTATAGATTCCAGGCCACCAAGTAAAACTTTTCCAAAGTTGTCTCCTATCCTTCCAATGCCTCCAGAAACTATTTTGCTATATCCCCTGAGGAACCTGTAGGCTCATGAAACACTACATTGGGAAGGGACCCTACAGGTCCTATGGTCCATCTCCCTTCAAACTCCTTCTGACTCCAAGTCTAGAGTCCTATCTAATCTGCATTCTACCTACTTGTTCTATTGTCACATTAAAATGTAAGCTCCTTGAAGGTAAGAATTATTTTGTTTTTTTGTATTTGAATTCCAACTTCTTAGCACTGTGCTTGGTACTTAGTGGGTGGTTGATAAATACTTCATGATCAATTGATTGATTGATTATATACTTTTTTTTTGATATTTGTTCCTGGGTTCTTGTGAGTTTTTTTCATCCTCTACATCTTCTGTGTGATAACATAAAAGCTACCTCTACTCAGAAATTTCCTTTGGACTGTCCTGGTTTCTTTTAGGGCCTTGGAAGAGTGCTACCTCTCATTGTGTAAAAAATTGCTATCTCATCAGTCAGTTCAGATGTTCAGAGACCCAGTGAGCCAACTAAGAGGGATGAAAAAAAAATGGTCACGAGCCTAGAGCAAGATGGCACAGAGGGGAAAGTCTGCCCTCTCCAAGTGGACAGAGTGATTCTGTATGGAGCCACCACCTACATATAAGCCCTGACACAAAGTCCTAAGGGAAATAAATAATTTCTTAGGTAGACTTGCAAGCTGCCGTAAGTGTCAAGTTTGGCAACTACTTATCGGCCTTATTGACTTTTCTTTTCCTGACCTAGAGTGTAGAGAAGTAAAGGTGAGGCCCTCTCCTCCAAGGAGAATAATGACTCACATTTATGTAGCACCTTAAGGTTTGTAAAGTACTCTATTACATTATCCCCAAGGATTTGTTATCTAAGATATATATTGTATATAGAAAACTAACAGAAATATAAAAGTCATTTCCCAATAGTTAAGCAGTGAAGGAATATGAATAAATAGCTATCAAATGAAGAATTGCAAATGAATGACAATCATATGAAAGAATGTTCCAAATCATTAATAATATGAGAAATACTAATCAAAACTACCCTGAGATTTTACTTCACACCCAGCAAGTTGGCAAAGATGACAGATAACAGGAATAGTCAGTGTTGGAGGGGTTGCAGAAAGACACTGATTCATTGTTGGTGGAGTTGTCAATTATAGAACTCTTCTGAAGAACAATTTGGAATTATGCAAATAAAGTAACTAAAATACCTTACCTTACTTTGACTCAGACATTCCACTGCTAAGAATGTACTGGGATGGAAGACACTCTCAAAAAGAAAGGTGCTATATAAATAAAAATATTTACAACAGCCTTTCTTTATGGAAGCAAAAAACTGGAAATCAATGGATAACCACTGATAAGAAAATGAATTAGGAGATTGTGGTACATGAATATAATAGAATATTATTATACTATAAGAAATGAAGAATATATTGAATACAGAGAAACATGGAAAGACTTATATGAATTGAAGCAAAGTAAACAGAACCAAGAAAATAACATACACAGTGACTACAACAATGAAATAGAAATTACAACTATAAAACAGTGCAAAAAAAATGAATAAGGTAGAAATTATAAAGAACAAGTTTGCCTCCAAAGATGAGATATAGGAAAATATCTCATTTATTCCTTTTAGAGATGAAAGGAGGAGGATTACATACATACAGAACGTGTGTGTGTGTGTGTGTGTGTGTGTGTGTGTGTGTATCATTAGTTTAGTTTTGCTGAATTTTTTCTTCTCTTTTTTTAAAAAATAAGGGGTGGCTTTCTGGAATGGGGAAGGAGGGAAATGCAAAAGGGAATCTATGGTATGGATTGATAAGAATCTATTTTAAAATTAAAAAAATATTAGTTAAGCCTTGCATAAACCCCACAGGGTAGGCACTATCATTATCCCTCTTTTCCAGATGAGGAAATTGAAGCTTGGAGTTTAAATAACTTGTCCAGAATCACATACCTGATAAGTGGCAGAATTGAGACAGGAGCCAAGTCTTCTTGGTTCTTTATTCCCTGATGTAATATAGCTTCTAGTGCATCCAGAAAGAATTAAGAAGGAGCGAGGTGTAATGGAAAGTGTCTTGGAAACAATAATCAAGAAGCCCATGTCTGAGTTTCAGTTCTTCTATTTACTAGAAGTTTGATCCTAAGTAAGCCACTTAACAAAATTGGGCCTCAGTTTCCTCATCTGTCAAATGGTCAGGTTGTACAAGACAAGTGGGTCCTTTACAGCTTCAACCATCTTTGCATCTATGAAGAGATCTATGGAAAAGAAAAGTGACCTTAAGCTTTTTTTCTTGGGCAAAGTATGACATTAAAGGAATGACCACTGAACTGTGGAGTCATGAGTCTTGGCACTGCCACTAACTTTTTCCATGGCTAGGTGACCTTGGGAAAATCACTAAATATTTTAGGTTCCCCTTCTAGATGAATGGGGTCCAGTGTTGTCATGGGCCTTCTCTGATTGGTGTATTTTGGTGCGGCTCCCTTGAATGTCTTTGGCCCTATTGGATATTATGACTTTGCAATTACTCTCACAATCAATATTGTAATTGTAGAGTGCCAGCAATTTAATAATTACAGCCTTTGTGTCAAGTAGAAACATATCTCAGAAATTAATCTTAAAATCTATTTATATGATCCTTAGGGTTATTATTTCTGATAATCCTCCTTATTACAACACATCTTACAGTAGTATTTACCTATGTGCTCCCACTAAAGATCCTAATAGATCTGCTGTGACTCTGAAGAATTGCAGCAATTACCTTCATTATAGAGAGAATATGTAATTAGTAAGTTGAATAGATTTTAACACTATTTTGGGAAACTGTTGATGGCGGCAATTGCAATGTTGCTGTATCTGGGCACCATTGCTTTTGTGTGTCTGTGTTTGTATATTAATTATATACCTCAACAGCTGCCACTAAGTGTAAGACAAACCAGTTTTTCTTTTCTTCTCATTCTTTCCTCCCAGGAGACCCAGGCTCACCCCTGTCACAAAGAAACAGCATTTCCCAATTCTGCAGAAGTTCATCCAGTGTCCATTTGAAGCTTTCCAAGGCCATCTGAGGGGTCACAGAGACGGCAGCCCTCCTCCCCTTTTTCCCAGTCCCACACAGGTCAGTTCAGCTCCCCTCACCCCAGCATGCACACAGATGCCCCCTTGGGGAATGATCAACAGTGGTAACATTTGTCCCTCCCCCACTCAGGAGTGTCCATTGCCATCTTGTGAGGGATCCTGGATGTTATTCCTGCTCCCCTTTCCACCCAAGTCAGAGAGTTGGCAGCTGAACCAATAAATAAATAAAACACTCAAGAGAAAGTGGGTGCAAAAGAAATTGGGGAAGATAGATCAGACCCATTAGGGATGCCATCTCTGGTACTAGACAAGCCACTGGTATTTCCTACAGTTCCTGTCTAGTCTCCATCCATTACTATGCATGTCATATAGCCAGAAATTAGAGACACAATTAAGTCCCTGCCTTTGGTCCTCCCTCTCTCTATCCACTGCCAGTGAAAGGCAGTGTCTCCACCCTGCACTCACCAATGTGCCTTCCAGTCCCGGCTCAGATAATCACTGGGGAGTTGCCAGTCTTTTTACCCAAGTTCCCTAATCCTCTAGGCCACAGATGTTCTTCATCTGTCTGTGTGTGTACATGGGGAGTGGTGGTGGGAAGGAGGGCATAGAGAGAGGGGAAGAGGAGGGGAAGAAGGATATTGTCCCAGGGAGGCAGTGTGCCATAATGTTTGGATCTCAGGTCAAGTTCTAACTTTGCTAATAAGAACAGCTAGCATTTACATAACACCTACTATGTGCCAGACTTTGGGCTAAGCCCTTTACAAATATCATCTCATTTGATCCTCACAAATGATCCTGGAAGGCATGTGCTGTTAATATCCCCATTTTACAGAAGAGGAAACCAAGGCAAGCACTGATTAAGTGACTTGCCCAGGGTCACACAATTCTTGAGATTCAAGAAATATCATCCTTAGTAGGAGAGCTAAGATCTAGATCCCAGGTCACAATTAAGCTACTGACTGACTTTGGGGTTTTTCCAGTGGGGGCATATTCCCCCAGACCTGTAGGAAATCTGGCTTCAGGCCTATCACTGATCCCACAGGTATCAACACTAACGTCTAGAATATGTCTTGAATTGTGAAGTACTCTTGAACCACTAATTTTAATCCCTGGGTTCTTAATCTTTTTTTTTTCCCTGTAGTAGGCACCTGTTGACTTTTGAGACAACTTGGGGTACTTCAGTAGTCAGGTAAAGGCTATGTGGAAACCTCAGAATAATATGGTTTTACATATATATATATATACACACACACTCATACACACATATGTATGTATATATAAATATACAATGTATGTGTCTGTTTATACACACAGACCGCATTACAAAGGAAACCAATTATACTGAGATACAGTTATCAACTTTTTTTTAAACCAAGTTCACAGACCCCAGGTTGAGAACCCATCTCTTGGGCCTTGCTTCTTTCCTTGAAAGGAAACTGGCAGAAGAGCCAAGAGGGCTGGGAGTGAGGCTTTGGGTGTGGAGAATGGAAAAGAAAGAATTAGTGAGAATTTCTCAGCCTCAGTAGGAAGCTGGAAATGTAAAGGCACATTGTTGTAGGTGGAAATAAAACCAGAGGTGATTTTTTAAAATGTCAGTCTAAATTAATTTAGAGAACAGCAAAAGGAATTGGGCATCATTAAGGGCTAACTAGACAAATCACACCCTAAAGAATATGAATGAGTTTTGAGTCACCATACAATTATTGTATAATAATATATATGAGGCAGGAGAAAGAAGTCAGAGGAGGTTACGTGTAACAGCTAGAGTGCCCTGAGTATATTTCCATACTCAGAAGTGGTTAGCTTACCCCTACACCCTATCCAAGCTCTCCCCCAAATGAGATTTTTTTTTTAAAAACAAAAAATTCTCAAGAAATTCTGATTTATTTGGTTTCTATGCTGTGGAACTGTGAGAGGGTGTGTGTGTGTGTGTGTGTGTGTGTGTGTCACTTCTGCCACATCTATGTAAATTTTCATTTTCAATGGACATCATTCCTCCAACATAGTGGCAAAAGACTTAAGTTCAAGTCCTACCTTGAACACTTTCTAGGTATGTAACTTTGAGCCAGTCAAAGACCTTAAAAAGTCTCTCACTGCATCCAGGGCCATCTCCAGTCATCCTGATCTATATCTTGCCACTGGACCCAGATGGCTCTGGAGGAGAGAGTACAACTGGTGATTTTGCACAACCCTGTCTCACTTAAATCCAATTCACTTGCATGCTGGAATATCACCTCCCTGATATTATAGTTCTCTTTGAGAATGAAGCAGAAGAACAACATGGACCAGGCATCTCTCTACGACTGCTGGTTTCAGGAAGGTTGCCACTTTGTATGGATAAATGGAATCTCCTCATTGGAACTTCCTTATCTCATTGGAATCACAGGTTAGGAGCATAAAGGAAAATCACGACATGGTTACTCCATTGCTTGAACTCCAAATCCAGGGCCAGTTTTCAGGATCTTGGTTTTCAGATCAGAGACCTTTTTTCAGGGGAGCTCTGAATAAGGCTGAGTGGAATAGTGAGAAGAGCCCTGGAAGACCTGGGTCTTTGA
Organism: Gymnobelideus leadbeateri; assembly: GCA_011680675.1. Lineage (NCBI taxonomy): Eukaryota > Metazoa > Chordata > Mammalia > Diprotodontia > Petauridae > Gymnobelideus > Gymnobelideus leadbeateri. The sequence goes on along the minus strand of WOXC01011778.1, from coordinate 256,801 downwards.
ATCCTGCCTCATACACTTGCTAGTTATGGGTTCCTGGGCAAGTCAAATGACCCCATTTGTAAAAGGGAGACACAGTTGTATCTACTTTACAAGATATAGATGTTCACTAAAAGATAATGTATGTAAATCACTTTGTAAAAGCCTTCAAGCATGATCAAAATCCTAGCTATTTTTATTATCCAGTTTCTGGTTCTGTTCTCAAGTCTGTAATACATGAAAGTAGTATTTTCCAGATTTTTCCCAAGGCCCAAATGGCAATGCTAATAACTTTTAACTCACCTTCCTGAGGTCATAGTCCTCCTCAAGAATGAAGGACAAAACAATAGCAACCCTTCTTCCAAGGTGATGCTTAGCTCTTCTAGTTTCTTCCTTTTTTTCTCTGATTTCATTCAAGAAGACCTCTAATGTCTATCATTGGATTTATTGGAGGGACACATCTTTTGGAAAGAGGGAGACAGAGGTTGTATGGGGCAGAGAATCAGAGGGAGGGAGGTGCCTGAAAGCCAAATGAAACCCATCTTGAGTCAACACTACTCAAGAGAGGGGAGGATTTGAGACAACCATTTGAAACACAAAGTTGGTTGAATCTGTGCCCTTCACTCTAGAGAGCCAACCATTATGTGATCAGTTTTCTTGAGCCCATTTCTCTGAAGTGCAAAATGGTAGAAAATTGGTCCATCTTTGGAAAAGGGTGCTCAAAGCTAGATTCCTACTCCTTTCTGCTCCCTTTCTTGTAAGAAGGGGAAATACCCAACTTGTGCAATGGGCTGTGAGAGGAATGTAGGGCAGAACATGGAATTACATGTAACCTGTTCATTCTTATGTGTTCCACCAGACTTTGCTATGCCTTATTTCTTTACAAAAAGGAATTTAACTCAAACCAAATGAAAATACAACCAAAGTATTTTCTTTTCCCCTCCCCCAACTCCAACCATTGCTCCCCATCCTCTCCCCTCTAAACTAGGACAGACTTTGAATCATTCCAAAGATGAACATGGACCAGAAATGTTCTTTCTGTTTTGTTTAGGTATGGACTTGAGACTTCCCTAGGGGTAAGGACCTTCTCCTTGAGGAAACTCTCTCTACCAATGCAGATTCATATGTAAAGCACACACAGTCAACCAACAAGCAATTAAACACCTGCTATGTGCTAGGCACTGAACTAAGTGCTAGAAACACAGAGAACAGCAACACCTCCCCTCAAAATTCCCAGGCCCTCCTCTTAAGAAGCTCACAGCCTAATGGTAGCATGTAACAAACCTTTTAGCATTGTATAAATGTTTAATCTTATTTTCATTAGAGTTACCTATAAGCATACAGGGGCCCAGTGTCTCCTCATAGCCTCTGTGTGTGTGTGTGTGTGTGTGTGTGTATGTGTGTATATATATATATGCACATATACATATTTATGTAGGTAGGTATGTGTAGGTATGTATGTGTGTTTGTATATGTGTATATATGTATGTGTATACACACATACCCCATATATATGCATATAAATAATTGGTGGGATTCAAACTCACACCTTCCTCATTCTCTATCCTCTATGTCACATGGTCTGATCAAGACCAGGAACGGACTGTGACAAAAAGGATCCATTCTACCCTCTCTTTCCCTGCCCTCCTACTGCTATCAAAGGCTCTAACTGTATTTTCCATGCTCAGGACCCTTAGATCATTATGACTGCATCTGTCTTTCCCACACTCAGCTGTATTCCCTACCACTGTAGACATTTACAGTCGTGCTGAGGATTATCCAAGTGTGTTTACCACAGAAGTTTATTGAGAAGCATCTGTTTCATTTAGCCTAGAATTAAAAATAATAATAATAATCATAATCATACAGTCAAAACAGAATATCTACCCCCTGGGGGTGATACTAAAATTAGGTTGGGCAATTAGGCCCTGGCTTCACTACATCAACTGTATTTTAATGAATAATTGAAAAAAAGGAGAAAAAAGTCTTGCTGGTTGCCTTGTCTATACCAAATCTCATAATGAGATTTGCTGAGCCTCACTGCCAGCAGCAGAGGGAACCTGTGCCAGCCATGTATCCAAACGAGCATGATTTAATTCCCCAGCACAAAACAGGCCGTGCTTTTCTCGAGCCACATTTAGCAGTCGCTTCTAATGGAGCACATTAAACAGGGTTTCTCATCAAAACATAACTGGCTCCCAGGCATTCTGGACACAATCTGAACACTCCCATAGGCCCGAGGACACCATATTTGATAGTTTCCTGTACCAAGAAGAAAAAAGAAAATATCCTACCCCCAAGAAAACAGAATACTCAAGGGGGAGAAGTAGAGTGGGGGAGTGAGGAAGAAAATTCACATCCCATCCCCCACCCTTTCCTTGCTTATTTTGAGAGACTGTGATTTTCAGCTTGTTATAGATAAACTAAAACTAGAAAAAAAAATTAGGGTCTATGAATTTCCTTTGTCTACTTTATAAAATACATTGGTTTCTTTTCAATTAAGATAAAGATTTCAAGTATGAAAACCACTGAGTCTTTAAGAATTCATAATAAGGCCTCTGAGTTGGGCTTTTAAGGGAAGATAATTAAAGGGGATGGGGAAGAGAACAGTAGAAGGTCAGAAGGGTGAAGAGAGAAAACATCCGGCAGACTCCAACTTGACTGATACCCCTCCTCATGGGGCCATGATATAATTTTGGAGCTGGTGGCCATCCTATAAGAAACCTCCTGGTTCCTCTCAGTTGTTAATGCTCTGCCACCCCCTCAAAAATTGCTTCGTGTTTAGCATAGGACAAAAAGCACTAACTCCAGAGTGAAAGGCCGTGGTTTCAAATCCTGATTTTGACACTTACTACCTGTGTTCCCTTGGACAAGTCAGTTACCTTCCCTGGGCCTGTTTTCTCATCTGTAAAATGAAGAGGTTGGACCAGATGGCCTCTGCCATTCCTTCCAACTCCAAATCTATAATCAATAATTCTACATATTTTTATTGATCTGTATATATGTTGCTTCTCACTGGTACAAATATAAACTCTCTAAGGCCAGGAATTATTTTGTTTTTGTCTCTGTATGCAGAGGGTGTTCTGCTAAGTGTTTAACAACCAGCTCTCTGAAAATAAAAAACAAACACAGTGGACTTCTGAAATTTAATCTGTATAATTAATAATTCCCCCCCCCCCCAATCATGTTCTTAAGTTTAAATAATCAACAAAACAGTACCTCAAACCCTGATTTGGAGCATTTGCTGTGTTCAAAGGTATAAATGCTCACACTGAAAATTTAACAATTGGCTTTCTTGAGCTGTGCTGGTGCTGGCTGTCTGTATTCTTAGGATTTAGTACTGTACTTGGCACATGGTAGGCGTTTAACAAGTGCTTTTTCAATGGAATTGAACTGGTAATACTTTAGAGAGAATACCGAAGCCTAAAGTCACAGAGCTGGTTAGATACTTAGCTGGGGCTAGAATATCAATCTCCTGATTTCTGATCCATTATTTTTTCAACCCCTAAGATACTGCTGGATCTCAAAGTATAAAATAATACTGATTCAGATTTTCTGCACGTCCTGGTAACAGCTCATGGTCTAAGTTTAAATTCTGCTTGTTGACCCCATTTAGGATTTTCTTGGCAGTTACTGGAATGGTTTGCCATTTCCTTCTTTAGCTCACTTTACAGATGAGGAAACTGAGGTAAACAGGGTTAAGTGATTTGCCCAGGGTCACACAGCTATTAAGTGTCTGAGGCTGGATATGAACTCAGGTCTTCCTGATTCTAGGTTCAGCACTCTGTCCACCCAGCCACCTAGCTTTCCACTAAATTCTATGGCTCCACACAAAGCTTTAAGGAGTTTCTCTCTCCCCCTTTGCAAACACAAACATCCTTGTCATTATAACAGGAGTTTCTCCATAGTTTTTTATTTGAATTTCACTCTTCAAAGTTCATTTGAGTGACAACTTCATCTATGCTGCTACCATTACTAGCATACCATAACTGTTACTTAGAGTTAGTTGGAAATAATAATGATACAGAGAACGGGGCTTGCAGTCAGGAAGACCTTACTTAGTTCACATCTAGTCCAAGATATTTACTAACAAATCCCTTAACCACAGTTTGACTCAGTTTTCTTTTCTGCAAAATGGGGATAACAATAGCGGGGTTAGTGTGAGGCTCAAATGAGATAACTTATGCAAAGTATTTTGCAGACCTTAAAATCTCATACAGAATGGTAGCCAGCTATAATAGCAAGGGGCCAATAGTTGCAATAAAGTGCCAGCCGGGAGGTCGTCCCGTACAATGGTAGAGTGGAAGGAACAATGGACTTTAGGCCTAGGTTTGAAACCCACCTCTGGCCATAGCTGGTGGTGTGACCTCAGCTTCTTCAACTATAATATGAGGAAGTTTGCCTAAATGAACCCCGATGCCTTCTACTTCTATATCCCATGATCAGTGACTTGAGCGAGAAAAGCCATGATGATTTCAGCCAAATTTGTGTTAAGCGGGTTCCATGCTTTGGGGGTGTGGAGGAGGTACAACATCTAAACTTGAGACCCTTGTTCCATGACATTTAAATTCTCTTCACATTCAGTTCAGCACAGGCCGAGCAGATACATGTCTGTACTCAGTGACATTTTCCCCAACTATCCTACTGATTCCTTCTGCAATGTCTTTTCTGAAGCTGAATTATATTAAGGGGGAGGCCGATTTACTACCACGCCAATAGTTAATGTATTCCCCAATGGGAAAACTGTCTAGCATTCAGCCAGCCCTCTCCAGATTTACATTTTAAATGCAAAGCTCTAGGATAATTCCTTTTATTAGAAAAAAAAATCTCCACAGTATGTGTTGAAATCTAAATAAATGGCATGTGCTTGGATGTTACACACAAACACACGGGCATACAGGAACACACATACACACACAAAACAACCATCAAAGGCCCGTTGGTTTGACACTTTGTCAGGGGCCACCAGTGGGAAGAAGCCAAGCAAATGCATTTCCAACTGCAAATTATCCAACAGTTGGGGATACACCAATTATGTTCTTTGAATAAATTAGTCAGGAAATTCAGATAGTGGGTTTGGGGGGGTATTTGAGAATATGCATGCATTTTTTAAAGGTGGGGTGTTTGCATGAGTGAGTGCTCAAAATAAGTATTTGTTTCTCTATTACAGTTTGTTTTCCCTAGTTGCTAATTCATGGGGAAAGAAGTCTTCCACCCAGATAGATGCCGAAATGCAAATAAGGAAGGAGACGCTTCAAATTCTGTGTCAAAGACTTCAAAACACTTCTCATAATTTAACTTAATAGACTTTAACAATGTGGCAACCAAATAAAGTGCCCCAGCCTGGAGTCCTCACACGTTTAGGCAAAGGAGTGGCTTTTGCAGCTGACTCTGGCTCCATTATTTCTACTAATTACATATTCATCTGCTGTAAGGAGCAGCTTTCCACTGGTTGAGCTGAAAATTGTTTGTACAAAATCAAATATAAAAAGCATTATAGTTGAACCCAATTTTAAGTGCAATTATATATGAAATCAACACAATCTTGCATTCGTATCAGGCTCCAATCAGTAACCTGGGGGTATATGGGGGTTCAAGAAGCACGTATGCTAGGAGCTATAGCCGAGGCTACTAGCATTTTTTTAAAAATGTGCTTCAAAAGTGAGTTTAATGAAGGATCCAAGTCATTTCTTTTGCCTTTGACAATTAAACCTACTTCATGTGAGGGGTCAGAGTGGATAATTGGGGAGTTGAAAGCTGGAGAGGTGACTTTCCCACAAATTATGGCTTTTGCAAAGATACCCATGTGTTTCCTTTCCCATCATCCAAGTTCTGGTTGAAAGTATGCCTTTGGTACCCTAGGCCCTAAGCTTGCTTCATCAAGCTGCTGTAGGTAGGTTAAGCAGTCGGTTCTCTTCCTTAATGGGGTGCTGATATAAAAAAGAGAGGACCAAGCATCTTTGGAACAAACAAACAGATCCTTCCCGAACTTCAGCAAATAGGAAACACCAGTGGTCTCAAGATGGGTCCTGGGAGAAAGGCAAAGGGTGTATGTATGGAGCAGGTGGGCTAGGGAGTGGGGGTGCTTTGTAAATACTGCCCACTTAGTATTTGAGCCTTCTTTCACAGTTCAGTGTTCAAGCCAGACTAAATTAGCAGCTACTTTCCCTCCCTCCTTTTTTCCCTCCCTCTCTTCTCTTTCGCTCCCTCCCCTCCCATCACTCAAGTCATGTCTGTTTACCCTCAGTAAATGACTAAATGTAGACAACTGTCTGCTTGGACTGTGGTGGCATTGGCACACACATACCAGACAAGCAGATTGTTGTGGGAAACTGTGACTGAAGCATCCTGATATACGAGAACCAGTTATCATGGGAATTGTTGTTTCTCGAGCTATAATAAATAGTTGCCATATGCTAAGCACAGATGCTGCCTTGAAAGGCAGCCCCGGATTGGTAGAACCTGGTTTCTCCAGAGTCTGGGACCTTTATTCAATGCATGACTCTTTGCAATCTTGGACTGAACTCTGTCTGACTTGTTGTATGGAAAGGTAGCTCACTCTCTATCTTGGAAGACTCAGGTTAGAATTTAAGGCACAATTGGTAGCATCATTTAGAATATGTCACATACACACACACACACACACACACACAAACATGCAGAAGGAGAAATCAGAAGACTCCTGTAGGATTATGATGTTCCCTGTGGATGGGGTCCAACCCCTTGCAGAGGTAGGTGTGAAATCCTGAAGCCTTTATTAGAAACAATTTCCTTAGCCTTCTGGGGCAATTGCAGATATGCTATGGCATAATCCAAATAGGCACGGGATAGAATTATTAATTATTCTTTTTGTTACTGCCAGGAGAGACAGTGAGTCAGAAAGACAGGTTCAAATCCTGTTTCTGACACATAAGCTTGCTGTGTGAATGCAATGGTCCCTTAATCACTTAGATAACTCTCCAAGGCTAAAAGTTAAAGACATTTTGTCAAGAGACATTTCTGAACAAGTGAAATCACAGGTCTGTATACTTGGACACAGAAAAAGGGTTTGGGGACATTTTCAGGACCCTGGTTATTCCTATAATCTCTGAGGTCCCTCAGAGATTATAGGAGAGCAAAGAAACAGATGAGGTAGCCACACACGAGATTAGTTGAAATTATATTATCTGAAAGTACTTTAAGATGATTGATTAAAAAAAAAAACAACCTGATGATGAACATGAATTGAAAAAATTGGTCCGATCCCTTCTTCCCTTTCTCCCTTAAACCAACTGTTCAACAAGCACTTATTACTCACTGCTGATTAATCAGCTACTATGCACCAAACACTCTGCTATGTTCTTCTTGCTCTCCAGGAGTAGGTACCGAGATGGTGCCCACTTTCTGGTACCTGTTGCTAGTGGTGTTCAACTCTTTTCAGGTTGGCTTACTTAATTTTATTTTTTTTTTAATTGAAATCACATTCATTTCTGAAGAATCTTTCTCACAGTTTAGAGATAGGATATATATCTATACTGTGTATATTGCCCATGTGAATTTTATTGCAGAGATCCAATACTTTGCATCAGAGCCTTAGAGAATGTTGTACTGAATCCCATGAAAAAGCTGGCTGCAACTATGTTGTTGCTGTGGTAGACAATACAATATTTTTTTTTAATCAAAGTTCACATTTTGACTAGTGATTTGAGCCTACATATATACTTCACTCAAGTAGCCATGTTGTGAATTTTAATTATTTTTTTCTGAATAACATACAAAAGAAAAATGATTTTTCCGATTATTAAAAAAAGTTTGTCGCTGCAAATTTCTTGTTGAAAATGTCAAATGAGAAAAAAAATTCCGACAAGTTCCTGTTGTCGTTAAGATCTAAACATTGTGTCCCTCATATCAGACTAAAATTTGAAAAGAGTTTTTTCTTAGAGGAAGAGAAACTCTTCTACTCTCTTTCCCTTCCCCTCCCTAATGATGGGTCCTTACTTGTTGACTCTGAAGATCTCCTTTCATTTATAATCAGATTTAGGAAATATTTTTGTCCACAGAAACTGAAAGTGTTCAAGCAGGCACTCCAGGCTTTCTTTCTACCCAGGCCTCAAATTCCTTCCAAGTACATTCTGTCACCTGAGGTGATACATCTGCTTCGGGTATTGTCACGTCCATTTTTGCAGCCATGGAAACTAAGAAATGTGTCTAAAGTCTAAAGAAGAGAAGGTGACCAGGGAGCGTTAGAGCTGGGGTCTGAACCCTGAACCCTGACTTTTGCTTTTTACCTACTCTGAAAGACTGAATTTTCACCCTTTTACCAGTACAAATTCCTTTAAAAACCTCCCAAACCCAACATCAAATATCAAATTTACTGCTGAGTCTTGGGGGCAAGTTTCTATAAGAAAATGATAATTAAGCCCTTTTAAAAAATGACATTTTTTCTATAAATCTGTTGCAGTGCTAAGGTTTTGTTTGCATACTAAGCCTGCTTGCTGTACAGTCATTTCACAGTTAATGCATGCTGAATAATTTTAAAAGATTTTCACATTGAACCTAGTAGAAATACATCTTCAAAGGCAATGTAAAAATCAGTGACAACCTACTAGTCTTAGAAGCAAGTCTTTCTCTTAATTGCATTAATTCTCCCTACTTAGCTGACAAGAGCCATTGAATCCTTAGGAAAGTTACTTAATTTCTTTTAGCCTCAGTTTCTTTATCTGTTAACATGAGAGGGATTGGACTTAGGTCTAAGGTTCCTCATAGTTTAAAATTCTATTGATTGGTTGTTGGTTGGTTGGTTGTTGTCTTTTGTTCTTGAAGAAGACCAAAATGTGGTTGGGCACAAATAGTCCGTGTGAAATTTGGGGTGGATACCTAAATTTGCGCATCCTGTGTTTCCTTTGAGCTGTCTCAGTTCTACTTTGCTCATAGAGCACAGCATCTTCTCTGATGTGGGCACATCATGCTGGGTGGTCTGGTGCCAGTGTCTCCCATGTCACACAATTCCAAAGTTTTTAAGAGAGAACTTGAGAGGGTCCTTGTCTCACTTCTTCTGACCACCACGTGAATGCTTGCCCTGGGTGAGTTCTCTATAAAATAGTCTTTTTGGCAAGTGGACATTTTGCATTTGAACAACATTGTAGGCCTATAAGAGTTGCACTGTCTGAAGTAGAGAGTGAATGCTTGGCAGTTTAGCTTGAGAAAGGACCTCAGTGTCTGGTACCTTATCCTGCTGGGTGATCTTCAGAATCTTCCTAAGAGTTCCAATGGAAGTGATTCCATTTCCTGGCATGACGCTGGTAAACTGACTGGGTTTCACAGGTATACAACGATGAGGTCAGCACAATGGCTCTGTAGACCTACAGTTTAGTAGTCAGTCTAATACCTCTTCTTTCCCAACTCTTTCCTTTGGAGCCTCCCAAACACTGAATTAACTCTGGCAATGTGATTGACAACCTCATTATCAATGTGCACATCCCAGGGAAGTACAGTACCAAGGTAAGGGAACTTAAACCAGAGCATTCAAAACTTCTCCATTTGCTGCAACTGATGGTTCCACATTTGGATGCTCTGGTGGTGACTGATGGAGCACCTGTGTTTTCTTGGTGTTAATTGTTAGGCCAAAATTAGTATAAGCAACAGAGAGCTGATTCTATTATTTTATGATTAGATGCTTGAGCTGTGTAATCACAGCCAACTCCCTTTATCTCTCAGCCTCACTTTCCTTATCTGTAAAATGATAATGTGTGAACTACTAGTCTTATATGGTTTCTATGAAGAAAGCTCCATGTAAACCTTAAAATGCTCTATTAAAGTGAATTTACAGGAATAGTAGTAGCTCTGTTTAAGGAGTAGTACTCTGTAGTACTCTGTGTAAGGAGTAGTAAGACTTTGTAGTCACAAAGTCTTTGGGAGTTTGAGTAGTAGTATTTCTCTATGAAGTCCTGCTCCAGTCATGGCATGGTGGTAACTCTGGGTTCATTAAGGCTATGCCAGGGGATTATAAGCTTCTATAGGTTCTTCTACACTAGACAGGCTTTTAGCAGTATTGGCAATGGATTGAGTCGCCTAGAAAGAGCAGAGTTCAAATACCATGCTATGTGACCTTGGGGAAGTCACTTAATTTCCTTTGATCTCCATTTGCTCATCTGTAAAAAGAAGGAGTTGGAGGTGGCCAGTGAGGCCCCTCCCAGCTCTAAAGCCATGATCCGATCGACCTAGCTAAGTTTATGAGCAGTAGGGTGACCACTAGGTGACAAATTCTTTGGCCATGGTGCCCCATAAATGGTGATAGTAATAACAGTGCCTTACGGAAACTAAAACTCTAGTGGATCACCCATCTCAATGATGTTGGCATGCCCTTCAGAAATGTCATGTTGCCTCCCCACCTACTCAATCTGTGTCTGTCTGTGTGTGTTCGGAGTGGGAGGGGGTCCCAGGAATCAAGGGCTATGGTCTTGTATGTAGTAGATGCTCAATATTCATTGAATTAATATGAATAAAATATCCATCTCCTATCCATCTGAGAAGTAATTTTTCTAGAAGAAAGTTATATTTGGTCTGATTTTTCATTTGCCTTCTTTTTTTGGAGAACACAGTTAAATAAGCCTAGTGATAATACTCATGAACACACACACACACACACACACACACACATTGTCTTCATTAAATCATCTTTAGGGAAAGGAGTAACACTACTCCTCTTTCTATTCCTTGCTTTTCACAGTGTGATTAAAGGTGAGGCATTTTATAAAGGTGATATATGTCTAATAGTCTGAAAGATAATATTGAAAGAGTCAGAGGCCTCAGGGTCGGCTAGGTGGCACAGTGAATAGAGCACTGGCCCTGGAGTCAGGAGGACCTGAGTTCAAATCCAGCCTCAGACACTTAACACTTGCTAGCTGTGTGACCTTGGGCAAGTCACTTAATCCCAATTACCCTCCAAAAAGAAAAAAAAAGAGTCACAGGTCTCTCTGAGCTCAGGGACTACAACTACTGCAGTGCTAAATCAGCTGGCAGTTGGGGCCATTTCTGTATCTCCACTGGTGACTGCCACAGAAGTTTGGGCAGTGAAGCCAAGGGGATGCCTCAGCAAATAATGGCATTGTCTCTACTGTGCACCTCAAAGCCTCTGGAAAGGGAGCAGGCCCCAAACCCCTGGCCTGGACAGTCTGACAGACCACAGGCTTGTCATTTTGCTAAACTGCCCCTCATCTCCTTCCTTTTTCTTTCTTTTCTTTTCCTTCCTATTTCTTGCTTTCTTCCTTCCTTTTCTTTCTTCCTTTCTTTTCCTACTTCCTCCCTCTTTATTTCTTCCTTTGTTCCTTCCTTTACTTCCTTCCTTCCTTCCTTCCTTCCTTCCTTCCTTCCTTCCTTCCTTCCTTCCTTCCTTCCTTCTTTCCTTCCTCATCCTCTGTGGTAGTAGTCCTTAACCTGCAATCTATAGATAGGTCCAGGGATAGATTTCAGGGGGTCTATGAACTGAAATGAGGGGGAAATGACACTTTTTTCTACTAACCTTTAACTGAAGTTTAGCATTTTTTCCAATTAATTTTAAAATTAAAATAAAAAAATTAATTTAAAAATCTAAATTAAAGAAATTATTCTGGAAAGGAGTCCATAGGCTTTACCAGACTGCCACAGGATCCATGATGTAAAGAAACACATGAAGAAACCCCTTCTCTATGGCTGAAGAATGGGTTTCTTTGGGATTTTGGAAAGGAATTTTGTAGGATGCCCTACCAAAGAAGAAAAATGGGTTGTTTTTAGCGGCTCCCCAATAGAAAATTAATATAGAAAATCCTTGGCCTAGCCTTGGAGACCCTCTATAATCATAACCTTCATGACCTTTACTGTCTTCTCTCTCCCTACGTCCTTCACCCTGCACCCAAAATGTACCATTTGTCTTACCCTGCTTTCATTTCCCTTTCCTTCCTCTTGGAGCCTCTGTCCTCCAGGTCAGGAAGGGGTTCCCTCATTCACCCTCATTATTTGCATTTCTTAAAAATTCTTACATTTCTTCAAGGCCATACTTAAATGCTACTTCTCCCTTGAAGCCTTCCCTGATCCTCCTAGGCAGAATTCTCCCTCTTAAATTCATAACAATGTCTGGACCTGTCTTTTGCACTAATTGGAGTCCACTCTTGTGTTTAAGTGCCCAAGATCATAGTTTCAGAACTGGTAGGGACTTCTGAGGCCATCCAGTGCAATCTCTTCATTTTATAGAAACTGAGGTCCATAGAGGTTTAATGACTTGACCATACAAGTAGTTAGAATCAGAAGTAGGATTTAACCCAGGACCTCAGAATCCAGAACCAGCATCCTTTTTACTCTGCTGTAGCTGCTTCCTTATTTGTTTCTTGTATACACATCTTATGTCCCCTATTTCATTGTAACCTCCTTGAAGAAAGAGACTATGACTTTGCTTTTTTGGGGGGTATCCCTCATTACCTAAAACAGGGCCTCTGTAGGTACCTTCCCAAATGGTTTTAGAAATGACTTAAATTGTATTGAAGTGGCAGCAATATTGAATTGGGACAGCCAGAAGGTTGGAAATTGAACAATGAATTAGGAAAAACTAGGATTTATTAGTTTCTGCTATGCACCAATCCATATAACCTTTATTTAGTTAACTGTAATTCTTCCAGGCCTACAGCCTTTCAGAATTCAGGTCACAAAAACACAAACAAAAGGCCTGCTTTGAGGTTTTGGCTAATATGGTCTGTGGTAATGTCTTTTACACCAAAAATAAAATTTTAAAGCAACTTATTTTCTGACATGACAGTCTAAATTGTGTAACATCTCCTGGGTGGGTAAGAGTTCTACAGCTCTACTGCATTCAGAACCACCCATCAGGTTCAATTATGCTTTGCCATCACTTTTTTTAAAATATATTTTTATTGAAATCTTTTGTGTTTAAATCACCTACATTTCTCCCTGTGCCTTTCCCTCCAAAATGTCATCCCTCTATAAAAAAAGACCAAAAAAAAGAAAAAGTTTAGCAAAGCCACTCAAACACCCCAAAAGTCTAACATGATAAGTGGTGTTCCACTTACGTGGACCTCTGCTTCTTCAGAGGAGTAGGGGGAAGCATCTTCTTACATCTTTTCCTTCAAGTAAAGCTTATGTATTATAATTTCTTAGAACTCAGTTTTGATTGTATTGTTCTTTCCACTTACTCATTTTGCATGTCATTTTCTTGATTTTGTTTACTTCATTTTACCCCAATCTTTTTCATGATTCTGTCTATTCATCATTTCTTATAGAATGGTAATAATCCATTACATGCCTGTACTGTATCTTGTTTAGCCCATCCCTAGTTAATGGGCAACTTATTTTATTTCCAGTTTTCTGTACCGCCAAAAGGGCTGCCATAACTTTTTGGTGTTTGTTTGCCGTCATTTTTTTTTAAAGCAATTGGGGTTAAGTAACTTGCTCAAGGTTACACGGCTAGTCATGATTTATGCGTGGGTGCTCATTTTCTGAGGCCGGATCTGATCTCGGGTCATCCAAACTCCGAGGCCAGCGCTCTTACTCACTGCACCACCTAGCCGCCCCTTTAGGGCAATTGGGGTTAAGTAACTTGCCCAAGGTCACCCGGCTAGGTTTTTGTTTGTGTGGATTAAGTGTCGGAGGCTCCGAACTCAGGTCCTTCTGACTCCAGGGCTGGCGCTCTACTCACTGCGCCACCTAGCCGCCCCAGTTTGCCGTCATTTTTGACCTGTGCCTAAAGTGTGTGTGTGTGTGTGTGTGTGTGTGTGTGTGTCGTGCGTGCGTGCGTGCGTGCGTGTGTGTGTGTGTGTGTGTGTAGAAGGGTGGGGACTGAAATGGCTTATTATTTTGAAACCATTTGTGTCTGTAAAGTCTTTGCTCTCAGAGTCATTGTTCCACTCAAATGCCTGGGGTTACACTACCACCTCAGACAACAGGAAAGTCTCCTCCTGTTTGGCTTCCCACCATCATTAGGCTGGTTACTCCAGGTCATTTGGTTGTGGGGGAAGGGCATGAGGGGCCACTCCCCTTTCTTCCCCAGCTGCACAACAATGCCATTTCAGAACTGAGTAGCCATGCAGAAAGTAACTGTTTTCAAGGGGGTAAGCAATATCTGAGAGTAGGTTTTCCAGTCCAATAGTAAGCCATAATGTGTAGGTGGAGAGCCCCTCATGCCAAGTAGGGCCACAGCTGTGCTCCTGTGGTTGCCTGTGGCATGTAGTTTGGGGAAATGCTGCCTCAAGTGATCAGGTGGCAGGGTTGATGATGGCAGGAATCCAAACAGGTGGGGAAATATTCCTAGCATGTCCCTAGCTATGACAATTCACTACTGAAGCAGGGATTTGGAATAGCTCAAAGCTTTTCCTTTCTGTACTTTCTGGAAAGCTTGGTGGGTGGGTTCCAGCCCAGGATGATCTGTGTCTGGGAGAAAACAGGAAAGCCATGCTTCAGGGCTGATGTGCTCAGTTCACTGACATGAACCAGCTTTTTAAAAAACGAATCGGAGTTTTGCTCTATGGTGCCTGGAACATAGTAACACTTAATAAACACTCTATCTATCTATCTATCTATCTATCTATCTATCTATCTATCTATCTACTTGTCTACATGATTCTCTGTCTTTCTCTCTGTCTCTGTCTCTCTCTAGAGCAGCAGAGTACACTACCAGCTTTGTACTGGTAAATGCTTAATTGGCTCTCCCAAAAAAGCAGACGTATGTATAGAGCCTGCATTAGCATGGGGGTATCATTGTGTGACTCAAAAGGAGGCAGAAAAGACACCTTTAGCCTCTTCTCCCCCTACCCTTCTCCACGGGAGACTTTCCTGTCAGGACAGGAAGCAGGAGGTTGGGGCTGGAGGTCTCTCTGCTTTCCTCAGACAGAAGGGAGTACTGGACTAGAATTATATCTGCTCCCTTAAATATTACTAGTCTGAGGAATATGATTTTCAGGTTTAAGCTAATTTTTGATTGTTGTTTGCTATTGGGGGGAAATAGGAGCCCAGGTTTTATATCCAAGACTCAACTCCCTTCTCATCAAATACCAGTTTTGTAATGAATATACATAGCAATTATCAAAGAAGTTCATTTATCCAATTTAATAGCAAAACAAATTCAGAGAATACACACACACATACACACACACACACACACACATATATATATAGAGTGAGAGAGAGAGAGAGAGAGAGAGAGAGAGAGAGAGAGAGAGAGAGAGTTAGTTAGTTAGTTAGTTAGTTAGTTAGTTAGTTAGTTAGTTTTGTATCTTTTCCAAGGAGAAGTTCCCCAAAGTCTAATATGGCAAGCTGGGGATAAAGACATGATAGAGACTGACAGCTCCTCTCAAGTTTTCCTAGAGTCTTCTCCTTCACCTATCTGAAGTTGGCATCTTCCATCTTCTCTTTGGAAGCCAGAAGCCCCTGAAATCCAAAGAGAACAGAAAGAAGACTGAAGAGTTCTCCTCTCTCCTGTTTTCACCAGTTCTGCCTCACTCTTCACACAAGTTCAGTGAGATACACTGAACTCCACTAACAAAGACAGAGTTTCATACTTTCTTTGGGACGAGGGTTACATACACACACACACACACACACACACACACATATATGTTAATAATGCAAATAAAACTTTAAAAGTGTGTTGAGTATTATATCTAAACTCAACACACTAAAGTTTTATTATATATTATATATACTCACTTTATATATATGTAACAGACTTTTAAGTTTTGTTATATATATTACATATGTATATACTTACCACACTTTTTAAGTTTTATTATATATTACATATTCTGTATAACACTTTTAAGTCTTATTATATATTTTATGTACCTATTTTATATATATGTAACACACAGAAGTCTTATTTTATGTTACTCACTTTATATATACATAGCACATAAGTTTTATTGTATATGTTATATTTTCACTTTATATAACATAAATTTTATTATATGTTTATATACTTGCTTTTATATGTCACACATATAAGTTTTATTATGCTATATACTCACTTTATATATAACATACTTAAGTTTTATTATATATTTTATATCCTCATTTTATATATGTTAACACACTTTTAAGTTTTACTAGATGTAATAGACTCATTCTATATATAACACACTTCTAAGTTATATATATATTAAATATATACTCAACATACTTTAAAGTTTTATTTGTATTACTAACATTTTCCCCATCACTTTCTGAAGTCTAGACAGTGAGCAAAACTAATAAATCAAACCTTGATTTCCAAGGTGTAAATGCTCACACCAAAAACTTAACAACCAGCTCCCCCGAACTTCTCTGGGTCAGTTTTCTCATCTGTAAAGCAGAGTTGGGATAGATGATCCTTAAAATCTCTTCCAGTTCTAAATCTCAAGATTCTACTACAGATTCAATTGTTCCTTGGACTCCCCGTATCCCCCAGTTCATCCTTTAGAATTCAAACTCCTTGAGGGCAGGAACATTTTCCTGTATAATTGCATGTTTTCATTAACTACATTAATCACATGCATTGAAAAAAAAAAGACTGGCCAAAGAAGAGAATTACATTAGGCTGTAGTATAATTAACCACATTGGAGTTCCTTGCATAGTTTACCAGCACGGTGCCTGACAAGCAGTGGGGACTTAATAAATGCTTGTTAAATGAATGTGTGGCACCATCTACAAGGTTCCACAGCTCAATGAGATAGGTAAGGGAAAGTCTGGGGCTGTATTACACTGGCTTTGATGAGGTCTCACTGGGAAACAAGGAAGAGACAGTTTAATAGAGGGGGAAACAATCAGGCTCCTCCTGGGGTACCCTCAGAAAGCAGAACAGACTGAGCCCAACTGCAAGAAAAGCCCAATTGATAGTGGATTCACTACTCTCCTTTGGAAGCAAAGTGGTTGAAGAGACATCTTTTTTCTCACCATTTATTTGACAAATAAAACAACAAAACAAAACTATGTTCTATTTTGCTACCCAGCACTGCTGGTGGTATTTTGCAACTTTATTCTCTTTTCATAAATTTGCTCATTCCCACTGTCTATGGTTATGTTGTTGAGATCAGAGCACTCACCAAGGGATGGCCCTGAGGAATTTTGTTTTTCACAATAGGACTCTGCAATTCTAGCAAGGGGGGTGGGGGGGAGGTTAAGACTTCCTTAGAATCTGAATCACAGTTAGTTTTATGAATGGTCCAACTCTTCCAAGCAGAACCCTAAAACCAGGATTCACTTAGATTTCCCCATTGGAATATGGTGCTATTGAGGGTGTGAGCATAGGTCCAAGAGGCTAAATTCTACCCAGAGAGAAAACACAGACCTCTGAGTTTCACAATGACACCTAGTATTTCAAATAGATGAATCTGTGAATTCCAGCAAAACACTGACCCCAGCTCCTGTTTAATAATGAAAAGGGAAATTCTTTGGATTATATTGCATTAATTCTCTTACCCTCTCTTCCTCCTAACATATATGATCATACTGTTGAGATTGGAGATGCAGTGTCCAACCAACTCCCCTCTATACCATGCTGCCACATCTGCTTTTGCCCAGGAGGGTCTTTCCCAAAGCATCGAGTGGCAGAGGAAATCTAGGGGAAGTGTTGTGGGAATTTCCCAGAAGAAAAAATACCAGCATAAGAGTCTCAGCATAGTCCACATTTCCTCCATCTCAGCAGCAGCCAAGGTTCTTGTCCTGGCATACACCTTACAGATCTCTTTCCTTTTTAGCATTTAAAGACCAAAAGATGGATCTTCTCAAATGCCCCTGAAATTGGTGGTCAAAGACAAGTAGTGAAGGTTTAAGGTGGAAGGGAAAGGTAAGATTCTAAGATATTCAACTAAAATTGTAGACAGTGTTCAGGATAATAGAATTTCTGCTTTTGACTAAGATTTGAAATATGCTTATTAGATTACAAGGATTTAAATTCATACTGAGTCCAATATACCCTTATTACCTAGTCTGAAGACTTTTAAAAGTGATTTAGTAAACACTTAATAAATATTTTTTCATTTATTTTAATTCCATTGAAATAACATGTTTTCCCCTAAAACAATAAAACCTTATGTAAGCAGTGTTCTTAATTTGTTTAATATACTCATCCCTACCAAAAAAAAAAACCTAAGGAAACCACAAAATTTATATTTTGTTTATAACAAAATTTGTCATATTTGAAAATAAAAAATTAATTTTCAGTTAATCTTGTGTCCTCCTGGGGCAGTTAGGTAAATCCCAATAATTCTTCTTGCATCAATTTTATAATATATGCTTTTACTTCATTTTTTTGCTATTTGATTTATTAGTAAGTGTTTACTGTATCAAGTGTTTTCCATTAACTGTATTAATTAACAGTGGCTGCTAAGAAAAAGACTTCACCAGAAGAAGAAAATTTGGCTGTAAGGAAACGAACCACATTTGGGTTGCTTGTTGTACTTCACAAGTTTTAAGAACATAAGTATTCTCTCATTTGTTCATAACGTAGTGAAGTTGCCACTAACATTGGTGCAGTAGCACCAGTGGTGGAGAATAGGACAGAACAATATAATACAATTAAAGGCAAGGTTCCTACCCTTACACAGCTTCCAGTTGAGGTCAAATAAGGTACCTGCACAGACAATACCTACACTATCTGACTAAACATATGTAAGAGTGGAGGCAGATGTAATTCGACACAATGAGGGTCTAGTGAAGTCTTCTGTGGGAGGCTTGGTTTCTTGGAGAAGTCATACTGGGACCTTGGTTTTTGAAGGATGGGAACGAAGGAAGCCTGGTATTAGAGAGAACCAGGTCTTCCCATAGAAGATAGAGTGGGTTTCACAAAGAACTAGATAGAGGCAGTCTGGAGAGTGTGGGGATCTAGTTTTAGCAAACCAGTCTGTCTGGGAAGGAGTCAATGGTTGCTGCAGTAATAGAAAAGGGACAGGATTTAGTTGGAAAGGTGGATGGGTGGTCATCCACTTATACATTTTGAAAAGGGATATTGAGAAAATAATGACTGGAGAGTTGCCATGCTTAGGGGGATGATCGTGCCAGTGTTCTCTTAAACTAAACAAAGCCCAGTCAGGGTCAGAGCAATACTGTTCATATTTGTATGTATGCACAGATGTAATTTCTTCATTTCTTGCCTGGGTGGGGGTTGTTTGGCATTTTCATTTGATGCCAGGAATTAACTCCTTAAGCAGATTTAGTATAATACTCAGGGCTCTTGCCACCCACTAGCAGACAAAGGGATGCTCTCTCTTTTCCTTACAGACACAGAGAGTTGGGCTAAGAGGGCCATCTTTTCTGTGCTGGGCAAGGCAAATTTGGAAAAGGCTTAAAGCAGACATCGTATGTTTTGGCAAATGAGGTGAACTGAGTCTATTGAAAGAGGCCAGCTTGTCATTTTCTTCTGTGGCTGTCTTTCAGGGACATTTGCTTTCCAACGAATTTGTTAAATTAGATTATATGCACCCCACGTACTCTGTATTACTCACACTTCTGCAAGCAACACTCCTCCCTTTGCCCTAACATCCATGAGGCTTTGGCCTGCAGAAGGACCTGACAGAGGTTATGATGATTATCTGAACAGATCCCACAATTAGCTTCAGTATCTGGTTCTGACTCTGCAGAAGGCCTTGGTAATTTGGCCTATTTTAGCAAATGAGACCAGATAACCAGATGCATTCTTTCCTTGTCAAGTGTAATAAAAATATTCTTTGCCCTTTCATAATACAAAAATGGAACCTTTGGCACATTGAAGTATTTCCAGATGTTTTATACTTTATGCTATCATGGAAGCACACAGGACACAATGCAATGCTCAACCGTTTAAGAGATCATAGACGTGAAAGGACATTTTCTTCTTTCCTCTACCTCAGTTTTAAAGAAGGGAAAGGATTCTGGGGAGGTTAAGTGCTCAGTCACACAGGTAGTGTCAGAGGTGAGATGTGAATCCAGTCTTTGAACCCCAATTCTGTTTTGCTTCTAGACACCACAATATGGCCATCAGAGATGAAAGCTTTGAAAAGGGATATTGAGAAAATAAGTCTCTTTAAGGCCTATCGCTTTGAAATATAGAAATTTTGAAAAGCTATTTCTATATCAAACCATAAGAAAAGAAACTCTGATTATTTTGGTAAACTGAAGTATAGCTAGATGAAATAATCCTTCCCTACACCTAAAAGACAGACAGAGAGAGATGATGGGTTACATTTTACTCCTTTCTTGTACCTAGAACTCCTGTTAATATGGTCAGTAGAGACAGAGGCTGAAGTAGTTTTAAACCCTGCCTTTTTTCCAAGTCACTGAGTTAATCAACAACCATTTATTAAGTGCCTACTATGTGCCATGCACCGTGATAAGCACAAAGCACCGGGCTAGCAGTGTTTCCAGTCATATAACAGATGATTACCCCCTACTTGGGTGCTGGTAGCTTACTGCTCCCTAATATGACTATGGGCTGTGGCTGAGGCTTCTCTCAAGTGCTCTCCGCCCTCAAGTTAAAGATACTGGAATTAACTCTGTGGGCCTGTGGGAATGGTATTGCACACCTCCCAGCTGCAGACATATCCAGGGGACCTTATGGTGCCTTAGAGCAAAGGGTTTTCCCAGGATTACAGTCAATGTAACAGCTCCTGTTAATAGTTAATAATAGCCTATTTGTTCCCATCAAACTAGCTCTCCAAAAAAGCATCAGGAGTGGACAGATGTTCCATCCGCCACGCCACGGAGCCTGCATCTCGGCCAGTTGGTAATCTGGACTTGGAGCTCCCTTGGAAAGGCTGAGCGCCCTCAGATCTTAGGAACCAGCCTGCAGTTTTGGAAAGGTTTCATTCTGGAGTCACGCGCCGGGCGCCAGGCAGACATAAATAAGCTCCCCACCTCCCCCGACGCCCCCCCTCCCCTTGGCCCTCCACTTGTCAGTCGAGCTCAGGCAAAAGTGCTTCAGCCCTTGTGGGGAAGGGGCCACGACTGAAGGAAGGTGTGTGTGTGTGCGTGTGTGTGTGTGTGTGTGTGTGTGTGTGTGTGTGCTCATGTGTGCGCGAGAGGGGGTGTCGGAGGTAGAAACAGGGGAAAAAGAAGGTGTGTGGGGGGGAACAAGAAAGGTTGAGCCGGTACCCCACCCCACCCCACCCCTGAGCTGCCATTCCAGAGCACAGATAAAAGTGAAACCTGAGCGGAGAATGTTTTCGGTGCCACCGGCAATCAAGGGTTCTGTTGCCACAGTAACGGGAACACTTCATCAGCTCCGCGAACAGATGGTCAGTGAGCAACAGGCAGCATATGTTCCCATAAGCCCTGACATCAGCACAGATGGAGGGTGGGCAGGAGGCTGGCTCTGAAACATAACCTGACATTTCCTTCTCATTTGGTGCTGCATTGTTAGAGCTCGCACAGGAAGATTAGCGGGGAAAAGCGAAGAGCGCGAACGGGAATCTGCTCAAGCCCCGATTACTAACACTTCAGTGCAGTCTTAGAGTTTTACTTAACCAGAGTGCAACATTGTTAACAACGCCCGGCAACACAAAGGGCCCTAACGATGGGGGCTTTATTTTCCTCGCGGGCAGGTTTTCCCGGAGAACGCTAATTAGCAGGCAGGCATTGCCACCTTCTAGGTATGCACCGGCTCCGACCCATGCCACCGATTGCTGTGGCTTCTTATGGCAGGCACCCAAACCTCCACATGGGATTGAGAGCGGACTAAATCTCACCCACACGTTTAAGGCTCTTTGGTTGGGGGAGGGTGAAAGAAGGATGGGGAAGGGAATTGTGCTGAAATTATCCCAGAACACCAAGAAAGTTGAAAGTGTTAATTACCAGCCACAACCTTGGAGAAATGAACTCAAGTCAAGTCCCTAGGCATTTATTAAGCACCTACTATGTGCCAGGCTGTGTCCTAAGAACTAGAGATGCCAAAAAAAGCAAAAGACAACCTTTGCTCTTAAGCAGTTCACATTCTGAGAGAGACAATATACAAAACTTGTGTATAAACAATATACAAACATGGATGCTTATTGGAAAGACAGAATCCAAGATGACTGGCAATGGCCTGGGATGCCAGTGGATGACCTTGGCATCCTTGATGTCTAGCCAATGTCTTAAGTGCTCCACATTGGCTGCTTCATGGCTGTTTGAACAATTTTTTCTCATCCACCCATTCTGGGGGAAGTCTTCACATGCTTGGGATAGACATCCCCAACCCCTCTGTACATATACACGCACACATATCTCTATATAGCACTAAGGGGGGGATCAGAAATGGTTGCTTGTTGAAGGTAGGATTTTAGCTAAGACTTGAGCATTCTGAATTTGGCTGAGACAAACACAAGTCCCAAACCTGGGGTTGAAGCAGAGCCTGGAATGGTAAGGCATCCTTCCAAAGACAGACCTTCTTCCAGACTGTGGAGCTTTGGCTGATTTGGGTGTGGAACACAGAAGACTCCATGGCATAAAATGGGGAGAAATGTAATACTGGGTATGCAAGTGGAGGACCTGGGTTTAAAGTCTCATTCTACCACCTGCTGCCTGTGTGAACATGGGTAAATAAATCACTCTGTAAAACTAAGGGCTTGGACTAGATTTTTGACCTCAAAGGTTCTCTTCCAGCTCTTATGATCTATGACTTATGAGAGGTGTGTCCTATGGGGCAGAGGAAGGACTGATGGATTCCAATTCTAGCCTCGACACTTGCTACTGTTGTGACTTTGGGCAAATCACTTAACTTGTGTGACTTAGTTCCTTGTTTGTAAAATAAGAGGATTGGTGTGTATATCTTGTAGATGTGTTATTCATATGTTGTCTCTCCCATTAGAATGCAGTCTCTTTGAGGGTGGGGAATATTATGGGGGGGGGCTTTCTTTGTATCTCTAGTGCCTGGCACATAGGTCTTAAAGCTTGTTGACTGACTGGACTAGGTGGCCTCCAGTTTCCTGCCAACTCTAAATCCATGATATTCTGACTCATGGACATCATTTGGGCTCATCATCCACCTTTGGATAAAAATCTCAAAATACAGGGTGTCCCTTTAGTGTAGCTTTTATACTAAGACTTTTGCAACACCCTATATTGGTTTACCTGCAATCTGCTGACAGAATTTTACATTTATATAGACTTTTGTGGTTGATTTCAAAATACTTTGCTCACAACAACTCTGTTAGGTAGGTGGTGCAAGTATTAATTAGTGTTTTCAACTTGCAGATTATTCCCTTCATGAACTCTTTCCTTCAGTCAAACTGGCTGACTTAGACTCTATATAGGACAAACATTCCATACCTGCTGCCATTCCCATTGATTGTCTTCTAGGACTGTAATGTCCTACTTCCTTCCCTCAGCTTCTGGAAACCCCTAGTTGACTTAAGGACTCAGGCTCAAGTTCCATTTCTTTTGAGAGACATTTCCTAGGTGCCCCAGGTATTAATGTCCTACCCTCAAACTACTATTTATTTATTTGGTATATATCCTATATGAACCTTCTCTGTGACCCTGGATACCCTCAATAGACTAAATTTCTTGAAGGTTGACACTGTCTTACTTTTATATATCCCTGTTGAGACCCAGTACAGTGCCTTTGCACATAGTAGGTACTTAGGAAATTCTCATTGATTGGTGTTTAAACTGGGATTCAATCTTGGATATACCTCCCCTAATCCAGAGTTCCTGCTACTCTGTCCCAGATGGATAATGTCACCCCTTTCACTTCACTCCTAACACTTTCAGGGCATCCCGGTAGAGATTCCCAAGCTGCTTAAAGACAACAAAACAAGCTTTAAAGAAAAAAAAAACACACACCCAAACTGTCTTGAGGGATAGGGATAAAGGAATGGATAGGATCTTTGCTTGAAGTAGACAGAAAAATGTGAACAGATAATAAAGAAAGGACAGAGCCATTTCATTTCTACTTTATTTCTGTTTTCTCTACCACAGAATGTAATCTTCAAACTGGAAAGGATTTGACAAAGAAACATTTATTAACCACCTGCTACATACAAGACACTGCACTAAATACTGGTAATATAAAAGCTAAATCATGACACAGTCCATTTCCAGTAATTTAAAATGCAACCTCCTCATTACTTCAAGATTCTGGGATTTTGTTATTTGGGTCTTCCCTCCACTTGTGCGGATGACAGTCCTCAAAGAGACAGTCTTCAAGAGTGTCTATGGATGAATAAGTCATTATCCTGTAGGCAACTTGGTGCTGAGTCTCTCCAGATTTAGCTAACTGGGTCCTCAGTTGACAGACACATATCCCAACATTGGAGTCATTCTCAAAGCCTGTTCAGCTTGCTAGTGTTTGTGCTTTACTGACAATGTCTTTGAGAACCCAGGGTCATCTTTACAGTAGAACAGTAACTGAGGTTTTGCCTAGTATGGATAAATTTATAAGGCATCAGCTTGGCATCATGGGTATGTTGGGAGCAGCTTTGGTTCACCATGGAATGCAATGTGAAAACTGTAGGACTGCTAACACTCTGGGCTCATTTCCTCTACCAGAATATGGGAAAATCAGAGTCAGACATCTCCTCTTTCCTGGGACCACTAGGACTTCCTTTTTTTTTTTTTGAAGGGGGAAGGCAGGGCAATTGAGGTTAAGTGACTTGCCCAAGGTCATACGGCTAGTAAGTGTTAAGTGTTTGAGACCATGTTTGAACTCAGGTCCTCCTGACTCCAGGACCGGTGATCTATTCACTGTGCCACCTAGACACCCTTTACCACTAGGACTTCCATATTGTGGCCATTTCCTGCCAAATCCAAGGCAAGAGGGGAAGTTGTGGGTGTGTGAATGGCAGGGTGCTCCCAGTCTTCAAACCTCTACACTTGGGACAAACTGGGTACCTGGGCATAGGAAACATGGAATTAATCCTCCTCTAAATGCTGAGTTCCAGAGGGTCAGCAGCCAATTTCTCTGCCCATTGGGGACATAGTTTCCCCCACACCATATTAATGCATAATTAGCCAGCACTGTTGGACCTTCAAAGTGGCAGCACCTAAATCCTGGCCATGGGGAAACAAAAGCAGGTGAGAGTGGATGTTTGATAAGAATCAAGGGCATCTGTCACAAGCTGCCACCTCCTCCCTTTGGTCTAGCCTTTTCCTTTATAAAAAATATCTTAAATCATAAACCTGATATATTTATTTCTCTTCCATGAATACAAGAAATAATTACACAATAGCAAATCTAATCTCTATTCAACAATGATTTGATTCATAAACACTTGCAATTTACATTATTTCAATGAATATAATTTCATTTTTAAATGCCCTAAGGTTAAAAAGGCCCCACATTTCTAATATTAGTTTTCTCTCTGTTAAACCACACTTTAAAAAGTTACAAACTGAACATTATACAGGATAACTGTCCTTTTTTAAAACTTGAAGTTTCAATATCATTTCCCCCCCAATATCATTCAGGAAAATACACAAACTGACAAATAACACTAGGGAGTGAGGAAAATTGGTGGGTCTTGAAAGCCTTCCCACCTTTTCTCCTCTGCTTCCAGGCCTCTCCAGGAACAAAGTTGAACAATAGTGTCCAGTGGATGCCACTTAGAGATGCTAAGAGGATGCTATATGTCCCATGAGGAGGAACTTTCTTCCATCTTTCCCTTCCCTTCCCCTTCCCCTATAAGCACCCATACAGAGAAGCAGGCATCTGCTAGGCCTGGACCCAGTTATGGGGCAAGCTCCCATTTCTACTTCTACTCTCACTGCCTTTAGG
Organism: Gymnobelideus leadbeateri; assembly: GCA_011680675.1. Taxonomy (NCBI): domain Eukaryota; kingdom Metazoa; phylum Chordata; class Mammalia; order Diprotodontia; family Petauridae; genus Gymnobelideus; species Gymnobelideus leadbeateri. Next base: position 231,161 of record WOXC01011778.1, on the reverse strand, counting down.
TTTCAGTGGAAGGTCCTGGTGCTTCAAAACCTCCTAGTCTGGGGCCAATGCTCACTCACCATGAACCTTCCTCCTCCCATGCTTGCTATCTTATTCTATCCAAGAATGTCCTTGAAAGTACCTGTTTAGCAAGAATATTTATTTGAAATAGAAAGTTATCATTCTATAGCTCTTTTCCCTTTTATAGTCAAACTCCTGGAAAAGACCATCTATCTTCTTTTTTCTTTCTTCCCATTCACCTCCCAACTCCTTGCAATCTGACTTCCAGTCTCATCAGGCTACTGAAACTTCTCTCTTCAAAGTTATCAGTGATCTCTTAATTGCTAAATCTCTGTCTTGTCCATTGCGTCCTTTCTACAGCTTGTGACAGTGTTGAACATTCCCCCTTCCTGGATATTTTCTCTTTCCTTAGTTCCAATTATACTGTTTTCTCCTGGTTCTCAGTCACCTTTGCTAGTATCAATATCCTGCCTTCCAACCATGAGTTTCCCTCAAGACTTGGACCTGAGCCCTTGCTTTAAGTGGGCACCAATAAACCAATCCAAAAATTTTTTCAATCCAAAAATGTTCAAAAAATTTTCAAAAATTTTCAAAATGTTTTCAATTCAAAAAAGAATTTGTTAAGTGCCTACTATATATCTCTCAGCTACTATGCTAAGTGCTGGGGATACAAAGAAGGCAAAAACAATCTTTGCCCTCAAGGAAATCACAGTCCTATGGAGGAGTTGAATGAATGCTCATTCAACAAGCATTTATTATTTCTGGGTAGAATTAGAGGCTACCAGGTGATCTGCAGAGGTGCAAAATGCTATAGAGGTCAAGACAGGGGGTAGCCTTCTTAGAAATCCCTTATTCTTTTTTAATTTTTTTTTTTTTTTGCTTTTTGGAGGGCAGGGCAATTGGGGTTAAGTGACTTGCCCAAGGTCACACAGCTAGTAAGTGTTAAGTGTCTGAAACCAGATTTGAACTCAGGTTCTCCTGACTCCAAGGCTGGTGCTCTATTCACTGAGCTACCTAGTTGTCCCAGAAACCATTATTTTTAAAACAACAATAACAACAACAACTTTCCTTTAACTATGCAACCTTGTACATCTCTCCTCCTTTTCACTGCTAGGATCCTAAAAAGAGTAATTCATATTCCACTTTTTCAACCCCTATCCATCCCTTTAAAAATCACAAATCTTGCTTCTATCCCCATCACTCTATTGAAAGGATTTTCTCCAGTATTTCTAGTGATCTTCCTATAGGCAATTCCAATGGCCTTTTTCTGTCCTTATTTTGCTTGACCTCTTCAACATTTGGCATTATTATTATTATTTTTGCTTTTTGGAGGGCAATTGGGGTTAAGTAACTTGCCCAAGGTCACATGGCTAGGTTTTTGTCTGTGTGTTGTGTTGGAGGCCAGAACCGAACTTAGGTCCTTCTGACTCCAGGGCTGTCACTCTACTCACTGAGCCACCTAGCCGCCCCAACATTTGGCATTATTGACCAAATTTTCTTTCTTGATAGTTTTTCCCCCCTTAACTTCATTGGTATTTTATTCTTCACTGACACCACTTCTCTGCTCCTAATATGTCCCCTTACTTTACTTCGCCTCCTTATTCTTGTCCATTAAGTAAGGGTACTTGTCCCCCTCCAAGATTCTGTTTTTGTTTCTTTTCCCTCTGTACTTTTCTTTCTTAATATTCTTATCTACTCTCATGGCTTTAGTGTAGATAGTAGGGATTAAAAACATCCCTATTTTTATACCTTCCTCCATTCCCCTACCTTTCAGTCTCTGCCTGCTGGAAAGCTATACCTGGAAGTGCTGCTTATATCTCAGATTCAACATATCCTAAACCAAGATCATCTTTTCTTCAGAATCTCTCCCAAGTTTCCATCTTCCCAGATGCAACAATTTGAAATGGGAAGTGTTGTATGGAGTGTTGTATGGCTCTGTCTTTGGTTAGATTCTGTTCGAAATTTTTTAGTGACATAGAAAGATGCAGATGGCATATTTACCAAATTTGTAGCTGACACAAAGCTAGGACAGATAGCTAATAAATTAGATAACAAACTTAGAAATCCAAAGTGGTCTTAGAAGTTTGGAATGGTATGTGTAAATACGTGTGTGTGTGTGTGTGTGTGTGTGTGTGTGTGTGTGTGAAGCTAATGATAAAATCTGATAACAAATATAAATCCCTAAGTGGATTAAAAACACCACCTACACAAGTGTAGATGTGCATAGAAAGCAGTTCATGGGAAAAAGACCTGAGATTTAATGGACTGTAAGTTCCATATGTCAATAACAAGAGGAGGAGGCCAAAAATGTTAATGTAATCTTGGTTTCATAGAGACCAGTATCTAGAGTAAAGGAGGTGGTAGCCTGATCACATTTTGTGCTGGTCAGGACACATGTGGGCTACTGTGGTCAGTCTGGCCACTACGTGTGCATTCAGAGGACACCAGAATGGTGAGGGGACTCAGAACCATGACACATTAAAAAAAGCCAACAGAAAAATGACAAAACTGTCTAGCATCAATGTTTAAAAACCTTGGGTTTCAAAAGATGGTTATATAATTTATAGGAAGATTTAATAAAGGTTGAAAGAACAGGGGCTTTTAGTAGAGAAGTATTCAGGGATAGCTGTCTTCAAATATGGGAAAGGATAGAGAAATGAGACATTTTCTTGTTGGCCCCAAAGGGCCAAAGAGGCATTATGTTAGACACCAGAGATAAAAAAACAAAGCAAAGCACTACTGTCTTCAAGATGCTTACACCCTACTGGAAGTTAATAGGCTGGCAGGTATTGGCGCAATAGAAAGAAAAACTGCTTCATGATTAGCACCATCAAAAAATGAAATGGGCTCCTTCTGGAGCATGGACTTCTTTAATGGAGGTCTTTGAGAAGAAACAATCAGCCAGTAAAAAAGCATTTATTAACCTATAGTATGTGCCAGGAACTGTTAGGTGATAAGGATATAAATATACACAAAAAATGAAGACATCTCTCTTTTTGAGTTTCCTTTTTTTGGGGGGGGTGAGAATAAAACCCACAAATATAATTCTATACAGAATACAAATACACACAGTCTCCAAATCTTATTTCTACCTTCACAACATTTCTTGTACATGTCTCCTGTTCACTGACACAGGCACCAGCCTTAGTTCAGACCCTCATCATCTCTCACCTGGACTATTATAATTGCTTTTTTTTTTTTTTTTGAGGGCAATTGGGATTGACTTGCCCAAAGTCACACTAGTAAGTGTGTCAAGTGTCTAAGGCTGGATTTGAACTCAGGTCCTCCTGACTCCAGGGCCAGTGCTCTATTATAATTGCTTTCTAATTGGTCTCCCCACTTCAGGTGTCTTCCAGCTCCAATCTATCCTCCACCCAGCTGCCAAAGGGAGTTTCCTAAAGTGCAGGTCTGCTTGTGCCACTTGGTGATCCAATAAACTCCACTGGCTCTCAGCTCAAATTGGTAGCGTATTTATTTGGCACAGTTGTGTGACTTCCTCCAGACTCATTCATTCAGCAGTATGTGAGTAGTAGAGGAGGCTAATAGGGAGAATAATCCAGGACTGGGGTCTTGTAAGGGATGAGCATCTGCTGGACAAGGGGGTGAGGGATTCTGTGGTCAGGTAGAATGTAAGAGTTTCTGATCAAGGAATACAGAAACTGGATAGCCACTTATTGGGAATACCATGCAGGAGGCTGCTGCTCAGGTGTGAGTTAGACCATTTGACCACTGAGATGAATTCTGTTCCTCCTCCTCTAATCTATGATTAAAATACCTGTTATTCAACACATAGGGGTTGCAACTGGTGTCAAACGGAGACCTGTTCAGCACTCCAAGACCATTCCATTCTATTTCATGGCCATCTTTCTATTCATAGAACCATCTGTTTTTAGAATATAATCTGCTTCATTTAGCTAGCTGTTTACTAGCTCAACAATCACATTAGTGGTACTGACCTGAATGTGATCTTTCTTTAGCTAATACACTATAGCCAGGATGCAGAATGTCTTATTGCAAGAACAGAGTTTTCATGGGATTTAGAGCTAAAACAACTCACATTTATAAAGCATTTTCAGGTTTACAAAGCATCTACCTCATAAAAATCCTTCAAACAGGTAATGCTTATTATCCCGATTTTACAGATAAAGGCTTTGAGGCCTAGAGTGGTAAAGTAAATTCTTTAATAAATCCACATCACCTGACTTCAAATCCAGTCTTCTTTCTAGAACATCGCACTGTAGCCTATAAGAGAATTTAGTGGTCTTCTAGTCCAGGGAACTTGCAGCCTCAAGGCCACATGTGGCCCTCTAGGTCTTTGAGTGTGGCCTTTTGACCATCCAAGTTTTACAGAACAAATCCTTTTATTAAGGGGATTTGTTCTGTGAAGTTTGGATTCAGTCAAAAGGTGGTATTTGAGGACCTAGAGGGCCACACGTGGGTTTGAGGCCACAGGTTCCCCATCCCAATCTATTCTCACCCGCACATTTGATTTAATTTTTCCTTCTCATTGCTGTTTTTACTCAGTACCTTTGATTCTTGTCTTCTCATTCACTCTCCAAGCCTTTGGGGAAGGGTGGATAACCCTTTCTGTTTCTTTCACTTCTTTGGTCCAAAATTGACCTTCTTCTGTCTGACAAGAGCTTCCTGTCATTCCATCCCTCTTGTTGCTTCACTCGTCCTAAACCTCCTCTTTGCCCATGTCCTTACCTTCAGTCCCTCCACTCAGCACTTTCTCAGGCCGTCACCCCTGCTCTGACTTCATTGAATTCCACACTGTCCTCTACTCTAGAATTCCTTATCCCCTTGCTCATCCCTTACCAAACCCCAGTCCTAGATTACTCCCCCCATCTGCCTCCTCTGCTCCTACTCACATGCTGCTGAATGGACCAGGAAGAAATCACACAACTATACCTATCTAATCTAAAATTGGGCTTTCACTGCTACTAGGTAATCCTTGCATTCCTCTTTGGTCTATTCTTTCTCACCCTTCCTTCTGACCTCACCACTTGATAGAAACTGATCTTTTCAAAGTTACCGATCATCTCTTAATTGTCATATCTGATGGCCCTTCCTCAGACCTCATCCTTCTCTACCTGTTGGCTGCATTTGACCCTGTGAATCCCCCTGTCCTCATAGAATCTGTCTCCTCTTTGGGTTCTATGACACTACTATCTTTTGGTTCTCCTCCTGTCTGACCACTCTTTCTCTATGTTCCCCAAACCAACTCACTCATTTTACAGATAAGGAAACTGAATCCCCTCAAGATAAAATGGCTTGCCTAACATGACAGAGTTAGAAAGTGTAGAATTAGGATCTGAACCTGATTCTCCTGACTCCAAATTTTACACGCTTTTATATTATATTATACCACCTTGGGTCTTATCTCTCCCCAAAGAATGTCACCAGCAGATTTCTCTTTTGGCTGAGCTTGTTCCAGTGTATTTTGTATCTAGTGCATTCCTCCTATTTTGCCAAGAGTTGCCCTAGAAGCCATGTTGAGATATCTTCAAAGCCCTGCCTCTGGGCCAACCACGAGGAAAATCAATCTGTGGATCAAAAATTATTATGGAAGAGGCCCATGGCCAGCAGTGTTCAGAGTTCTCCTTTCCATAACAAATCAGGTTAAAAATCCATCCAGCAGTCTTGAATGGCCAGAGAGAAAAACTCAATTTGTTTAAAAACAAATTTCCTAGGTTGCTTGGGGGGGTGTGCCCCCTGGGCAAAGACTATCTTTGCATGTACTACATGATGCCAAGTACAGCCCTGGTGCTCAGTGAATAATAACCACAAACAATTATGGCTTTAGGAAGAGAAGCTGCTCCAAGTGGATGAAGTATCATCATTATAATTTTGAAAAGAACCTTGGCTTGTTTTGTGGGTTCATTGGTGGTGAACATAAAACAGCAAAGAAGCCTGCCCCAGTGCCACTCATTGGCAATGTTCTCTTTTCAACCATGTCTTTAAAAAAGGCCTTCTGAGGTGCCTGGGAGCTTATCTTGGGCAATCCCAGGAAGCAGGTATAAGTAGATATACTCAGATCCAGAACTAGCCCCAAGCACATCACCCATTGATTTGGCACCAACAAGGAAGGGATTGTTTCACAAAGAGGATTTTCTCAATAGCTTCCTTGTTAAGTGACCAAACTGTTACTATTTTTATTGAAATTTTTCTGTTACTCACTTCTCTGATGTCCTAAAGGAAGTTGTGTGGAACATAATTTAATCTTTTCTTGATTGGCTCAGGGTTATTGTTTTAGGCCACAGTTTTAGACCAGGTATTGGGCTGTAAGATGGCTCTCTGGGGATACTGAGGTGATTTGCTTCTACCTTAGATTGCTGTAATGTGGAGTTCCATGTTTCCTTTTTACTGCCTCAATATCAGATTGTCACAGGTTCTGGCAGACTTCTGGTTTCTGATTGTCAGGCTTCCCTCCATCAGAGGTTCCCATTTGTTACTTCTAATCTGATGTCAGTTGAGAAAATAGATGACCAACCTTGTCGGAATTGTAGCAGAAATAAGAGTAAATGGATTCTGATTGAAGCCATGAACTTTCCTATGAGAAGAGGAGGTACTCCTCTAGTGTAGTTCCCAAATTTGTTTCTCAAAGGACCAAATTTGCAGATGGAGTTGGGGGAGTTAAGGGAGTCTGGAAAGGAGAGGGGAAGTGACTGTTCCCAGGTTTAAAGGTACTCTATTCTCACTTTGTATACTATATATAAAGTTACTTTTCTATTCCTAAAACAAGCCCAAATGGTGACCTTACTTTAATAGCCAGTAGACACAATTAGCTCAAAACAAAGACATTTATTAAAATAGCCTAAGAAGGATAACTCTAACCCCCACCCCATAAGCCTGGGATGTACTTTCCCCAAAATATAGCATTTGTGGGAAATTGGGCAAAAACCAAAAGCAGTGGTCAAACTTAAACAGAAACAGATCTCTGTGGTGGCATGTTGATTTAGAGAACCACAAATCAACATTATCTATGTAATACTGTGTTTTTATATATTTTATTAAAGATTTCTCAATTACATTTTAACTTGATTCTGGCCACACTTGGGAGTTTTTCAGGGAGTGTGACACTGGTAGTGAGGCATACCAGAAGAGAGCACAGGAAGCCAAGGTAATTCATGTTCAGTGCATCAGGACCATGATGGTTTTTCTCTTCTTGTGATGTCCTCACACTGTTCCCCTTGGGGAAGCTTAGCTTTTCAGCTCTAAGCTTCTCTGCAGTTTGATTCTTGAATATAAGGTTTAGCTTTCTCTTCAATCCATGGTTGGCTCTCTTCTCTACTGCCAGAAGTGATGCTACTTGAAGCTGCATTCTTCCTCCCCTGACATTATCCACATTTTTTATACTTAGTTTAACATATTGACACTTTGTTACCATGATTATCTTACCCTTTACTCTCTGTGATTAATTACATCAATTGGACTGGAGATGTGGTCAGGGAAGGGCCCAAAGGAATCAACTCCTCCCCACTCACACTATTAAAATGATTTTTTTTTTGGTGGGGGGGTTGCAAATCTTAAGTATGTGAAACTCTACTTATTAAGATTAGCAACTCATCTATAACTTAAAACTTAGAGTCTTGGAGATCTGCTTAGAGTACAAAGTGGTTAAGTGATTTGCCTATGGTCCCATAGTCAGTATGTGGTAGAGGCAGGGGTGGAACCAAGTTTTCTTGACTCAAAGGCTAGTCTTCTCACTCCACTATGCAATACTGCCTCTCATGTATGACCTTTAGTATATGGAATTTATGTCTCTATTTGGGAAGCTAAAAGGTCTTTTAAAAAAACAACAGCAAGGGGCAGCTAGGTGCTGCAGTGAATAGAGCACTGGCCCTGGAGTCAGGAGGACCTGAGTTCAAATCCAGCCTCAGACACTTGACATTTACTAGCTGTGTAACCTTGGGCAAATCACTTAGCCCCAATCATCTTGCCTTTTCCCCTCCAAAAAAACCTGCCCCCCCCCAATAGCAATAATAATACTTGTAATTATCATTACTTTCTTTGCGGTTCTTGGCTATTTTCTAGGTATCTGAAATTGCCAAATAAGTGGCTTCCTGATAATGTAAGCATTAAAAGTAGATGTATCAGTATTTGTTCATCTAGGTTTAAGGAAACAACAAATTCTACAGAATTGCTTCATTAATACCAAATCACTTAAAAAAAAAGATAGTCTTTCTCATTTCAAATATAGAAATTTTTATAAAACCATTTACCCCAGCTTTAGGCAAAGGTAGCAAATTTTGCAGAGTTTTGCAGAAATTTTGTAGAAATTTTAATTGTGGTAAAAAAGCAAAGCTATTTACCCAGACATTTCCATTTGATGAATAAAACCTATGAATTAGCAACTGAACATAGTTAGGTTCTCCCCAAAGTAGGTCATTTGTGAAAAATAAAATAGTTTACATTTTTACTTATTCAATATAGTAAAATACATGGTCAAATCCATATGACTAGGACATTGTATGAGAGGAAACTTTTCAGAATTTAGGCATATCTGAATCTGCCTGGCCCAAGGCTGCAAAACTATGGATCATAGTTGTCTTAACTGGTTTTTTCCCTAGTGTGACACATGGGAATCTCCCCCAAATGAGGAATCACAGTTAGATGTGTACTAATTTGCCCACAGCCAAAACAACATTGATTAAATTTAGTGTTCAAACCAAGGAAGAATGAATCGGAAAGGAGAAGGTGATGGCTGAAAGCCAGGCATTGGGGTCAATAGGACTCTTATTAAAGGGGCTTCTAGTTTGTTTCCTCTTTTCATGTAGTTATTTATGGGATTCAGAGGCCTTTTCAGTAGGGAATAGGAGTCCCCTTATAGGGATGTTCCTGAATCAGAACTGAGGATGTAGGGGGCCCTTAGGGGTTGTTAAACATCTCACTTTTCTCCACAGGATGGAGTTGAAATTGTTGACAGAGGCCCATGGATGTTCCTAAAGCATGGCATTAATGTTGAGACCTCCTAAGCCTAAACTGATTCTAGGAGTCCCTGGGGATGCTAGTCTAGAAGGAGATAAAGAAGAAACAGAGACCAAGAGAGGTTAAATGATAATGATGTTATTTAAGTAATTTTTTTTCTGAAAATGAATGAGAACATCATGGGTTATGTACTAATATGTATGTTGAGGGAAGGGAATCTTATAAGGGCCAGGAAAGACCTCCTCCAATTCATGTAAAAGGTGACTCTGAACAAACTTTGGAGCTACGGAACCCACAAAATGACACAGAGAATCTACCTTCCTGATGAGGACATCCCAGTAGGCCAGCAGGAAGCGGCCAGCACAGCACTCTAGGAGCTGAGCCCAGCCCTGAGCCGAGCTCAAGGTTTTAGCCTCAGGGTGGCCTCACCAGCAGCCAGCTGGAAGGACTTCACATCACCAGCAGCTGTGGTGGTTTTCAGAATTATCAACATATAGAGGCTAAGGACAAAGTAAGAGGTCAGTGCAGTGTGGACTTTGGGATCCAGTAGTCTGAGAGTGCGGTCTGGCCTTTATCCCCTGGAGGGAGGAGGCGCTGAGGTGCCAAGGCTGTGCAGCTGCCTCCATGTGGTAGCTTCATCTCCTAGGCTGCAGATTGTAGAGGGACCAAGTGACCAGTCTGAGGGGTAATTGCTCTTGCTTTAAACTGCTTTGATCTGGATTGTGGTCTAGGGTGGAGGTCCTGGGGTGTGTGATCAGCTTTCCAGAGCATGTGGAGGCTTCAGAGAGGACACCCAACTGATACCTCTGGCAGCTGAGAAAACCCCGGCATTTGGGACGAAACTTCCCTGTCTGGTAGCAGAGTTCTACTGTGTCAAAAAGCCACAAAATCAAGTAATTGAGTGGCAACATGAGCAAATGAGGGAAACAAAGCAAGTAGAGCAATCCAACTTTACACTCCTCTTTTGGAACAAAAAGGATCAAAGCATGGAACAGGAAGAAGACAGCAAAGTCAGAACTCCTTCACCAGAAGCTTCCAAGAAAAGATAAGCTGCTTACAGGAAGAGAAATGAGAATGATGCAAGAAAATTATGAAATGAGAGTCAACAATATGACTGAAGAAAATAACACCTTAAAAATAGACTAACTCAAATGGCAAAAGAGGCTCAAAAAGGCAATGAGGAGAAGAATACCTTAAAAAGCTGAATTTGCCAGATGGAAAAAGAATCTCAAAAGCTCATTGAAAAGAATCATTCCTTCAGAATTAGATTGGAGCAAATGGAAGCTAGTGACTTTATGAGAAATCAAGATACTATTAAACAGATCCAAACAAATGAAAAAATAGAAGGCAATGTGAAATATCTCATTGGGAAAACCACTGACCTGGAAAATAGATCCAGGAGAGATCATTTAAAAATTATTGGACTACCTGAAAGCAATGATAAAAAAAAACCTAGAAATCATCCTTCAAGAAATCCTCAAGGAAAATTGCCCTGATGTTTTAGACCCAGAAGGCAAAATAGAGGTTGAAAGAATCCATCAATCACCTCCTGAAAAAGATCCCAAAAAGAAAACTCCTAGGAATATTATAGCCAGGTTCTGGAATTCCCAGATTAAGGAGAAAATATTACAAGCATCCAGGAAGAAACAATTTGAATATTGTGGAAACACAATCAGGATAACACAGGATCTGGCAGCTTCTACACTGAGGGATCAAAGGGCTTGGAATATGATATTCCAGAGGTCAAAGGAGCTGGGATTAAAACCCTTTGATCCCTCAGTGTAGAAGCTGCCAGATCCAGAAAGTGGAAGGGGATGAGAGGGGGGATGATGGAGGGGAGGGCAGGCTGGGGGGGAGGGAGGTTGGAAGCAACCATATTTGAAAAGGGATGGGATCAAAGTAGAGAATAGAACAAGTGGGAGGTGGGATAGGAGAGAGGGAGATATAGTCAGTCTTTTACAATATATCCACTATGGAAATGTTTTGCATAGCTACACATGTACAACCTATATTGAATTGCTTATATTCCCAGTAAGGGTGGGTGACAAGGGAGGAAGGGAATGAATCTGGAATTCAAAGTTTTAAAATCAAATGTTTAAAAAATATATATATATAATATAGTATCATATATATATACTATATATGTTATATAATAGTATATATATGTACATATATATGTATATATATACTATTATTAATATTAAATTATGTGTAACTGGGAAAGAAGATATACAGGCACTGGGGTATAGAGATCCAGCATGCCCTACTGGAAAGTCAGAGGGAGTATGGGAGAGAGCCGATTGGAGGAGGGGATATCCAGTGGGATCACTATTTTGGGGTGGTGGGTAGGGGAAAAACGGAGAAAATTTGTAACTTAAAATCTTGTGGAAATGAATGATGTAAACTAGAAGTTAATAAAGCATTTGATTAAAAAAAATAAGGGCCAGGGAAAAACACTGAAGACTATGTAATGTCTAATATTAGAGAAATTTCTTTCACTTTCTACTCTATTGAATTGTTGACTTAACCTTTCTTACTGCCGTTCATTCTGGTGCATGAAGTTAGCATTACCCTTGTGTTTAGATTTACTGGGATGAAATTTAGTAGGAAGATGGAAAAACATGGGGGTCAATGTGGCATGGGGGATAGAGAGCTAAACCCAGAAGTGAAGACCCAGCTTCAAGCCTTGTCTCTTATACAGACTGTGGCATCCTGGGAAAGTCACCAGACCTCTCAGGCAAGAACTTAACTTGCAAAGTGGCACCAATGAAATTATAAATTCAATCCCAGAAATAGTAGTATGAAATTCCCCTGAAGTATGTGTGTATTTGTGTGTGTGTGTGTGTGTGTGTGTGTGTGTGTGTGTGTAAGCCAAGTAGGGAAGATGGGTCTAGTCCTTTACTATGAAACTTACTTTCTTATTAATCTTATTGAGGCTTCTAAAGGTGCTATACACTTTTCCCACTATGGATGAAAAAGCACCTTCTAAGTATCTACTCTGTTGGAGGCACTGGGGATACAAGTACAGAGGTGAGATAGTTCCTGCTTTCAAGAAGGAACTCCTCTAATAGGGAGATAGCACATGCAGGGAGGAAGGGAATTTTAGTCTGGAAAGGGTCTCGAGGATTGTGAGTTGATGTACAGGGCAGGCCATTAATCATGCTCTTTCCATAAGGAATTGTAATATTGACTTGATTACTATTCTCAGATCCAGAGATGGAAAGTGTATGTGTGTTTGGGGGTCGGGGTTAAGAGGAAGTATGTGTAATGGCAGGACAGAGGATGACATGTCCCAGGTGCTTGTGAAGCATGGTCTGGGGCCATCTAGGTATCATGAGTTAGGTGCATTTGCTTTCACTCCCCCACTAGTCAGGACAGCTCAGCCCCAGGGAAGAGTTCCAAAAGTATTTTAAATTTGAACTTTTTTTTCTCCTCCTCCTCCTCCCCCAAATCCACTCTTTTTACATGGGATTTGTTGAAAATTATTTCCATACTGAATGAAGCTTTCCTATAACCTAGTTATCCTCTCTTTCTTTGGTTTGTGACCATTCCAAAAGCCATACCAAAAAAAAAATAGATTCCCTGATGTATCTTGGTTCATTGTATTCTCTTTCCTGCTACTCGTCTCCCTTTCCCCCAACTCTCTCATACTCTTGTCCAACCATTGAGTCATCATTGACTCTACACATTGCTATACCCTGACCATATTAGAGCACCCGAGGACAAATCCTCCTCCTTTGCCTCTTTGTGGGTTTTCAGTACAAACCTTCCTGCAGCCCTGACTTCATTGCACTGTGCAGGGCATAAAATCAGGAGAACAGATACCTTCTGTTCTGCGATCAGCGGTTCTAATCATGTTGTGTTATGTGTACAGACCTGCCTATCTATGTTGGACTCTGGGACACTGCTTCTGGCCAGCCCTCCTTGGAACCTATCTGTTCTCTCTTGTCTGTGCTAAATTTGTCAGTACCAGCTGATACTCATCAGCCCTAGATAAGTGAGACAGGCTTGAAAAGCAGATGGCTACAGAAGTTCTGGAGCAAGCCAAACTCAACTCTGCTGCTTCTCTCCGTGGAATCTGCTCTGGCCACATCAAATGTCTTCTGTTTCCCAACTCCTGGTGGCTAATTGGTTGAACCTGCTACTGTCCTGATCTCTCCTAACTATGCTGAACCAGCCCTATTTACTTAGAAACAGTTCTCTGTTTGTTTCTAGCCTATGAATTGCCTAGCTTTGTTCTGGCCTTTGGACCTTGAATGCTCCTATGTCCTTTCCTATAGTAGTTGACCCTCTGGCCAAGACTTCTTGACAGCATAGAACCCCAATATCTGCTAGACCCCTCTGTATCAAGCTATATTCTTACTTCAAGCTTCTAGCCTTCTCCATTGTACTTCTGCCCAAGACCCAGTGTGACATGAGCCTACACATGCTGATTTAATGAACACCTGCCCAACGCCATCTGGATTACTATAGGACTCACTTTATTTAAGGACAGGGCTCAAAGACGATGGACTAAACATGCAAGTCAGGGCAATACTGCAGGGTTAAATAATTGTGTGTTGTTCTTTTCAGCCACAATCATGCACATGGGAAATTAGAAGTTAAGTATATTGTGTTTGAAATTTATTCTGATGAATTGGTGATTTATTTCATTGATGTATATTCTTACTCCATTGGTACTGATCACAACTGCTCTGTATGTTTAAAAAATATATATATGTTTTTATTTTGAATTTGACAAACTACAAAAAAAGAGCAATTGATATATATATATATTATTTATATTTGTTAGAACTGAAAGAAAGTTGAAACTACAGGTATGTGATATAGCTTTTCTTCTTAAATATATAATACATTCAACTTGTAGCTTTCAAAGTTCTCCTCATCTGTGATTTTTATTTTGGCCTTCATTCTCTTCTCTTCAATGCAATTTTAAAAAGATGCCTCAATGGTCCTCTTTCTTTCCTTTATTGCTAGCCTCTTACCTCCCCCTACCCCACTTCCTCCCAACTCCTACCCATTGGAGAAAAAGAGAAAAATCTTTATGTGTTCTTGTCCCATGAGACTCTTGTCTGTATCTCTCTGTAAAACCTCTGTAGGGAATCTACTATATTTCATTGTTTCCAATGTTTCACTCAGACGGTCAGTCTGTTAGCCTTGTTTTTTTTTTTTTTTGCCTTTTTGGAGGGCAATTGGGGTTAAGTAACTTGGCCAAGGTCACATGGCTAGGTTTTTGTTTGTGTGTGCATTGTGTCTGAGGCTGGATCCGAACTCAGGTCCTTCTGACTCCAGGGCCGGGGCTCTACTCACTGCGCCATCCAGCCGCCCCCGTTAGCTTTGTTCTTACTATGTGACAGAGGAAGGGCTGGTATATATGGAGAAAGGATTTGGTATCCAGGAGACCTGTGCTCAAAACTTGCCTCTCAGCCTCACTAGCTATGTGACCTGTCATTAAAGCTCTTTGAGCCCCAGTTCATCATTTTTTAAATTAATTTTTTTCAATGAACAAAAATTGATTTCCTTTTCTTTCCTTTACCACTACTGGGGGAAGAAAGAGAACATCAAAACCCTTGCAGTGAATATTAACATAGTCACAGAAAAGAAATTCAGTCATTTGAGACTCAGTTTCTTTAACTGTAAAATGGGGATGTAGTACCTACCTCACAGGGTTATCGTGGGGCTCAGATGAAAGAACACATGAAGAGTACTGTCTGTTTTAATATCAAAATGCTATATAAATATCAGTGACTATTATGATATACCTGAAAGCTTATTACACCAGAGTGCTTATAGATGCTAAGAGTTTTGTTTGGGACATAGAATAAGCACTTCAGCCACTGGATTCACACCCTAAGCAGCCTACAGAATATTACTAGTACCATGATAGCCACTCACATATTTATTAATAGAGGACCCTGAAAGAAGAGAGACCTCCTCCCAAAGAGGCCCTGGGTATCATATGATGAAGAATAGATCCCTAACATTAGGGTTCTGGTGCCTATGTGGAAGGAAATTTCTATTTGAAGACTGAAGAATTTCAGCCTAGAAGCTCAGCCAGAAAAGGGGCAGGTAGGTGGTACAATGGATAGAGCGCTAGTCTGGAGTCAGAGAACCTGAATTCAAATCCAGCTTCAGGCACTTACTAGCTGTGTGATCCTGGGCAAGTAACTTAACCCTGTTTGCTGCAGTTTCCTCATCTGTAAAACGAGCTGGAAAAGGAAATGGCAAACCACTCCAGTATCTTTGCCAAGGAAACCTCAAATGGAGTTGCTGAGTTGGACACAATCGAAACAACTCAACAACAAAATCAGCAAGAAAGGAGTTAGTAGGAAGCAACTATGTGACATTGTGGATAGAGCACAGAACTTCATTTCTAGGAGACTAGGGTTCAAATCTAGCCTTACACACTTATTAGCCATCTGACCCTTTCCTTCCCTCTGCCTCAGTTTCTTCATCTGTATGGTAGGGATAACAATAGTACCTACTTTCCAGGATTGTTGTGAGAATAAAATGAGGTATTTGTCAGGCGCTTTGCAAACTTCCAAGCACAACATAAATGCTATTATTAGAAATGTTATTATAGTGGAAAAAAACATGGACCTTGGCATTGAGGAGACCTGAGTTAAACCTTCCTGACCCTGAGTTTCCTATTAGATTGTGAGCTCCTTCAGGGCAGGGATCTTTTGTGCCTTTCTTTGCATCCCCAGTGCTTAGCACAGGGTCCTGCACACAGCAAGCACTTAATACATGTCTATTGTCACTTTCTCATCAGTAAAGTTAGAAAGTTGGCCTCAGTGGTTTCTGGGGTCCCTTCCAGCTCTGGAGCAAAGACCTGATGACTTATTTGTACGACGCTGGCCAAGCCACAGCTCTCTGTAAGTTTGAGTTTCTTTGTATAAAAGATAGAGATGCTAACACTAGTGTCCCTAACTTATCTCATTGGATTGCTGTGAAAAAAAGCACCTTGTAAATTTTTGAAGGCTATGCTATCTGGTGTTTCCCATCATACTTTAGGGTCCACAACAGCCAGGGTTAAGAGTGAGCTGTCCAGCCTGGGGGTGAAACAAAGATGTAATTGCAAAACCCAGATCACCATGTTAGATTGGTTTAGATTGTTTACCTGAATCTTAACTGATTATAGTCTATGCCTGAGGTCCTGTGCTATATGGTAGAGTAGTTTTGCAACCTAACCTCCTGGCTGATCATAAGCAGGTCTGAAGACATTTTATATTGAAGGGATACTGGAGTCATGTGATGAGGAAAGGTTCCAGTCTCAAAAGTTTGTTCATTCATTGGTTTAATATACATTTAAATTTTTTAATTTCTAGAATAAAACAAGCATTCCCATAACATAGTATAATAAAAAAGATCATTGCACATGAAACCACATGTATAACTTGTGTATTATTATATATAACTTGCTATTCCTTTTAAATATATAATAAAGTTATCATGTAAATTTTTTTTCTTTTTTACCCCTCCCCTAGATAGCTACCGTTAGACACACATATATATTTATATGAGATTATTCTATACATACTTCTATTTATCAGTTCTTTCTTATATATTTCATATTCATTTTATATATATTAATATATATGCAATTATTCCATACATACTTCTATTTATCAGTTCTTTCTCTGGATGCAAATAGTGCCTTTCACCATACATCCTTTATATTTAATTTGAGTAAAAACCCAAACTTCTATTGAGTTGCATTTATGTTCCAGACACTGAAACACAGAGACAAAATAGAATAGAAAGGTACTATCCAAGAGCCTTGCAGTGCCTTCTGTTTTAAGTACCTTTGCCTGTTTCTTGCAGAGTCACCATACCTCAAAGTGAAGGGAGACGTCATGAAGTGTGTTCAACACTTGGCACCAGGAGCTTTCCTTAGACAATTTCAGTCTCCATATGCATATATTTGGGTGAGTGTGCAGGCACACACCCGTTTCCCTATCAGTACTTAATTATTCACTTTGTGGATTATGACTCTAGGCTTCATCTTACAGCAGTAAACTGATAGATACCCAGAGATTGAAAACCAAATTTAAATATTAGCTGAGGCAAAGCATAATTATAGAAAGATAAACCTGCTTGCAGAAAAAAGCCTCAAGTCAATTTCAGTTGAATAAACAGTGACTGAACATGTTGTGCACACAAGGTACTGTTCCAACATTACAAAGGTAAAATTTGGATTATTGGCTGATTTGGATCTCACAAAGCAGCCCTGTGTTGGCATTAATAATTGAAAGCAGACTGTATGCATTTTGGAAAGTTTGCTAGACCAAGTGAAAGAAGGGGTGTAAGATGTTTTCAGTTTATGGGTCCTGCTTTCTGACTGGCTCTATTGTGGGTAATATGATGGTTAGTCACAGGCTATCAAACAAACCTAGCTCACTTGATGGATTAGCCAAATAAAGATGGCTTGGTCCTTAGTAAGCAGGGGACTAACAGTCAAGTGATAGCAGGTTGCTGTTGGGATACCAGCTATGTCAAACACAATCTCCTTCCCTGCTAATAGTGTCGGGGCTACCATCTATGGGGGGGTCATGTTTTATGAAGGGCATTGACAAGTTATAGCTTGGGAGGTGGTCCTGCATGACTTTAAGCAGAAACTGGGGAAAAACTGGAACCTCAGATACCATCCAGCGTAACAAATATTTGAACCAGAATTCCTTTTGCAAACATCCTTAATAAATCCTTGAAGACTTCCAGTGAGGAGAAGTAAGGAAGCAGACATTTGTTTATTATGGCCTATTACGTGCCAGGTACTGTGTTAAGCACTGTACTAATATTATCTCATTTGATCCCCCCCTAAAACCCTAGGAGGTAAATACTATTGTTACCCTCATTTTACAGTTGAGGAAACTGAGGCAAAGAGAGATTAAGTGAGTTGTCCAGGGTCATACCACTAGTCAGTGTCTGAGGCCAGATTTGAACTCAGATCTTTCTGACTCCAAGTCAGGGGTCTATCCACTATGCCACCTAGTTGCTTCTTAGGGGGATCCTATTATTTTCCAGGGTAACTCTCAGATAGCTGTAATTATTAAGGTTTTTCCTTTACATCAAACCTAAATAACTTCTTTTTAAAAAAATGTTATTTACTTTATTTTTAGTTTTCAGCATTCACTTTTTTGGGGGGAGGGCAGTTGGGATTAAGTGACTTGCCCAAGTTCACACGGCTAGTAAATGTTAAGTGTCTGAGGTCGGATTTGAACTCAGGTCCTTCTGACTCCAGGGCCAGTGCTCTATTCACTGCCCCACCTAGCTGCCCCCTAAATAACTTTTTTCCACTACATCTATTACTCCTAATTTGAGCCTCTATGGACCAACGAAACAAGTCTAATTTTTTTTTCACACGATCTCAAAACTTCAAAGTCATCCAAATAACAGACTTGAAAATATTTGAAGATGGATATTATGTTTCCTCTCAGTCATCATTTCTCTACCTTAAATATGCCCCGTTCCTTCAACCAATTATTCTATATCACATTCTCTAATCCCCTCACTACCCTGGATGTCCTCTTTTGGACACACCACAACTTATCCATGTCTTAATAAAATGTGGTACCCAGACCTGAAAAGGATACTTCCCATGTGGCCTTAATTGGGCAAGCATAGAGCCAAACTATTTCCTTCCTCATTCCTGACACCATAACTGCATTAATGTTGCTCACCAAAGTGTTAGCTTTTGGGGTACCATATTACACTATTGACTCATATTGAGATTGCAATCTATTAAAACTTTTAGCTTTTTCCACATCAATAGGTGCCCACACATACCTCCTACCCATACCTCTCCATCTCACCATACTTTATTTGCGAAGTTAATTTTTGGAATTCAAGTGTTTTAGATTTATCGCTACTAAATTTCATCTTATTCGATTCAGCCCATTGTTTTAGCTTGTCAAGATTTTTTTCCTTTGGATATTAGACTCATCCTCCCCCCAAATACCACGCAATCTGCAAATTTGACAAGCACATCATCTCTTCCTTCATCTAAGCTATGACAAAAATGTTGAACAGCAAAGGAGCAAGAAGAGATCCCTGAGATTCTCTATTAGCCATCCTTCCCAGTTGACACTGAATCATTAAATGACTGTTCTCTGGGTCTTGTCTTCAGCCAGATCCAAATCTCTCTAATTGTATTGTCATCTAGCCCATATCTCTCCATCTTATCTAAAGGTATAGCACGAGATGGTTTTTTCAAATATTTTGCTGATATTTAAGTTTGTGAATTCTGTAGCAGGCAGCTAGTTGACACAGTGGGTAGAATGCTAGACCCAGAGTCAGGAAGACCTGAGGAAAAATTTGACCTCAAATACTTACTAGCTGTGTGACTTTGGGCAAGCCACTTAACCTCTGTCTACCTCTGTTTTCTATAAAATAGGGATAATAATAAGCACCTATCTCCCAAGGTTATTGTGACAAAATAAGATTTTATATCTATCTATCTATCTATCTATCTATCTATCTATCTATCTATCTATCCATCCATCCATCCATCCATCTATCTATCTATCTATCTATCTATCTATCTATCTATCTATCTATCTATCTATCTGCTATTCCAAATATTTTAATAATTATTATTTGCAAGACATTTAAACTATCAGTTTGTGAGAATCAACTCTACTGGAGAGAAAGAATACAGATTTCAGCTAAGCATGGGGCTGAGGAATTTTCTTGATTCTAGGCAGGATCTGAGAGTCTGCTGTTTTCTGACCAGTCTTACACTGCTCTGTAATCTCACATTTCTCTTCTTCTATGTAAAAAATCTCACCCTTCTTGGGGTGTCTAGGTTTACGCAGCCTCTTCTTCTTGAAGTAAGCATCAGTAAGACGATTTGGAATTTTTATACCCAAAAGGTTAACGTTGGTAGAGGTGTCAGTGACAGATTTCTGATGGGTCCTTTGCAGAAAAACATGGCTGATGGCCTGAGGTCGTTAACAGTAGCAAGCCACTATACAGCTGCTCCAGAAAATCTACTTGCCGACCCCCTGGGGTAGCCAATAAGCTTGAACAGGACTGTTCCCAGGGTGATGCTAGCTTGGAGTCTCCTTACATGCTGGATGAAGGGCTCTTTGCCATGACAACAGCTTTCTAGGCACATCCTCAGTAGGGTAATACCTAGGCATTTTGTGAATCTTGCCCATTTGGGTTCCTCCATTCTTATCAATACCAACTGGCTTTGGGATAGTAGCAGGTATCTCCCTTTTTCTTCCTCTTTCAATATGGGTTTTTTGGTGCAGCAAATTACCACTTGTTATTTCTGGCTCACCGGGAATACATCATTTGTGGTCTAGATGGATACTGATCCCTCAGGCCAGGACGCAGTACTTTCAAGGCTTTTTACCATGTTTTCAGCTACATCTTCCTTTTTGTTCTTTTCTTCTTGGACCTTTATTTTTCCTCTTGGTCCTTTTGGCTTTTCTTTGTCAACCATCTTGAAAGAAGGGAAAGAGCTGAGATAATATTTATAAGGCATTTTACAGACTTCAAATCATAATATAAATGCTAGCTATTGTTCTCATGGTATTCTTCTGTTTTACAATCTAGTTACCCTGTGGGGAAAAAAGTTATTCTGGAATAATCTTTTGATGAAGCCATGCTGGCTCCCTTTCCAAATGCTCAAAAAACAACCCCCAATAATGTGTTCTAGACTTTCTATGGGAATAGGAGTCAAGCTCAGGGCTCTATAGTTTCCAGACTCCTATCACTCTTCTGATTTGAAGCCTGGGACGCATGCCCTTTTCTGCTGGAGCTCTCACCTCTACAGGGAGACTCTGATGCCTATTATAGTTTCATGTTTTCAGTTGTCTTTCTTCCATCCTCCACTGTCACATTCTTCTACCCTCCAGTCTCTGAACACAAGTGAGGATTTCCCTCTGCTTTATCAATGATCAATGCTATTCTTTCAGATGACTATTTTCCCTGATAACCCGGAGAATAGAAATACATCCTGTACATCTTTCACTTTCTCTTCAGACCAGACACACCTTTCATTTTGTACATGTACAAAATATAACTTTGCCTGGGCTAAAGCACAGAGAGGCTAATAACTGGTCTAAAATAGATTTTGGACTAGAATCCGGGTCTGGTCATTGACCCTTGGGTCAGTGCACATTTTACTGCACACCCTGCCTTTCTAGACATCTTTGAGTGGCCTGGTAAAGGCTATGAATGGTCTGAGGATTGTGGCTAGAGGTGTGCCCCTATGGTTGTGGCTAGAATAAAACAGGTTCCCAGTTGCATAGACTGCTTAATGAGGGCACGGCGAAACCACAGGCCTTTGGTTTCTACACTTGCTATAGCTTTTGTCTGTTAGTGGTGGTCCCCCCTGGATTCTCTGGGTATTCCTCCCTGGTGGTACAATGATAGCAACAAATTCTAAGTGTGCTAAATAAGATACAGAAGGCATCAGAATGAGGATGAACCACAGTTCATCGAGGCAAACAGCCCAGAGCACCTCCAGCTCTTAAACTCCGGAGTCCTTGTCTTCTCTTTCTTTCAGACTCACCCTTGCTCCATCATGGTGGGAGGGAGGGAGAGGAGAAAAGCCCAGGGAGAGGGGCAGGAGAAAGCGGGTGCTTTCTAATGAAGGCGTATTGTAACACTTCTCTCCAGGTGGTACTTTGTTAGCAGCAATTAGCTCTTCATTGATCTTTGAAGGGCTAATTCTTATGTGGTTTGCAAGGGCCCTAGAAGGTCCGAGTGTTGAGTGGGTGCACTTTAAAAGTATTTGTGGAAAAAAAAAAGAGTGGAGCTGTAAGAAATTTACAATACAATGAGGTAATCTCCTCTGCACCCCAGTTAGCGGGCATTAGCCATAGCGGTAATTTGTTTTTATTCCTGTTATTATCCCCTTGGGGCACTAATGGTCACTTTATTAATTAGTTCAAAATTGCATTGTAGGTCAAATGGCAGCTCTTTCCATTGTGGCAAATTGCTCCTGGGACAGACAGCCCAGTAAATGGAAATGCTTCTGCAAAATAGGACCTGAGGTTTTGCTTTTGAGCTAACGAGCCCAGGAGGCCAGCTGCACTTTCAGGGGACACAGAAGGGATTTGAGATGGGAGCTTTTCTCCAAATCCACTTTTAGGCAGTCAGAGATCCATAGAACTATATTTCCACATTAAAATGTCTAATCCCGGGCTGATTGTATTTTGTGGTGCTTTGCTATCTGAGGTTTTTCTGAAAGAAGCTAATGATTTCATGAGGAGTGGGTTGACTATTTATTATTTATTTTGGTCTTTCACTGTTTCCCCCTTTCTTTAAATGCAAACCCATTGCCATTAGTAGGGTTGCTTTCACCTCTCTTCTCAAAGGCTCTGTCCCCTTCCCTCCTAAGCTCCCCTCTCCTCTAGCCCCATCAAATTGCTTCTCTTTATTTATTTGTGTGGTCTTAAAGATAAGGTTGATGGCTAGGGGAAAGCAGGGTTGGTTCTGGCCTCCATCTGCTATAGACTCACTGTGTGGCCTTGGGAAAGTCACCCCAATGGCTGAATTCTTAAGGGGTCAATTTACATACTAAGCATTATACTTGTGTATTTAGGTGCTACTAAACATTGGGTACACCAACCCAATCTATATTATTCATTTGTCCATTTGACAAACATTTATCAGAGAATATCTCAAGTAATCCAATTCTAGGCCTCAATTTCTTGTGAGGAAATCTACTGATGAGGACTAGATCAAGAGTTCTTAACCTGGGACCCATGATATTTTTTTTCTTTTTAGCATTTTGTTAACTGCATTCCAATATAACTGGTTTCCTTTGGAATCCTTTTTATCTTATTTTATGTATTTAGAAACATTTGGGGAAGGGGTCCATAGGCTTCACCAGATTTCCAAAGGAATCCATGACAGACAAAAAAAACATTAAAAACTCATAATATGGTCTCTAAATCTGTGTATTTACCATCTATTTCACTCCATTCCCATCTAATCTAATCCAATTCAATCCAATTCAACAAGTATTGATTAAGCACCTACTGTTTTGGATGCACTGGGCTAGGTCTGGGAATATAGATTGAAAAACAATTCCTGCCTTCAAGGAATTCATATTTTATTGGAGAAATAAACATGTAAAACATGTAAAAAGATGTAAACAGTAAATATATATACACACATATCCATATCTTTTTATGAATGTATATAGAGGCACACACATATAACATATAGGAATATATGGGGTATGTGTGTGTATACACACAAACATCTGTCTATAATTTGAGGACAAGGGAGAGATGAGGTAAGGCATTGATCTAGGTACTAAGGGGGAATACAGAGATAAATGAAGTGAGCCCCTACTCACTCTTTGTTAAACTAGATTACAACTCAGAAGAATGGTGGTTTAAGGCCATATTATCATTCAGTAGAATAAAGACTATTTAAGCATAGCTCTTCTCAGGGACCAGTCCATCTTATACTGCAAAAGCAATGCTTATAGGGACCTGTCAATGGAAGACCTTTTCATTCTGTCTAGACCCTTAGGAAATCTGGGGAGACAGTGTGCCTTATTTCTGCAAACTGCAAGTATGTTCAGTGCACTGGGGACTAGGTTGTATAGAGTAACCATAAACTGGTCATTTTACAATTCCAAAGAGTTTCAAGGTCTAAACCTTTTCCTTGATGGGTACAGTGACGAAAGTTTTGGATATTTCCCAAAACCAAGAACCAAGAAGATGAAGACTTCAGGCTCTTTGATTTTCAGCCAAATATTTTTTTTTTGAGGGCAATTGGGGTTAAGTAACTTGCCCAGGGTCACACAGCTAGGTTTTCTTTTTTTGTTTGTTTTGTTTTGTTTTTGTTTTGTGTGTGTGTTAAGTGTCTGAGGCTGGATCTGAACTCAGGTCTTTCTGACTCCAGAGCCGACGCTCTACTCACTGCGCCACCTAGCCTCCCCTCAGCCAAATCTTGAACAAAGTCTATTAAGAGCCTTGGAGCTGCTCTAACCCCACACTAACTTACCTAGCATCTTTCCAATGTTATTTCTGCCTCCTTTGGACCTAGTGAACTGATTTTCAAAGTCAGTGTAGTGGAAGCCATTTGGTGATGCTGTGAGTCAAATTATGTTCCACAAACATAACTATAGAAAATAAAATCCCCATATAACAATTTATCTTAGAGACTGTGCCATGATAGATCAAGTTTTCTTGACCTGACAGGTTCAAATCCTGCCCCTGATACATACTAGCTGGACCTGGGCAAGTCAAACTTCTAAATGCCCCCAGGCAACTTTCTAAGACTGTAAAGTATAAGGGTTTCCACTGCTAATGTGCATTCTATAGATTTTCTATAGAAGGACTTTAAATTGATGAAATCACAGGTGAAGACAAAAATAAAAAAAAAAACCCAACCTTACAAGAAAGATCTTATAGGTAATGTAGTTTACATTGAATAGGGTAAGACTTGGGTTAAAGTCCTATTTCTGTGATACAATAGCAGTGACCATGGGCAAATAAATCACTTAGCCTTTAAGTGTCGTATGGAATTAAGACTATAACTTACAGATGAGTTATTGATATGCATTGGTAGATCAAGTTTTTACTGGGAGTTCCCCCATACTGATGAAATCACAAGTCCAGACCAAGCAAACAAGCAAAGAAACAAGGAAATAAGCAAACAGAAACAATACAAAGATCTTTGATTAGTCCCCTGACACCAATGATATAATTGAATTTTCTGTCTCATGACACTTTGCTAAATATTTTCCAATATAATGGATTTTCATTTAGTGAGAAAAATAATTTAAATTCAACATAAAGCTTAAGAAGAAGACAAGGAAAAATGTAAGCAGGCAGTTAGAAAGGCAGCTTGGGTTACTGGATGGAGTGTTGAACTGGGAGTCAGATGACTGGGGTTCATATCTGGTGTCAAATGTTTGCTAGAAACATGATCAATCTCAAACTGTCTGAGCCTCTGCTTCCTCATCTACATGGATACTTGTACCACCTATCTCATGGGGCTGTTGTGAGAAGAGGACTTTGCAAACTTTAAAGTGTTACATAAATATGAGTTATTTTTAATGTCTTAGGAGCTTTTCCAGTAAGACAGGCTCCAGGAATAGTTTTGGCTCAAACTGTTTTGATTTTGAAAACAAGGGACCAGAGTAGAATTTGTATGGCCAACCTAGTGGGAAAAAATGAAGTCATATGCAAGCATAGAACCTCCTAAACAAAGTAAGGAACTGGTTTTTCAAGTTTAATAAAAGTTTGTGGAAAATATATGAAACATATTAGAAGGAACTGGGTTTTTTGTTGTTGTTGTTGTTGTTGTTTGTTTTTCACCCTTGTCACTAATGTGGCTGCTGGGTTTTGTTTTTCACCCTTGTCACTAATGTGACTGTGTCTGCAATATGGAGTAGCTACTCCATTGAATAAGTTAGTGTTTTGGATTTCTCTTTAAAGGAGCTCCTCTTTTGTTCCTTCTGGTAACATTTTTCAAGAAAAGATTTCCATACAGACACCAACTAATTCCATTCAACAATCCTTTTTAAAGTACCCTACTATGTACTAAGTACTATGAGAGGCACAGGGGGTATGAAGAAAAAAATGAAAAACACTATTTCCCTTGATGGAGCTTATGTATTACTAGGCAGGGGATGCGACTTATAAACAGGTTAGGGAAATATAAGATAATTTGAGGAGGGATAGAGCATTAATAACTAGGTGGATGAGGAAAGGCTTCCTCTAAGACAAACCACCTGTACCTTAAGGAGTTAGGGATTCAAAGAGGCATGGGTAAACAAAAGATACATTCTAGCCACAGGGGACTATGCAAAGACAAGGAGGTGAGAGATTTAATGGTGAGTTTTGGTAAGAATAAGTACATTAGGGGTGGCTAGGTGGCACAGTGAGTAAGAGCACCAGCAGCGGGAGTCGGGAGGACCTGGAATCGTTCTGGCCTCAGATACTTACCCACACAAAAATAACTGACCATGTAACCTTGGGCAAGTTACTTAACCCCAATTGCTTTTTTTTTTTTTTAAAAGAGTAAGTACATTAGTTTGGCTGAAATATAAAGGTTCTGTGAAGCAGATTAACATGAATTAAATCTGGAAATGTAGCCTGCACCCAGATTGTGAAGGGCTTTTATAGGCCAAATCTAGGAGTTTGTATTTCATTTTAAAGGCAATAGGGACCCACTAAAGAGTCGTAAGCAGGAGAGTGACATGATCGTATCTGTGCTTTACAAGTTATTTTGGGCAACTGTGTGGAATGTGAATTAGAGGTGGAAAAGATTGGAAATTGGGTGACCAGATAGGACTTTCTTACAATAGTTTAGGTGGGAGACAATAAACCGCCAGTCAAACCTCTGGTGAATCTGTGATTTCTTCAACATCATAATCTCTTTTACAAAGGAGATCACAACCTTGTTCATCCTGTGTTCATATCTTCCCATAAGTTTTCCTTAACAGGTCTACCCAACATTCTGGGTACCTGCCTCAATTTCTCTTAACATCATGAGACTGTCCAATGGTCATCCCTCACTCATCATATGGGCAACTCATCTTCTTTTTCTATCATGTATCATGCATTCTTTTAATGAAATTCTTGACACTTTTTTTTTTGCCTTTTTTAGAGGGCAATTGGGGTTAAGTGACTTGCCCACAGCCACATGGCTGGTTTTTTTGTGTTAAGTGTCTGAAGTCAGATTTGAACTCATGTCCTCCTGCCTCCAGGGCCAGTGCTCTATTCACTGCACCTTAATTCCTTACCTGCAATGTGTTGTTCCCTAATCACAGACACCATGAACCTCTCTGTTGCTCTTTGGGATATTAAAAAGATGGGCCTTTGTTTTGGAGAGAAGCTTGAGCTCATTAAGATAATCTCAGTTTCCCAAAGGCCCCTTTCCTCTTCCATGTGACAAAAACTCATTGTACATTTGAATTATCTGATCAAGATACACATGGTGATGGTTGAGCTCTACAGGTTGTCCATCTAACTGTATGTCATTCTCTGGAAAATAGATAATCTTCATCCATCTATTTGGTTTTCCTTTGTATTTTTTGCTCTTCACAACTTGGCCCTTTCATATCTTTCCATTTATTTTATTTTACTTTATCTTCCATATATTATACTTCCTCCTCACCCTGTGATCCGCAAAGCTGACCTTTTTGTTGTTTCTCATCCATAACGCTCCATTTCCTGACTGTGCATCTGCACTAGCTGTCCCTGGGACTTGGAATACTGTTCCTCACCTCTGCCTCCACACTTCCCTGGCTTCCCTTAAGACTCAGCTAAAAGACTCATCTTTGGGGTGGCTAGGTGGCGCAGTGAGTAGAGCGCTGGCCCTGGAGTCAGAAGGACCTGAGTTCGGTTCCGGCCTCAGACACTTAATGCACACACAAACAAAAACCTAGCCGTGTGACCTTGGGCAAGTTACTTAACCCCAATTGACCTTCAAAAAGCAAAAAAAAAAAAAAAAGACTCATCTTTTACAAAAGGTCTTTCCTAGTCCCTTATGTTTCCCCTTCCTCCCAATACCTTCCTTTGCCTATGGGATTTCTTGCCATTTACAGTATAAAATGTCTTTACCTGCACATAGCTTTTTGCATGTTGTCTCCCCCATTAGAATGTGAGTATTTTTGAGGATAGGACCATTTACTGCCAGCCTTTAGCATAGCACATAGTAAAGACTTAATAAATGCTAGTCAATTGGATATTGAAGTCAAACTTTTTTGAATGATTATGGATTTCATTTAGAAAACTCTGTAAGGTCCTAGGACTTGATGAATTGAAGTACAATGCCACCCACAAAAGTAGCTTTTGGAGAACCTTGTCACCTAGAAACAATCCTACTTTGACTTGGACTTCGTACTAGATCTCATCCAGGTCTATAGAAGATATTTTTGGCAAGAATACATAGTGTCTCAAAAGTCTTAATGCAGTAAAATTTTTAAAAATGCTTTAAACTTAAATACATAAAGACAAAAAAGAGAGAAGTTTCCATATATACAGCACAACATAAAAAGAGGATTCAATATAAAATCCTAAGTTTCCATTTAACATGGTTTACTTTTTTTTTTTAAAAACTACATAATAAGAACTACACATTGTTTTCAAAACTACCCTTTCTTCTGTGCTTCCTTCTAAATTTTCTTTTGTTCTCTGCTGGGCACTTTATTATTTTTCTCCCTCCTTCTTTGCCCCGCCCTAGAGATGGCTACCATTAGACACAAACATATATGTATATGTAAAACCATACCATACATACATCTGTTTATTAATCCTTTCTCTGGAAGTGGATAATATCTTCCTTCACAGGTCCTTTGTAGTTGATTTGACTGCTTACAATACCCAAAATGACTTAGTCATTCAAAGTTGTTTTTAGAATAACATTATGTACAACATTCCATTGGTTTAGCTAATTTCACTCTTCCTTATTTCATGCAAGTGTTTCCATGTTTTTCTAAAATCAATCAGCTCATCATTTCTTATAGCACAGTAGCATTCAATCACAATCATATGCCACAGCTTGTTTAGCCATTTCCCAATTGATGGGCATCCCCAAAATTTCCAGTTCTTTGCCAGCACAAAGAGAGATGCTAGAAATATTTTTAGAACATTTAAGTTCTTTTCCTTTTCCCCTACTCATCCTGGGAAGCAGACCTAATAGTGGTATTGCTGTTTTTACAGTTTTGCAGCTCTTTGGGCATAATTCCAGATTGCTTTCCAAAATGGTTGGATCAGTTCACAGTTCCACCAACAGTGAATCAATCTCCCAGTTTTTCTATATTCCCCTCTTACATTTGTCACTTTCCCTTCCTATCATTTTAGCCAATTTAATAGATATAAAATGATATTCCAAAGTTGTCTTAATTTGCATTTCTCTAATCAAAAATGATTTAGAACATTTTATATGATTATATGCAATTTTGATTTCTTCATCAAAAACTATCTGTTCATACCCTTTGACCGTTTATCAATTGGGGAATGACTTGTATTCTTATCAATGTGAGAAAGCTCTTTATATATTGGAGATATGACATCTATATCTGAGAAACTTTCTATAAAAATTTTCCCCCAATTTTCTGCTTTCTTTCTGATCTTGACTATATTGGTTTTACTTGTATCCCCAAAGCTTAAATCTTTACATTTGTCAAACACAAAGTTACTATAATCATTTACTATTGTGTCTATTCTGTTCCGCTGACCTACCTTTCTATTTCTTAGCCAGTACCAGATAGTTTTGATAATTACTGCCTTATAATATAGTTTAAGATCTGGTCCTGCTAGACTACTTTGCTTTACATTTTTCATTAGATTTTTTTTGATATTCTTGATCTTTTTTTTCTTACAAATGAATTTTGTTATTATTTTCTCTAATTTAGTATAATTTTTTTTTGTAATTTAACTGGAATAGCATTGAATAAGTACATTAGTTTAGGTAAAATCATCATTTTAATTATATTGGCTCTGCCTGCTCATGAAGAATTATTATTTTTCCAGTTATTTAAATCTAACTTTATTTGTATAATAATGTCTTATAATTATGTTCATGTAGTTCCTGGGTTTATTTTGGCAGGTATACTCCCAGGTATTTTGTACAGTCTACAGTTATTTTAAATGGGGCATCTCTTCTTGCAGGGGTTTGGTGATCTGTAGAAATGCTTATGATTTATGAGAGTTTTCTTTATATCCTGCTAATTTGTTAAAATTATTAATTGTTTCAATTAACTTTTTAATTGAATCTTTAGTTTCAAATATATCATCATATCATCTGCAAAAAGAGATAGTTTTACTACCTCATTGCCCGTTCTGATTCCTTCAATTTCTTTTTCTTTTCTTATTTCATAGATTGTTAGGATTTTAACTCTGTGTGTATCTCTCACTTTAAAATGTGTTTCTTGTAAACAACATATTGTTGGATTCTGATTTTTAATCCATTCTGCTATCCACTTCTACTTTACCAGGGAGTTCATCCCATTCACATTCAAAGCTATAATTATTATCTGTGAATTTCCCTTCATCCTATTTTTCTCACTATTATCCTCTTCAGCCTCTCTTTTTACCCTATCCCTCCTCACAATCTAATTTATTTCTAACCATTAATCTGTACCCTACCTACCTACCTACCTACCTACCTACCTACCTACCTAATCTTTTCCCCTTACTTTCCTTTTCTTTAATTTACTCAGCTCCCTGAATCCCTCCCTTATTCTCTCCCCCACCCTCCTCCTACTTAAGCTACACAGACTTCTAAAAAGTCCTGCCCTGATCCTATCCTTTGACTCTTCCTATTCTTTATAAACTTAGAAAACTTTTATAGCTTTCCAGATGTTATTCTCTCTTCAAGCCAGTTCCAATGAGAATAAAATTCCAGCACTAGCAACCCTCCATCCCCACCTGCTTCCTCTGTAACAGTTTTTCCTTTCATGCCTTATTTGTATGAAATAATTGCTCCATTCTACTTCTTCCTACCCAGTTTTATTTTTTAGAATCATTCTATCATATTAAAGTCAACCCCAAGCCTTCTATCTATTGTCTGTTCTTTTAAACTACCCAAGTAATGTCAACATTCTTTTGAGTATAGATAACATTTTCCCATGTAAGAAGTAACAGTTTGACCTTATTGAGCCCCTTATAATTGGTCTTTAATGTTTACCTTATGTTTCTCTTGGATCTTATATGTCAAATTGAGTTCTGGTCTTTTTATTATAAATACCTGAAAGTCTTTAATTTCATTAAGTATCCATTCTCCTCTCCCCCTTCATGATTATATTCAGCTTTGCTAGATAAGTTACTCTTGGTTGCAAACCCAACTTCTTTGCTCTCCAAAAAATAATGTTCTAAATCATTTGGTTTTTTAATATAGAAGCTGCTAGATATTGTGTTATCCTGACTGTAGCCTCACAGTGTTTATTTATTTTTTTCTTGTTACTTGTAGTATTTTCTCCTTGATCTGGGAGCTTTGAAACTTGTCTATAATATTTCTGTGAGTTTTCATCTTGGAATCTCTTTCAGGTGGTAATTGGTGGACTTTTTTTTTCTTCTATTTTTACTTTACCCTCTCATTTTAGAACATCAGGGCAATTTTCCTTAATAATTTTTGTAATATTGTATCTAGACTCTCTTTTTGGTCATAACTTTCAGGTAGTCCAATAATTCTTATACTGTTTCTCTTCAATCTATTCTCTAAATTAGTTGTTTTTCTGATGAAATGTTTCACATTATTTTCTATTTTTTCATTCTTTTGATTTTGTTTTATTATTTCTTAGTGTCTTTTAATGTCTTTAACTTCCTCTTGTCCAATTCCACTTTTTAAAGAGTTATTTTCTTCCTTAAGTTTTTAGAGCTCTTTTTCCTTGGTTGGCTTTCTTTTCATAATTTTCTTGGATTTTTCTTACTATTTTTCCCCTAATTTTTTCTCAACTTATTTAATTTTTAAAGTCCTTTTAAAACGCTTCCAAGAACTCTTTTTGTGCTTGTGACCATTTGACATTTTTCTTTAAAGTAGGAGTGACCTTTTTTAACTTCATCTTCTTCTGAGTATGAACACAGACCTTCTCTGTCCCCATAGTAGCTATCTGTGGTTGGACTTTTCTCCTTTGTTTGCTCATCTTTTTTTTTTTTTAATTGACTTATTATCACAGTCAGGTTCTAGTCTTGAATTGTGGGGGAGTCACGCAGGGGAGTCACTATTGGAGTCATGTCGGGGAGTCATGTGGGGGAGTCACTATTGTTTTCTGAGCTCTGTCTGGGGGCCCCAACCTCAGGTACTAGGGCCTCCAGCCATGCTGCTCCCTGCAGTCCCTTCTGTGGATACAAACTTCAGCTTTCCTCTAGCCTGCTGGGACTCCACTCTTCTTCAAGAGCCCCCAGTCAGAAGAATCCCTGCCCCTCTATGTGTGTGCTCACTCTTCCTCACCCACAACTGCAGCTTGGGACCATGTCACTAGACCTGGTGTCCCCTGATAGTGAAGGGTCCAGCCTCAGACACTTACTAGCCTCGTGACCCTGGGAAAATCCTTTAACCCTGTTTGCCTCAGTTTCCTCATCTGTAAAATGGGTGGAGAAGGAAATGACAAACCACTCCAATATCTTTACCAAGAAAACCCCAAAAGGGGTCACAAAGACTCGGACATGACATTTTCCCACACCGCCTCTATTACAGAGTTATTGTACAGAACTCTGAAAGAGCTTATCAAATCAGTTAGGCTAACACAGTTGTGTTGTCTTCTGAGAGATAAGCAGAAGGAATGACTGAATTATTTTTGCCCACAGCACCATGAATACTTGGAGGGGAAAAAACCCCAGGCTTAAACTATCAATGTGGCTCTGAGGAAATGGCTTTGGGGCTATGAGTGTTCTTAGAATGGACACAAGTTCCCACTTGTGCTAGGGAAGCAGCTGCTGGAGGCAGGGCCTAGTCTGACAAGAAAGGGAGACTCAGATGGTGGGAGGCTGAACACCTCAGCCTAAACCATGAGTTACCTCCAGGCACTGTCCCTGCCTCAGTGAGATAAGAACTTCTGGGACTCACTCAACTGCTCAAGGTGGGAGTGGAGGAAAAGGGACAGGAGGGAGGAAGAGAAAAACTTCAATCAGGAGCCTGAGGCAACTAGCTAGGAAAAGAAAACTGAGAGACTTTGAGGGGAGATAAGGCTGAGCTCCCCAGAGAGGTTCTGACCTCCTGGGGGAGCCTGTTTTAAGAACAGAGGCCATACAATCAAATCCACCTTGAACCGACTAGTACTCTACCCCAAAAGCTTCCATTAGAAATGGAAATGTGTTTCAGAGACTGTGACCATATTTTAATATATTAGGTATTTTAGGAAATGAAGATTTCCAAAAGAACTTTCAAAGGAAATATTTGTGAAATTTGGAGATCATTTAGTCTCAATTCAGTTCAATTTTGAATCACTAAGGATTTATTAAACACCTGGATAGGTGCTGGGGATAAAATTACAACAACGAATCAGTTCTTGCCCTCATAGATTTAGTCTATTAGTCCAGCCTCTTCACAGGTCCAGAGAGGCTACCTAAATTCCTTAAGGTTACTGAGGAAGTAAATAGCAGAGCTTGGATTTAAATGTAGATGATCTAATTACAAACCCTGGGCTCTGCCCAAGGTCTCCCTCCCAAATGGAAAAGTTGATACCAAAGTGTTTTGAATCTACCACCTTCTGATCTGGAATGACTACTGCACCACCATTGCGTCACAATCCTCGATCTATTTATAGGGAGACTGGGTTAGTCCTTGGCACAAGAGTTAAATCTAAAGAATCCAAAAGAACTCTCAAATGAGAGTAAAGGCTTCTCAAAGAAGAAAAAGTATATATTTTTACAATTGCTTTTTGGGATATCTTGTTGCTAATGAAAGGATAGCTTTAAATTTCATCAAGATATTCAAGAAGATGCCTGTTTTTAGTCTCTATTTTCCAAGAAACCCAAATCATTCAGGTGTGACTTTCTACCAAAAGGTAGTTTGTTTAACATGTATTCCTAAACACGTGTAGTAGGGGCTTGACACCTCACTGGAATTGTGGGCATCGTGGTTCAGAGGGACAAGCATTTCCTTCCCAACCCTCTGAGTAATTTGGAACTGTCTCAATCTCTGAGCCAGAAGGCAGACTTGAGTTATGCCCAAGAGACCTTAAAGGCACACACACACACACACACACACACACACACACACACACACACACACAGAGTTTGTTTGTTTCATGTAAACTTGGAAGAAGAAATGCAGACTTCATAGGCTAAGCTGTGGCAGTAGGAGAGAGAACCCATAGCCCTGCCTAGTACTTAACATGCTGAGACAGAAAAGTGACCAGTGAAGGAAGAAACTAAAAGGCGAGACTGAAGGGAGGGTCATTCCCTTCCCACCTCAAGGGATCTCAAAACAGAAGACTTGGGTTGATGTTACTGGCTGTACCCATCTCTTCAAAGATGATCAAAATTCCAAACCAAGTCTGCTCTTTCCCCAACTTCCTCTCCCTGTGCTTGGCCACAGGGAGTACATTATACTCTTTTTCCTTCTTTTATCTAAATGCCTCTTAAATCCTGATTTAGAGATGATCATAGATTGAAATTAGGACAGAGAGCTAAACTGCTGGCTGAAGGGTAAGATTTTCCTAACTGGGGGCTCCGAGCAATTACAATTTTATTGCTAATTTTTTATCCAGTGTAAGAGGCAGCATGGACCTGAAAGACCATTATTACATTGCCTCTAAGAGCTCAGCGCCTGGAATCGGGAAGACTCATCTTTCTCAGTTCAAATGTGGCCTTACGCACTCACTAGCTGTGTGACCCTGGTCAAGTCCTTTTAACCTTGTTTGCCTCAGTTTCCTCATCTGTAAAGTAACCTGGAGAAGGAAATGGCAAATCACTCCAATGTCTTTGCCAAGAAAACCCCAAATGGGGTCATGAAGAGTTGGACATGACTGAAAGGAATGAACAACAAGGCCAAAAAAGCAAGCTAACTGTTCTGACAAGGTATGACTGATTAAATCTCCATTGAGAAAGGGAGCAGGGAGGTGTGATAACCAGAGGAAAAAACAAAATTACACTCTAAACCACCCCCAGGGGAGGGGACTGGGAAGAATTCTGCTCTGTCCCATCCAGCAGAAAGGAGGAACTGGAAAGCACTGAGCACCACCAGCCATCTGAATCTCCTACAACTACACCTACGAGTTTACACATGAAGTGGCTAGAAAACTGATTGTTAAAGCTGCTTTGAATGATTCAGGGGATAAATTGAATTCTCTGTTAATTGGGGACAGATTATCCAGTGTGTGGATTATCTAAGAATTTGATAATTTCTTTTCTCTTTTTCTCCCTGCCTTTATTGAAGAATGGGAAACCTGGAAGAGAGAGTACTTAAGTCAGTTCATCTATTTTCAGCTCTTAAAAGAGAAAGGACTTAAATAATTCTATTAGTATGAATGGAATACAAACTATCTCTGAAGGTTTAAATGTGAATGTTACATAGAAGATACTGGAGGAGTGAGCGGTCAGGGTGAGCAAGCTGCAACATAGATACATAGAGGACCTTGGGAAAAGTATAGAGTAACAGACATCAAGGAATTATGTGATAGAGATATGGCAGAGACATATGCTGGTCTTATGGTAGGAGCCAGGGCATTGTACTGACTCTGTCTCAACAACAGGGGAAATTGAGGAAAACTGGACTACTGGGTGGTCCCTTCCTATGGCGAGGTTAGGAAAGCATGTGGGCAAGTATCAGACAGTATGGGCACTGTTGGAGGGAATATTCACAATGATGAGGGTACAGACGCACTTGAAGAATGGAGTATGAGCTGTGTACAGAGTGGAAAATTAAAGTCCATCTTATGCTTTACAATGCTTTCCATCTCTTGTTTATTCATAAATTGTTTTCCCATCCATAAGTCTGATATGTTCCATGTTCTTCCGATTTCTTGTGATATCTCCCTTTATATCTAGGTCATGTATCCATTTTGACCTTATCTTGGTAAGCTGTCTAAGATATTTGTCCATACCCAATTTCTACCAAACTGCTTTCTAGCTTTCCCAACATTAAAAAACAAAAAACAAAACAAAAAAACAACCCAAATAATGAATTCTTTTTTTTTAAACAAATGCTTTATTAACTTCTGTTTTACATCATTCATTTCCACCAGATTTTGAGTTACAATCATTTTCCCCCCATTATTCCCCTACCCAACCTCCCAGAATAGTAGTCCCACAAGATATCGCTTCCTCCAATCTGCTCTCTCCCATACCTTCTCCCAAACCCCCATCGACTTTTCCATTAGCGGAAGGTGAATCTTTGTGTCCCAATGCCTGCACATCTTATCTCCCTATTACAAGCAAAAGAGTATTAATAATAGTATTTATATATATTTGGAACATTTAATGTTACGACCTCGAATTTCAGATCCATTTCCTTCCTCCCTTGTCACCCATTCCTTCTTGGGAGATAAGTAATTCAGTATATGTTGTACATGTCTAGCTATGCAAAACATTATCATAGTAGATATATTGTACAAGGCTGCTTATAATTCCCTCCCACTCATCCCACCCCCCACCTGGTCCATTCCCTACATGATCCTGTCCCTCTTCTATAGTGGGTACTTCCAACCTCCCCTCACCCCAAGGATGCCCTCCCATCCATCATCCCTCCTCTCATCCCCCTTCCCCTATCCTGCTGCAGGTTGAGATATCCCATTTAGTATGTATGTCATTTTCTCCCTGAACCAGATTCAATGTGAATGTGGTTTTGCCTTTTTAGCCTTCCTTATTCTCCCCCTCCTTTGCAACCACTTCCCCTTGCTTCTTCTACATGGGATAGTTTACCCTACCCTATCTCTCCCCATCTCCTCTTGCCACTTTCCTCTCTCACCTCATAATTTCATCCCTTGGGTATTCTCCCTTCCCAACAAATTCAGCCTATGCCCTCTATCCATATATAACTGTAACCATATACACACACATTCACATATGTATTCATATGACCACACACCCTTCTTCCATTATTTTCATAGTGAGAAAGATATCATCAGTCACAGTTATTGCTTTTCCATATAGGAATGTAAATAGTTCAACTTTGATAAGCTCCTTTTGATTTCTTTTCCCTGATTACCTTCTCAGGCATCTCTTCCTTCTTGTGTCTGGATGTCAAATTTTCTATTCAACTCTGGTTTTTTCCTCAGAATGCTTGAAAGTCCTCTATTCCACTGAATGACCATATTTTCCCCTGAAACAAAATACTCAGTTTTGCTGGGTAGGTGACCCTTGGGTTCATTCCCAGTTCTTTTGCCCTCTAGAATATCATATTCCATGCCCTTCGATCCCTCAGTGTAGAAGCTGCCAGGTCCTGGGCTATTCTGATTGTGTTTCCACAATATTGAAATTGTTTCTTCCTGGCTGCTTGTAATATTTTCTCCTTGATCTGGGGATTCTGGAACCTGGCTATAATATTCCTGGGAGTTTTCTTTTTGGGATCTTTTTCAGGAGGTGATCTGTGGATTCTTTCAACCTCTATTTTGCCCTCTGGGTCTAAAACATCAGGGCAATTTTCCTTGAGAATTTCTTGAAGGGTGATTTCTAGGTTCTTTCTTTGATCATGGCTTTCAGGTAGTCCAATAATTTTTAAATTGTCTCTCCTGGATCTATTTTCCAGGTCAGTGGTTTTTCCCATGAGATATTTCACATTGCCTTCTAATCTTTAGTTTGTTTGGATCTGCTTAACAGCATCTTGATTTCTCATAAAGTCATTAGCTTCCATTTGCTCCAGTCTAACTCTGAAGGAATGAATCTCCTCAATGAACTTTTGAGATTCTTTTTCCATCTGGCAAATTCGACTTTTTAAGGCATTCTTCTCCTCATTGCCCTTTTGGGCCTCCTTTGCCATTTGAGTTAGTCTATTTTTTAAGGTGTTGTTTTCCTCAGTCAGGCTGTTGACCCTCATTTCATACTTTTCCTGCATCCTTCTCATTTCTCTTTCCAATTTTCCTCCACTTCTCTTATTTGATTTTTAAAGTCCTTCTTAAGGTCCTCTATGGCCTGCAACCCACTCATGTTTTCCCCTGGGGCTTTTGGAGTAGGACTTCTGACCTCACAGTCCTTTTCCCGCTCTATGCCCCCAAAATAGGAGTCTAGGGTTGCATTTTCTGTTTCCTTTGCCTTGGCATGTTGCCACTTAATTGCTTGACTTTTGGGCTTGTTGCCACACTATGGCTTTAAGGCCAGATAGAGGAATTTTTGTCCCGAACGTGTGGGGAGCAACTTCCGTTTCTGGCAAGCTGTAAACCCACCCACAACTTCCACCCTAGATCACAATCCAGATCCAGGGAGGTTAAAGCAAGAGCGATTACCCCCCAAGACTGATCGCTGGATCTCCCCACGATTTGTAGGCTGGGAGCCGGAAATACCTCTGAAAACTACAAAATGGCGTGTCTCCTCAGCAGCTTCTAGCCCCCAGGGGAGGGAGCTGACGCATTCCCCAAATACAGGTCCCAAAGTCCATAGGACACTAACCTCTTACTTTGTCCTAGGCAAGTCTATGTTGATAATTCTGGAATCTCCACAGTTCCTGGTGTTCTGGGGTTCCTCCAGCTGGCTGCTGGCCCTGCCGCCCTGGGGCTAAAACCTCGGCTCAGGTGGACCTGGGCTCGGCTCGGCTCCTGCGCTCTGCGCGCTGCCGGCTCCCAGACCACTGCGCTGGTCCTTCCTGCAGGGTGCTGGGCTGTCCTCAGCGGGAGGTTAGCTTCTCTGTGTCATTCTGTGGGTGCTGGGGCTCCAGAAGTTGTTCAGAGTCCCCTTTTACATAGTTTGGGGGAAATCTGGGGGCAGAGAGGCTTGGACGAGCTGTTTCTACTCCGCCATCTTGGCTCCCCAAATAATGAATTCTTATCCCCAAAGCTTAAATCTTTACATTTGTCAAACACAAGGTTACTATAATCATTTGCTACTTTGTATCGTATGTCTACTCTGTTCTACTGACCTACCTCTCTATTTCTTAGCCAGTACCAGAGAATTTGATAATTATTGCCTTATAATATAGTTTAAGATCTGGTATTGCTAAACCTCCTTTCTTTCCTTCTTTCCTTCCTTCCTTCCTTCCTTCCTTCCTTCCTTCCTTCCTTCCTTCCTTCCTTCCTTCCTTCCTTCCTTCCTTCTTTCCTTCCTTCCTTCCTTCCTTCCTTCTTTCCTTCCTTCCTTCTTTCTTTTTTCATTAGTTCCTTTGATAATTTTGACTGCCTCTGGTGGCATGGGCAGATGAGAACAATTTGTTCCAGTGGCCATGAAGGTGGCTGAAGCAGGCACAGTGGAGTACTTAGAGATTAGTCAGACATTGAAGACTCCAAGGCAATTGCCAGGCAATTGCTAGTTGTACTGACAACAGAAGTTTTCCTTTTGTCTTGCCACTGGACTTTGATGACTCTGGGAGAGAGAAGGAGGCTTTGTGCAACTGTGCCTCATTGAAATCCAGTTCATGCCAGAGTCAAAACTTGATGTCATTGGTTCTCTTTGAAAATGAAAGATGAACAACAAGCAACCCCTAAATGCTAAATAAAATAAAATAAAGGATAGTCCCTGATTTCTGGGAACTTAACATTTAATAGGGAAGATATATGTGTGCATACATCTTCTCTGTGTATATGTATATATATATACCTATATATGTATGTATACACACATATGTATGTATACATACCACACATACACATGTATATATACAAATGCTTGCAGAAAGTAATAAAGGCAAAGGTGGAAAGGTAGCCAGAAAAGTTGCTGTGAGCCATATGAAGAGGGAGATCACTTAGATCTGGGGTAATTTTATGCTTCATGGAGATAGCCTGGGAGGTGGACCCTAAAGGAACAGAAAGATTCCAACAGGCAGAGATAAGGAGGATGTGTGATCTAGTAAGGGATCCCTGCCCTCAGGAAGTTTACATGCTAATGAGGGAGACAACATGCAAACAACTATGTACATACCAGCTGTATGCAGAGTAGATGGAAGATGTTTATCATTTTGTTTGGGAGAGAACCAATGGCATCACAGAGTGATAGACGGTTTGACTTGTGGGTGAACTGGATTTAAGTGAAGCAGAATTGCACAAAGTCATCAGCCTCACTCTCTTTTCCAGAGTCATCAAAGTCCAGTGGCAAGGCAAAAGTCAAGAAGACTGGCAATGGCCTGGGATGCAATGGATGCCTGACCAAGCCTTAGCTGCTTCTCAGCACCTGCTTTAGCCCCTTTGTGGTCTTGCCAGCAAACTGTTCTCATCCTCTCTTCAGCCCG
Organism: Gymnobelideus leadbeateri; assembly: GCA_011680675.1. Taxonomy (NCBI): domain Eukaryota; kingdom Metazoa; phylum Chordata; class Mammalia; order Diprotodontia; family Petauridae; genus Gymnobelideus; species Gymnobelideus leadbeateri. The sequence continues at coordinate 191,489 of WOXC01011778.1, read as the reverse complement.
TTCCATCAGGGAAAGTCTTCACATGCTTGAGGTAGACACCCGCAACCATTGCCAAGTTAATTACCCTCAATCTGCTGAGATGGTTTTACTGGGTGTGGTCACAGGGGAGAGTTTGGTGAAGGTGGACACCAAAGAAGGATGAGCAGCTCAGCAAACCCTCATAGCAGAGGTGCAAGTACTCCTTGAATACCCTAGACACTCCAGATGGAAGAGAATCTCAGAGGAAAGCTCTAACTTTCATATCTGATCAATAAACTCCAATGGCTCCTTATTACCTACAAGATCAAATATAAAACCCCATGTTTGGCGTTTTAAACTGCTTTACAACCTGGTGAAGATAGCTATCATCTTGGGACAGGCCTTTGCTTTTTCTTTTTTAAAAAAATAATTGGTATTTAATTGGTGTCATTCTCAACAAATCTCCTTATAGGAAGGCATTCCAAAGGACTCTTTTCCTTCTTATATCTAAACCAACTTTAGCTTCCAAAACAAAGGCTACTAATAGCATATGAAAATGTATTTTTAAAGTAGAAAACTCCTGTTAAATCAGGGAAGGTTCAAGTTTAATCTACCCATGCTTGGTGCTATAGAGCAGTGGCTGGGTAGTCACATGTAAATTGGGCTTTCAGGAGAGGCCCTGGGCTTCTGAGATCAGGACAATGACTTGAAAACCCAGAAGGCCACTCAGTGGACTGACCTGGGCCAGGCTTCTCACCTCCCTAGCTCCATAGAAAAATTAGAAATACTAGGTTATAGTCAGTCACTCAGTCAACAAGTATTGTTTAGCATGCCTCAAGGGATCAACTAGCTGGAAAAATAAGACTTTATTGAGAAAAGGTTATGGATTATGGGCTGCTTAATCTAGAGGTCTATTACAGGTTTCAAGAACTTACTTGCCGTACTTAGAGAATGTCTGAAGTGGTGACAATTCTTGTTCCATTAGCACCTATCACAGATGTCATATGTGGTCTTTTAGAGTTGCTGGAACTAAAAGAAAAAAAAACCCACAACTTAACACCTTGCATCAGACCTGGTGATGAACCTCGAACTCAGCTGGCTGGCCCTCGTGACGGTCCATTCTAGAAGGTCTCCCTGCTTGGTGGCTGGCACCTGTTGGAACTTGGCATTACATTTGAGGACCTAGGGTCGCCTCTAAGCCATGGAGGATGGTGTTAGGGGAGGCTGTTCAAGTATATGGTAGGTTTTTATGAGACAGATGCCTAGTAGCCAGTGCTTAGATCAAAGATACTAAAAAAAGAGGATGTCACCCCATGTTATAGCATTAGAGATTTGGGTTAGAAGACTTGTAGTCTAATAAGACCCTAGAACAGGCCCTTAAGGATATGGTAAAGTTTTTGTTTCTGGGGATATTTAAGGAAAGAATAGGCAATTATGTGTCCTGGATGATGTAAGCCTTTTTGAAGGATCACTGAGAATCTCTCAATGGCCCTCATTGCTCTGGGATGCTGTGTCTGACAGAGCTGTATCTAGAGATTTTTCGCTCTTGGGAAAAATATCCCAAACTGGGAATGGGGCATATGGAGTGAAGTGCGCCCTCAGTTAAAGGTCATGAGTGTGCAGCACCAATGAACATTTTCTCCCACGGGGGTTGAGAAAGATCCCAGAATAGGTGGGGAATAGGGTAGGTTGGGGGAGAGCTCATCTCAACCTGATATCTGGTATCTTATTTTTAACTATTCTTTCCCCAAGCTCTTCTGTTTCTGTACTGCTGAAGGTCAGCACTCTTTATATTCAGTCCGCAAAACCCCAGTTGTCCCATCCTAATTATGATACTAATGACTAGAGTCCATCTTGCCTTAGGAAGATCAAAGGTCAAATCCTGTCTTAGACATTTATTAGTTTTGTAGCCATGGACAAATGACAACTTCTATGAGCCTCAATTTCCCCATCTATAAAATGGGGATAATAATAGCTAGTTGGCACAGTGCATTAGGCCTGGAGTCATGAAAACCTGAGTTCAAATCTGGCTTCTGACACTTATTACCTGTGTGATCCTGGACAAGCCACTTAACCTCTGTCTGCTTTACCTTCCTCAGTAGTAAACCAAGGATAATATCGCCTGCTTCATAGAGATGTGAACATCAGATGAGATAATATTTGTAAAGCACTTCCACATTGCCTTAATAGGTGCTTGTTCCTTCCTATTCCCCTTCCTAAATCCTAAAACAGAATATAAATTAAAAAGAACCCAACCACTTTAAAAGCCCTTAGCACAATGTCTGGTACCTAGTAGACACTATATAAATAGCAACTATTATTATTATATAAATGTTCCCTATTATCATGCTGTTGTTTAAAAAAAATTTCTTGCAAAGGGCAGAAGTATAATGCAATTTTAACCCATAAAGTAAAGGTCACTTGTTCATGGTTGGAGAAGACCTAGAAGGGAAAGGTGTGGATGGCAGCCAGGGGACTTCCTAACAGGCTTTTCAGAGCCTCATTCCACCTTTCACTAAATGTCATTGTGTAAGCCGCTCTCCTCCTCCTGAACTAAGCCTGCACTGAGGAGCTGGGGCAGCCGAGGTTCAGGGTTAGCTCCAGTGAGAGGAATGGGGTGTTATTTACCACTGGCTCGTATGATGTGCTAACGTGTTTCTCTGGGCCAAGATGCTCACATCCTTCACTGGCTTAAATACTAGATTCCAGGCAGCTCCAGAGATTAATTTTTCCCTGGCAGCTCTACACTCCATGGAAGCACAACTGATGCATTTTCCTGAGGAGATAGTAGTGTGAGGTGGCTTCCTGGAGAGGGCTCTTTCATTTGAAAGACAAATATAAGCAGGTTAATTGGTACTTCTGCCCTTTTTTAGGTATTTTCTCCAGAAGAACCATTGTTCAGGAAGGAGCATTTCTGAAAGCCTTTATCTTCTAGTCCTTGGAGGTGCTTGTTAAGATAGCCAAAAACAAGTTATTGTAGATAGGTCGGTAACCGTAGGCCAAGTTTTAGTTTATGTGAAATTCCCACTTAGAGAAGGCTCAAAAGAGGTTGCAAGGTGGAGAGCAGTGGGGAGCTAGATGGAGCAGTGGATAGGGTGGTGGCCCTGGAGTCAGGAGGACCTGAGTTCAAATTCCACCTTACTTTTTTTTGCCTTTTTTTTTGGAGGGCAATTGTGGTGAAGTGACTCGCCCAAGGTCACACTGCTAGTTTTTGTGTTAAGTGTCTGAGACTGTATTTGAACTCAGGTCCTACTGACTCCAGGGCTGGTACTCTATTCACTGTGCCACCTAGCTGTCCCTAAATTTCACCTTACACACTAGCTATGTGACCCTGGGCAAGTCACTTAATCCTGTCTGCCTCAGTTTCCTCATCTGTAAAGGAAATGGCAAACTACTCCAGTATCTTTGCCAAGAAAACCCTAAATGGGTCCATGAAGAGTCAGACATGACCGAACAACTACAACAAAAGGCTCAAAAAGTGGACAAGTTGATCATAGAAACAAAAGGCCAAATATGCTTCTATAACAAGTCCCTTTAACCCCTTCTACTGCAAATTCCCCTAAATCCAAAGACTAGGCAACTAGGCAGCACCATAGATAGAGCAGCAGAGTTGGAGTCAGGAAGATCTGAGTTCAAATCCAACAGATATTTTAAAGCTATGTAACCTCTCAGCTTCAGTGTCATAATTTGCAAATGATGAAAGGCAGCCTTACTGGGTTGTCTTGAAGATCAAATCAAATAACATATGTAAGGCTCTTTGTAGACCTTAAACTGCTATATAAATGTTAGCCATTATTATTATTAACAAAAGAGAATAAAAAAGTTATCAATCTAAAATTTATCCAATCTTTTCCATACATTCTTCCTTGTACAAATCTATTTCACCAATCCTAGTACATATCATCTACTGCACCCAGCAGCCTAACTTTTTATGGTATAAAAGAATAATATGTTATTTGTAATATTTATACTAATAACACTCAGCTAAAGGTTTTTAAACGCCCTACAAAGAAATCTAGTGAAAACTCTGTAAAGAGATTTGTATAACCTTATAAACAACTAAACAAAAATACTTAGAAACCAGGGATTCCCTTGTGGAGCTCCTAAGCACATCTTCGATTGATGTTTAAGTAAGATCTGGGATGATGCTACTCCCCCAAGAAGCCTGGGCTAGGTAAACGACAACAACAGCAATAGAGAGGACTCTGGGAAGACTCATTTAGAGTCAAGGAGGCTAGAGACAATACATTTTTTATTTTTCTACATGAATTTTTAACGTATGAGTCTATGAAACAGTATTATTCTGCCTTATATTAGACTTTCCCATAGACCTTTTCCTGTTTTTTGGGAGGACTTGAGGAAATCTGAGGTTAAGTGAATAGGCCTGGTTTCACAGCAGACAACGGTAAAAGCAAAGTCCATTTGTTTTAATTTTAGTTTTTACTTTTGTCAATAGATACTGAAAAATTGTGTTTGTATATACAAAGAAGCAGCCTGATTTAACAGATAGAGAACTGGCCTCAGAGTCAAGAAGATTTGGATATTATAGATTTAGAGATATTATGGACTATTATATTTGCTATGATAGATTTAGAGATAAATGTATGATTTAGAGCTGGAGGGACCTCAGAAGTCATCTGGTTCAACTCCCTTATTTTATAGATGAGGACAGGGAGGCCCACAGAGGTTAAATGACTTTCCTAGGGCTGTTATTATAAGCATTAAAGATGCCATTTGAACCCAGGCCCTCCCACTCCAGAGTCAGTACTTTCCCTACTTTACTACACTATCTTCAAGCAGTCTAGAGTGAGCAGATAGAAGGACCAGGTGATCTTACAGGCTTCTATTATTTCTATTCTACTTTGGGTATTATCCATGACAACCTCCTAAAAGGTTCAACAAACCATTGCTTTATTTTTAAAGAGTATTTTATTTTTCCCCAATTGCATGTCAAAACAATTTTTACTAATCATTTTTTACAAGATTTTGAGTTAGAGATTTTTCTCTCTCCTGTCCCCTCTTTCTAAAATGGTAGGCAATTTGATATAGGTTATGTATGTGCAATTATGTAAAACATATTTCCATATTAATCACAGTTGTCAAAGAAGAAACAGATCAAAAGGAAAGAACTACAAAGAAAGTAAAGTAAGTGAGAAAAATTATGCTTCGATTTCTCTTCAGGGTCCATCAGTTTTTTACCTGGATGTGGATAGCATTTTCCATCATGGGTCCTTTGTCTTGGTTCATTGCGTTGCTGAGAAGAGTTAAGTCATTCATAGTTGATCATCATACAATGTTGCTGATACTACATGCAATGTTTTCCTCATTTCATTTTGCATCAGTTCATACAAGTCTTTCTAGGTTTTTCTGTAACCTGCTTATAATTTCTCATTGCACAATAGTACTCCATTACATTTATATGCCACAACTTGTTTGGCCATTCTCCAATTAATGGGTATCCCCTCAATTTCCAATATTTTCCTACCCTGAAAAAGGGTGGTTTAAATATTTTTGTACGTGCGAGATTCTTTTCCCTCTACAGACCTAGTAGTGGTATTGTTGGATCAAAGGGTATGAACAGTTTGGTTGTCCTTTGGGTATATTCCAAATTGTCCTCCCAAACCATTGCTTTAAAAAGGGAAATTAAATGAATTAAAACTTCAGTACCTGCATGAGGAAGGGTCACTTGGTGAAGATGTTGATACTATAAAAGATATGATCATTTGGATGGCAAAGTGATTAGATTGCATGATGGATGTCATTTGTTTTCCCTGATAGAATCTAAGCCCCGAAAAAGCAAGGATTGTGTCATTTGTGCCTTGAATCTCTAACATCTTCTATGGTGCCTGGCACGTAATAAGGACCTATGGAGCTAATATTTCAGTTTTGGTTTGGCTGCCTTTCTAGGTAAAATAGTCATTTAAAAATTAGCCTCAATAAGTAAAATAAGGTTAACTTGGGAAACTGAGATCTATGAAACTAGAATGTGTCTCATTAAGCCATTCTCCATCTCTACCCATCAAGAGACCTAGGTTTGAATCCTGCCACACACGCTTGTTGTCTAGGGAACTGGGTATGTCACTTAGAGTTTCCAGACCCTTACCATACTCATCTATAAAATGGAGTTTGATAAGCAAAAGTTTCTGCATAGTACCCTTGTGTGATTAGTGAATTATTAGTCCCATTTATATTTGTACTGCCTCACAGGGGTCCTTCAAGGAGTATTTTGCAGACATGAAAGTACATTTTAAGTGTATTGAGTAAGAGTTTTATTAAGACTAAGAAAGGAATGGAAAAAAAGATGGGCAAGGAAGGAGTCGAGATAGAAAGGAATAGGGAGATATGGCCAAGGACTCGGACTTCCACAGAATCAAATATAAATATAAAATAAAAGGGTTCACAAAATGTGCTGAGTAATTCTTTTTCTCTGTGGCAACAGGCTCTTCTCAGGCCGGATGATGATGCTATTATGAGAAAAATTTTCCCTGTAACATTCAATTAAAAAACGCCCACATTTTTTTCTGTTCATTTTCCTGCCACCCACATTAATTTCCTGAAATGTGTGAGCATATTAACTTGGGAAAACAAGAAAGGCATTTTAGAAGAATTGGTAAAGACCATCATTTGCAACTGCTTGTTTCTATTAAACCACCTCTCCATACAACTGGCTAAAGTTTTATTTGCTTTCCATCGAGACATGGGGTCTGTGGTTCTGGAAGCAGCTGACCCAACCAGGTGGGTCAAAGATCTGATCCAAATAGAACAAATTATAAATCTCACATTTTAAAATCCACTGGAGAGGAGAGGAGATTCTACTTGGCAATGCTGCTTATAAGTCAGATGCTAAAGAGATGAAACATCTTTGATACATTTTACTGCTGAATTGAAATCTTAAAATTAAGTGAGATTAGCACATATTAAACAGTATCGTCAGTGGGCAAACCTAGCACAGGGTCAGATCTTACAAAAAGGAAGTTTCTTCCCTGGCTCCTTCATTTTTAAGCTTTAATGTTAAAATGTGGTGGCTTTCAATGGCATGCTCAATTTAGAAAAAAATGAAAAATACATTTGACCAAGTCTGAAGGCATAATCAACATTGAGTTATCCATTATATTCTATTTAAAAGTCACAACTAAGGCACAGAAGCTAGTATTACAACCAAAAATCACCTACCTGGTGAAATTAAACTTAATACTTTAAGGGAAAAAATGGTCATTCAAAGAAATAAAAGGATTTCAAGATTTCATAAAGGAGAAAACCAGAATTGAACAAAAAATTTGACCCAAAGACCTAAGAGAAGCGAAAAGAGGTAAAAAGGAAAAGAAAACATATGGAATTCAATGGAGCTGAGCTGTTTACATTCCTACATGGGAAGATGATACTTGTAATTCTTAAAAATTGTACCCCTAATAGTAGAGCTAGAAGGAATATTATAAACAGAGGGTATGGGTATAAGGTGAATTGAAGGGAATGACATATGCTTTGATCCAGCCCTACCACTACTAGGTCTGTATCCTAAAGAGATCATAAAAAAGGAAAAAGGACCAACATGTACAAAAGTATTTATAGCACCCCTTTTTGGGGTGGGAAAATATTGGAAATTGAGGGCATGCCTATCAATTGGGGAATGGCTGAATAAGCTGTGGTATATGAATATAATGGAATACTATTGTGCAGTAAGAAATTATGAACAGGTAGATTTCAGAAAAACCTGGAAAGACTTGTATGAACCGATACAAAGTGAAATGAGCAGAACCAGAAAAACATTGCACACAGTATCAGCAACATTGTATGCTGATCAACTATGAATGATTAGCTCTTCCCAGAAACACAATGATCCAAGACAAGTACAAAGGGCTCATGATAGAAAATGCTATCCATTTTCAGATAAAGAACTGATGGACTCTGAAAGCAGATTGAAGCATACCTTTTTCACTTACCTTACACTTTTTTGTGTTTTTTTTCTCCTTTTGATCTGTTTCTTCTTCCCCAGTTGTGACTAATATGGAAATATGTTTTACTCGATAGTACATGCATAACCTATATCAGATTACCTACCATTTTAAGAAGAGGGAAGGAGAGGGAGAAAAATTTGGAACTCAAAATCTTGTAAAAATGAATGTTAAAACTGTCTTGACATGTAATTGGGAAAAAATAAAATGTTATTAAAATTTTAAAAAAGAAAGAAAAATAAAAGTCACAACTAGGGGCCAAATTACGCTTGGATTCCAATTTTGATCTCCTAGTAAAAGAGTCAAGAGGTCAGGCAGCAGTTGGATACCTAATATCTGGAAGATGATGATGGCAAAGGCAGCCAGAATTCTGAAGTGTTTGATCTCTGGGCATTGCCAATTGGCATGTTTCCAAGTTGTTTTTTTTTTTTTTAATGTGTGTTCCATTTTTCCCCCCTCTGCTTTTAGGCCAGAAGAGAGTTCTTCTGTGTGTGAAAGCCTAAAGAAATGAAGATCACTAGAGTTCTGAAAGTATAGCTTGTTTTTCAAAGTTCAAATAGCTTGCCAGGTAAAGACGGTGGAAGTCAACTTTTTCCTTTCTTAAGAGAAGCCATCTCAAATCAGCAGTAACTTGGGGACAGATCTGACTGGGAGAATGAATGGCTGGCCTGCTGCATGCCTTTGTCATCTCCAGAACAATAAACAGATTGCATGCTAGAGGATCTGGGTCTCACTGGAAGGATTCTCATAAATGAGGGGAAAACCTCTGGTTTTAACACCAGGAAATGCCAGCTAGCAGCCTCTTGGTTTCCTGGAATTCCTGCAACAATTTGAAACAAATCAGCCTCAGGCAGAGCATTCATATTATAAACATTTTCCGGGTTTCTGTAATCTAAAAAAGATACTCATTACCCAAAGGAAGGTCAGTGTTAGTTTGAAGAATCTCCAAATTCCCAGTTTATAAACTGAAATATTCTTGGTCATCATTAAAAGACTAAGAAACAGAATGAAAAGGCAAGTCAGCACGTGCTGACTTATGGTTCAACGTAAGAAAGAAAAAAAAAGAAATGTAAGATGTTTGCCAATTGCTGGCCAGTCTCATCACCGTTTGACTAAATTTCACGGTCAGTTTTGTAAAGCTAGCCATGAGTCCTAGGGCTCTTCTAACTGCTTTACAAAGTGCTTCCAGGAACATTTGGAAAACGTAAGCCAAGAGAGAAAAGGCACGCTTCAGCTTTTGCTAATGTAACTAGGAAACAGATGGTTTGGGGCTATGGGCCATACCCCTGGGTGTTCAACATTGCATCAAACAAGAGGGGATTAAAACATCAGGGCCCTGAGAAGCAAACAGGACTTTTAGGAAGGTGAACAGAGCACCTGGTAGAAGCAAACCAGATGTCCATTCCCTTCATGCACAGAGGAGTTACAACTGTGAACTCTTACAGCCTTCAACGCAGAGACAAAAGTGGTCCGTTTCATCCCTCTCTATTGAATGATGCAGGGGCTGGGCGCATAACAATATCATTGTTAACACAATGGCAAAGCTGCCTTTCAGATCTTCCTTTCCTGAACCAGACTCTCTGGGACAAAGGAGCCTTAAACAGTCTTAACCCAAATGTAAAGAACAAGGAAACTAATGGAAAAAAAATGGATCCTTTCTACTGGGATGTGACTTTAATAAATCAAGGCCAAACAATGTACTAGGTGTGGTCAGCTAATGCTTATTATTTCATTCTCACATGGCCACTGAGAAGCTCCACCACGTAATAATACCTTTCTGTGTGGGCTTTTCATTTTTAAATTTTGTTGCATAGCTATTTTCTTCCAATGGTTGGAAATGATAGCACCTGCTTGCTCACTTTTTTCCCTGCTTAAAAGTAGTTAATGCCTAGAAGTGTTTGGAAATTAACCAAAAGTTTAGAGTAACAGATAACAGAAGAAATGAATGTCATCAGCCCGTGATGGTTTATATTCAGTCTTTTAATGTCTGAACTGAAAGGAAGAGCAGATTCATTACAAAGTATTTCCCAAATAGATCCTTTATGCTTCCGAATGAAAAAAAAATTATAGTAACATTGGAACATTAGAAAGAGTGCTTGATTTGGAGTCAGAGAATTTAGGTTAAAACCCCAGCTTTGCTGTACTTATTTCCTGTGTGGTCTTGGGCAAATTGCTTGCTCTCTCTGGGACCCAGGTTCCTCACCTAGAAAATGAGAAACTTGACTAAATGTCCCCTGAGGTCCCTCCTAGCTTTTAAATCTATGACCCTAAGTTTCCTTTGCTTGTCACAGAGGCCATTGCAGTAGTGGGATGTCAAATGAGGAAAAAAAAAACCCACAACAAAACACTGGTTTGGGGAGTCCAGAGGCTTGGATTTGAGAGCTGACTTTGAGAGGGACTAGTTATGTGACCTTGGGTAAAGTCTTTCATTTTTCTGGGGCTCAGTTTCCTAACTGATAAAATAAGAGATTTCAGGCCCCTTCTCACCATTAAATTCTGTTTATGCTGCTATAAAAAACCAAAACCAAATAAATGAATTTTCACACTTGGCCTACTGGGCTTTTGTATTGTCTGTTGTGCATAGGTGGTCAAAGAAGAAAATCTAGCTACTTGGAATCTGCTGCAGCCTTTTGGAGAACAGGCAGCGATGAATTGGGCAAAAGACTTCACTAGAGAAGAAATGGCTTGTGTGTTCTGAGGTGCTACCCCCCCACCCCCTTAGAGACTTGTATCTGGGGAAGGGGACATTTTCTTATATATCTTTGCTTTATATGCAAACTTCACAGTACAATAGTTTGTGCCATAAAGACTTTTTCCAGTATATTTTTTATTTTTCCTGCATATGCTGGAGCAGGGGTGGGGGACCTGCAGCCTTGAGGCTTCATGTGGCCTTCTAAGTCCTTATGTACAGCCTTTTGACTGAATCCAATTAAAATTTGGATTATTTGGATTCAGTAAGAAGGCCACACTTTTGTTCTATAAACTTTGTATTCAGTACAGAAGGATTTAGAAGGTCACACGGGGTGTTAAGGCCGCAGGTTCCCCATCCCCAGCCTGCTAGAGTGCTATATTTTCATGGATGAATAGCAATGATAATAGCTGACACATACGGAATTTTAAGATTTGCAAAACACTTTTCACACATTATCGTTATTTCAGCCTCCAAATAGCCTTGTGAGCTAAGCGGCTCATCTCCGTTCTAGAGATAAAAACACAGGTTCAGAGAGGCTGTGGCTTCCCCTGGGTCACACAGCTAATAACATCAAAGGTCTCCTTGACTCTGAACCTAGCACTCCAATCATTGTATCATGCTCGACTACAGGTAATGGTCGTACATGTTTGAATGAATTTCTTACAAGTTTGTCCCAATTATGATTAGAATGTTTTGGTAAAATTTTCAGAAGCAAAATGACTAATTAAATCATTGGTTTTCAGACTTAGAATCAGAGTTGGAAGAGTTGGAATGGACTTCAGTGGCCTTGTAGTCCTCCCTAAAATGTCCCTGACAGGTGGTCATTCAATTTCTTCTTGAATATCCCCAGCGACAGGGAATTCTTTATTGAATTAGAAATTCATTAATTTATTAATCTATTAATATTGAATTCATTAATTTAATTAATTAAAATGAAAATAATTTATTAATCTATTAATACTGAATTACAAAACACAGAATCACAGGATTTTATTGATTTTTTGGCGGGGGGTGAGGGGAGGGAGGAAGAGAAGGCAATTGGGGTTAATTGACTTGTCCAAGGTCACACAGCTAAGTAAGTGTGTCAAGTGTATGAGGCCAGATTTGAACTCAGGTCCTTCTGACTCCAGGGTCCGTCCTCTATTCATCGTGCCACCTAGCTGCACTGTATCACAGAATTTTAGAATTTGAAGGGACCTTGGCAGCTATCTAGCCTAACTCATATGAAAGGAATCTCCTCAATAATATATCTGACACATGGTCATTTGGTCTCCACTTAAAGACCTTTAAAGAAGGGAAACCTACCATCTGTCTAGCAGGTAATTATACTTTGAGTAACTAGCTTTTAAAAAGCAGCTAGCTGTTTAGAAGGCAGTTAGGTGGCTAAGTGGATAAAACACTGGGCCTGGAGGCAGGGAGACCTGAGTTCAATTCTAGCCTCAGATACTAGCTGTGTGACCCTGGGCAAGTCATCTAACCTCTGTTTGCCTTAGTCCACTGGAGGAGGAAATGGCAAACCATTCCAGTATCTTTGCCAAGGAAGCCCCATGGACAGTGTGACCCAGGGGGTCATGAAGAATCGGACACGACTGAATGACTCAATGACAACAATTGTTAAGGAGCTTTTCCTGAGACTGATCCTTAATTTGACTCTGTAGTTTCTACCCATCGTGTCTGGTTCTTCTCTCTGGGGTCAAATGGAATGAATTTAATTCCTCCTTCAGAAATGTATATGAAGCACTCTGCAGATTTTAAAGTGCTTATTAATAAAAATAGTTACCTACTGAAATGACTCATCTCATTTTTGGAAAGCACTGATAGGAAAGAGAAGTCAAAAATTTACCTCCCATCAGTTTTATCTCTGCTGTACCACATGTGCCACTCTTATGTACCTCAGGAAGCCCATGCCGGGGGCATTAGCCCCTACATTAGGGTTATAATGGACTTCTACTTTCTATCAAATAGCATTTCGTGGGGCAGGATGAGAATATAATCTCAAACAATGGCATGTTACAACTCCAGTGTCTGTTAGCAAGAAACCATGAAACACCCATCCCAATTAGTCCTATTTGTGAGGGTAGAAAAGGGTAAGTCAAGAAATAAGATTAAACCAGAAAAAAGAAAGGGTGCTTGTGATGAGAAAAAGTACCGGTAACATAAATGATTAATACAAGAGTTACTACCAAGTACAACAGCAAATTGAGGGTGTTGCTTCTAGAAAGGTTTTTGTGGGTTTTTTTGGAAACTGGTTCTTCCTATCTCACCTTGGTTGTCCAGCTTCCCAAAACTCTCAGACTGATGCGTTACTGATTGCTGTGGGAACTTTGACTTGCTCTGTTTCCAGACTGGGCCAGTTTGCCTCTTCTTGGGCAGCCTAGTGGTTCCCTAATCTTGGGGGCTCACTATTTTGGTGCCAGACTTGGTTTGGGCTCCTGATCAGCTTAGTATGCTATAGCTCAGAACTCCTAAGCTCCAGAGAACCCTTGGATGATGCATCCTCCCCAATAGCAGGGAATACAGGCATATATCACCATGCCTAGCTTCCAGAAAGAATGAGGAACAGGGTTTTGTAGTGACCTGAAGAGATGGCAGGATGTTTGTCTTTTTGGCATGGCCAAGAATGCTTCAAGTATGGACTGGTCTTGATCCTAGAATGTGATGGGGCTTGAAAACCCCCTCTCTACTCTCCAAGTTATTGGGAGAATTAAATATTCCTTCAAAAGAAAAGAAGAATTTGATATAAAAATTAAAGAAGGAAAAAATGCTCTGAGGAGGAAGCAAAGAATCCTTACCTTTTAAGCCCTTGTTGGGTGGAAGTATATTACAGAGAGGAGGAAGATAAGAAGGATTGCTGGGCATTTGGAGTCAGAGAAGATATTGAAAGCTTTTGCCTTCAAGAGGGACTCACTGAGAAGGAAGTAGTTGCTTGACCAAGAAATGATGCTGTGGATCCCTGAGTAAGAGAGACAAGTAAAAGTAGTGGGGGTTATTGATTCCCTAGTAAGGGGAGCTGAACAGAGCTCTAACTAGGGGAAGGCTTTGCTACAAGGCACTGAAATTTAGAAGATGCTGACAGCTCTTCATTACTCCAGCAGGTAGAAACAACTTAGTTTAGCACCTAGTTAGCAAGAATAATGAGTTAAAATAGGGAGCTACCAGATGGCGTGTTTCCTTTCCTCTTAGTGCCAGGCAGAGCAGTCTGGGTTAGAAAGTGAGTCAGTTCTCACCTGAGCCCTCTCCATCTAGCGGATCCCAGACTCTCATCCCTCCTGGCCATCTAACAGGACACCAAAGCCTATTCCCCAAGCCTACTTGCCTTCTGTGGTGCTATCATATGCATAACTCCAATCCCCTCCTTTTTTCTTTCTCAGAAGACAATAATCAGATCAATCCCCTGCTTCAATATCCTAGCCTACAGGTACTATGGTTACTGTTAACTGTCACCCGTGAAGAACCTGTGAGAAGATGAACACTTTAACTGTCCTCCTGGAGAGGCTCTTTACTATTGTGGCTGAAGAGAGACTCTTTGAGCACAGAGATAGAAAACTTTCCTGAGAGACTGAGTTATCTTTCAGATATAACTCTCCCGAGTTATCTCTGACTTTATCTTGCAAAGAAATGTTGTGGAAGCAATTCCTGAGAAGGAATTTTTGCCATCCTATTGTAAGCGAATTGTTGAATGGCAGTTGCAGTTGGTAAGTTAGAGGTGACTTTGGCTATAATCTTTCTCAATGTTATACATTGTTGAAATATTTAAATGTTCTTTATATTATTTGTCATACTCTTAATAAATTATATAGTAACACTGATGTTTATTTAAACTTATGAGATTAAGGGATTTTGTATAGAGATTTTTGTATAGAGAAAGCTTATGGAAAAGAGATTTCCTTGGTTGTTTAATGTTGTAAAGACTTGTTTGTTTCTATTAATTTTTGAGGCAATATCAAGATATATGCCTTAAAGCATAATGAGAATTAATAGAGTAACTAATTGAGTAGCAGAGTAAGTTATGGGGGTTTTGGGATAGTTGATTACTGCATGCATCTAACATCTACACAGATAACCCACTGGGTAGTTGTCCCCAAAGCCTGTTATACTATCATTTCCAATCAGTAGATTGGAATGCTCCACTCTAGTCCCTGTTACTACCCAGACCAAAACTCCCCTTCTTGGTTACTACTCCTTGATATATGTTACATCTCCTAGCAGAATGTAAACTCCTTGAAGGTAGGGGTAATCTCGCTTTTATATTTGTAAACACAGCACCTAGACTCCTGCACTTCATAAATCCTTGTTGATTGATTGCTCTTACATTCAACTGGATTTGTCTTAAAAAGTTGATTTGGGAGCACCTATTCTCCTATTTGTCTAAAGTGCCAGAATCTCCAGTTATAGCTCTGAGACTTTGGAAGCTATTTGTTCAGCTGAAAATAACAATAGAAAAGTCTGTTGCTTTTCCAACTCTAACGGCAGTGTTGTCTAATGGAAAGGGTTTGTGCCTTGAGTCAAGAGACCTAGGTTTAAATCCTGCCTCTGATGTTTACTAGTTGTGTGACCACTTCTGTTTGCTACCAGCTGCTATGCTTGATTTCAACTCTGGCATCATCTTCATCATGTTCTGCCGAGGATAAATCCATTCATTACCAGATAAACTCACCATCAGGCAGATTGTTTCACTTTTGCTATTCATACCTCATTAGTTACTTCTGCCTCTTTGACTGGAGGGCTGGAGGGCAGAAAAACAACAACAACAATTCCTATAGCCTCCCTTTATAGAGGGCTAAAAATGGTAGCCATTCCTTCATTTGCCACCAGTACCTTGCTTGGTTTCATCTCTATCATCATCATCATCATCGTCGTCGTCGTCGTCGTCATTATCATCATCATCATCATCATCATCATCAAGATATACCTCCCACCTCCATGCTGAGTACCCTCTGGCAATCCCCCTTTCCAGACTTCTTTTGTATATTTACTTTCTCTATAAGACTGTAAGTTCTTTCAGGGTGTCTGTTTTATTGGTATTTCCAGAGTTTAGCACAGTGCTTGGTAGATAGTAGGTTCTTAATAAATGTTTATCATATCATTTCATAGACAAGTTACTTAACCTGAGTCTCAATTTCCTTGTCTGTAAAAATAGAGAGAATATCTTTAGTGCCCACCTCACAGGGTTATTATGAGGCTTAAACTAGGGGTAATATATACAGTATAAAGCACTTTGTAAAGCTATATAAAGTGATATATAAATGTCAGTTATTAATTCCAGGATGATCACCTAGGATGTGACAGAAAACTTTCTAATACGATGACTACAAGCCACTTCTGGTAATTCAGGTGGGACTGAAGATACTGCTAGGAGGATGCTGAGGACTATGAGAACTTGTTTTCTCACTCAGTCTTTCTTGATTTTTCGCAACGTGACACTATTGATCATTTTCTCCTTTCACATACTTTCTTTTCTCCAGGGTTTCATGACACTACTCTCTCCTGGTTCTTCTCTTTGTCAGACTGCTACTTGGTTTCTTTTGCTGGTTCTTTATCCATGCCATATTCTCTAACTGTGGGTTCCCCCAAGGCTCTGGCCTGGGTCTGCTTTTCTTTTCATTTTATATCATCTCACTTGGCAATCTCAATAGTTTCTATGGGTTTAATTATCTCTATGAAAATTATTCCACTTAGGATTTTCTTGGCAAAGATAGTAGAGTGGTTTGTGATTTCCTTCTCCAGTTCATTTTTACAGATGAGGAACTGAGGCAAACAGGATTAAATTACTTGCCCAGGGTCACATAGCTAGTGTCACGTCACTTGAGCTCAGAAAGATGAGTCTTCCCGATTTCAGACCTAGCAGTCTGTCCATTATGCCACCTAGCTGTCCATTTGATTCTTGGACATCCCAAAACAGATGTCCCATAGAGTTCTCAATCTGTCCCAAACAGATTTCATCTTTCCATCCTGAAACCTCCTCCCTTCTGAATTTTGTTATTACTGTTGAGGGAACCACCGTCCTCCCATGCACCAAATGCCATAAGCTCGGTATCAAACTTGATTCCTCCCTCTTACTTACCCCACATATCCAATTTATTGCCAAATCTTGTCCTTTCTACCATCACACCTCTCATATGTGTTCCTTTTTCTCTACTAATATAGCCACAACTCTAATACAAGACCTCAACAGCTTTCACGTGGACTACTGAAATAGCCTTTTAACTGGTCTCCTTGCCTAAAGATTCCCCCCTCTCCAATCCATGCACTGTTCAGCTGCCAAGGTGATTTTTCCAAGGCACAGGCTTGACCATATCATCCACTTGCTTGAGGAGCTCCTGTGCCTCCCTATTACTTTGGGGACCAAATGTACAGTCCTCTGAGATTACAAGCTCTTTATAACCTGACTCCTTTGTACCTTTCCAATCTTCTCACCTCTTACCTCCCTTCCATGGACTCTATGGTTCTGATGCATTTTTTGGTTTACTTGTCATCCCTCAGATACAACATTCTATCTCCTGTTTCTGTCCCCTACATGCCCAGAAAGCTTTGCCCTGTCACCTTTGCCTCTTAGTTTTCTTAAATTCCTTCAAGATCGCTCAAGTCCAGCCTTCTGCCTGGTCACCTCACCTGCTAGGGTTTTTCCCTTTCAAGCTACTTTCATATACTCTGTATGTATCTTGCATGTAATTTTCATGTTGTGTCCCTCATTACAATATACTCAAGAGCATGTATTAGAGGGTTTCTTTTGGCCCTTTATATCCTTAGTCCTTTCTTAGCACAGTGCCTGGAACAAAGCAAGTGCTTAATAAATGCTTATCAAACCATGTAAGGAACTGAAGATGGTAGGAAGATAGTTGTTATCTATTGATAGAAAGCAAGGGCTTCAGAAGAGAAAGTAAGATTTGGAAAGTGAAGAGCTATGAATGGGATTTGGGATTCTGGACCATGGATTAAAATATAGCAATGATGAGCTCTTGGCCTGGGATAGGGAACACCCATCAAGGACTGGGAAGTACGTATCTGCTAGAGTCTTATAGATCTCTCAAAAAGGTATTTAAATTGAAATGGAAGGAGGAGAAAAAAAGCATATATTTATTCACAAAGGTACCAATAAAGAATAAACACAATCTAACAACAGGGTAGGGATGTAATCTAGAGGAGACAAAACCCCAAAAAGGGAGCCAGGAATAAAATTAATATAAAGTAGGGGTAATAAGGAAGGTGAACTAGAGATTCAAACAGAAGGAGAAACATTTGACCTTATAGGTATCATTGGGGCATACAGGACTCATGAAAGGGTATAAGGCTCTGGAAGGTTATATCCAGAGTCACGGTTGACAGCTTTTGTGTCTGGTCATAAAAGGGGTTTGGGTGAAAAAACCAGACCAACATGGTGGTACAGAGGATAGGGTGGTGGATCTGAAGTAGGGAAAGCTCTAGTTCAAATCTGGCCTAAGACCTTTATTAGTTGTGAGACCCTTAACCTGCCTGTTTCTTCATCTGTAGAATGGGGATAATAGCACCTGCCTCTCAGGATTATTGTGACAATCAAACGAGATACATGCAAACTATTTTGCAAACTTTAAAGCTCTATATAAATGCTAGCTACTACTATTATTATACAACTGAAGTTATCAGGTTGACTTAATAGTAAGTGACTACAATGGGGAGGAGCTACTAAAGATTATTTTAACTAATTATTCTTGTTAGTTAAAACCAGTTGTTTCTATGTTGCTGGAGCACTAAAGGTGCTCTGGACACAGAGTCATAACTGTCATAACAGAGTCTAACACATAACTAATGGAACAACTGGGAATTCGACCTAGAGCCCGGAATTTAGAGAGCAATACTGTATATTAAGAATATATATTCATGTGAAGATGTTTAGTAACTATAAGGGTGAAGCACGATGGAAAGCAATGGGGTAAAAGCCAATGGAAGGGTAAATAGAAGCCACCTTTGTCACCAGACCAGAAAAGAAGAATCCTGGCACGGAGGGATGATGTGGTCGTCATGGGGGACGCTTCAAAGATTTACATAGCTATTGCATTTATTTCTTCACAAAGCAGAGCAGCAAATATTATAAGAATTTCACTGAATGATTATTTTATCCTTCAAAAGGTAGAAAACTAAGGAGGGAAGTTGCTCTTCTGGCCCTGATTTTCACCAAAAAAATGAAAAACTGGTTATTCCTGGGGTGGAAATAATCGGCACTTCCTGGAGAAGTGGTCATTTCCACTTATGGAGTGGACAGTTGAGCACAGTCAAACACACAAAATTTGGGAAAGATTTCAAAGGTTATCAGAGAAAGGACGGAAAGGAAGGGCTTGTGGACTAAAATGCCAGAGGGACGTCAACTCAGGAAGGAAAGGAATGCTTGATAATACGGTATTTGAAAGAAAGTTTTATTGATGACTTTTTGATTTTTACACAAATAATTTCCTGACATAACACAAACGATTAAATAGAACTGATTGACACAATCATTTCTGGCACCCCTTTCTGCTGAGAGATATGAAGTGTATTTCATCATTAGTTATGATTATCATAGGTTCTGTCAAAGAGTAGAAAACCCTTTTAGCTTATCGATCATGGCTCAGTATCTTAAAAAGGTCTTCTTGAGTTTACTTTGTAAAAAAAATGTTTATGGGGATTACTGAAACAAAATCATCAGATAAAAAATACTGTCATTTGTCATCTGTAATATTGGACACAGTGACTTTTTAATGTCCCTTTTGGTGCCAACCCTATGATCCTATGTGGGACTGCTTAAGAACTGATGCAGGAGGGGCGGCCAGGTGGCGCAGTGAGTAGAGCATCGCCCCTGGAGTCAGAAGGACCTGAGTTTGGATCCGGCCTCAGACAGTTAACACACACAAACAAAAAAACCTAGCTGTGTGACCTTGGGCAAGTTAAAAAAAAAAGAACTGATGCAGGAGAAAAAGAGTCCAGCCTGATTAAAAATACATATACAATTTTGCATGGAGTATTCACAGTCTGAAGGATGAAGATCATTTATTTATTTATTTATTTTGCTTTTTGGGGGTTAAGTAACTTGCCCAAGGTCACACAGCTAGGTTTTTTGTTTGTGTGGGTTAAGTGTCTGAGGCCGGATCCAAACTCAGGTCCTTTTGACTCTAGGGGCGACGCTCTACTCACTGTGCCACCTAGCCGCCCCAAGATTATTTGTTTTTAATTGTGTTAATATGGAAATGTAGTTTTAAAAGTCCATCAGTCATGTCAAGATATAATTTTTAGGCCAACAGGAGGCAACTTTCAACATAGATGTTACCAGGGAGCACCCTTTTTCCTCCCTCTTTTTCTCATGCTGTCCTTCTTCCACTCCCTGTTTGATCCTCTCCTATTTTTCCCTTCCTCTCTCACCGTGCCTTCAATCTTCCATGAGTGCAGGGAGAAGCTTAGCCCCTCTGAAGGTAAGCAGAACTCAAGCGTTTATTTTAGGTTCTGTTGCCTCAAAGAGAAAACACCTTCATGAAAACTGAACATTTCTATCATATAGGAAAATACTTTCCCTGGCAACTCCAATTGACAATGATGTTTCCTTCTTGGAACTTTTGTTAACAGTTAAAATAAATTCCAAACAATATATCACTTAATTGTATACGCTCACCTAATTGTTGTTTTATTAGTATTAGGTTCTTCCCATCCTTCAGCTAAATCGTATGCTTCCAGAGGGCAGAAGCTGTCTTCTACTTTAACTCTCTCTCCCATGACATAAAACATAATTCTGGGAATGTAGTAGGCACGACTGATAGACCATTTTAGCATCACACTCACAAATCACATTTTTATGCCATTTATACTTGACATTAGAGTCAATATTATACTTTCCAGGTAAATCACTAGTTGTTATTGTTTTCAAATACTTCTCAGCAACACAGTGCAGTGGATAGAGGCTGTGACTAGGATTCAGGTGGATGTGAGTTCAAATTCTGCCTCTGGCACTTAGTGCCTGGGTGACCTTAGGTAAGTCACTTTACCTCATTTGCCTCAAGCAACCCTCAGGACTAAGTCATACTTGGCTGTAATCACAGATCATGCCCATACTGCCATAAAAACTTTTGGAGGTGATAAAGAACATTTGGAATCATCACTCTTTTTGTTCTACTGCTACTGAGGGAGCAGTGGCTAAGCTCAAGTCTCTGGACAGAAATGACATAGGAGGAAAGTGGCTTTTAATGTGAAGCTTAATTTGAAATCTCAGCCCAAATCCAAATGGATAAACCAGTAACTGCTTGCTGGAACCCCCCCCCCCAACTATTTTTGTACACTTTTACTTAACAGGAATGGCCAACAAATAATTATAGAGAAGACGTTACACACATATAATGGTATTTTAAAGTAAATGTTTTTCCTACATTATTTTTTGATTTGGCTTATAGACAGTAGAATTAAAGAGGTATATTTCTCTTCACTCAATTTCCAAGTTGTAGAATGTTTTCTTCATCTGTAAGGTTTCTGCTCCATCCCGGCAGTATTGTGGCATCATCTGGGCCATCTAGAACACAAAAAAATATGAAAGATGTATGAGAATCTTAAACCAAAGAATGCACATGAAGGGTGTGTGTGTGTGTGTGTGTGTGTGTGTGTGTGTGTGTGTGTGTGTGTGTGTGTGTGTGTGTGGTGGGGGAGGAGGGTCAGAACCTCCCAACAGTTAAGATCTCAGACAGTTGAGGTACCTGTAGTAAAGTCCCTGGGAAGAATAGGAATCTCTGTTAATAGTGAGCAAAACAGTGAAATAACCAATAGTTTAGCGAGATACTGGGCTGTTGAATGAAAGAATGCATCATCAACATGATTTAAGAAGTACTTTAACATTTGCAAAGTGCTTACAGACATTATCCCCAAAATAAGCCTGTGAGATGGGCACTACAGACACTACTTCCCCCATTTTGCAAATAAGGAAACTTTAGTTGAGGGATGTGGAGGGGAGGAAGATGGAAGGAATGAGTTAAGTGACTGGTTCATCTTTATGTTTTTAATGATTCTTTTTAAAATTAAATTTTCTTTTTTATTATGAACATAATGATCAACAAAACACATAATGCAATATACAAAGACTATGAATCATGAACCTGTTATATACAATTTGTTCTTTAAAAAATGGTGGTGGTTTCAGTCATATCTGACTGTGATCCCATAGACCATACTGCCCATGAGGTTTTCTTGGCAAAGATACTGGAAGGGTTTGATATTTCCTTCTCTAGTGGATTAAGGGAAACAGAGGTTAAGTGACTTGCCCAGGATTACACAGCAAGTGTTTGAGGTCAAATTTGAAATCGGATCTTTCTGACTCCACTGAGCCACCTGGCTGCTCCTTGAAAAATTTCATTTATTTTTAATTTATGGTATAAAACAAGCATTTCTATAACAATATAATTTTTAAAAAGATGACTGCATGTGAAACTGCAAATCTATTATGTACAACTTGCTATTCCTTTTAAATATATAATAAAGTCATCATGTAAATTTTTAAACATTTCATTGATGCTCTTTGCTTTCTTTTGCTCTTCTCCCTTCTCCTGGAAGTGGTCAAGGAAAGCAACTCAACATGTCAGTCCCTGATGCTGCTCCTCCTCTCATCTTTCACTTCTCTGCCAAGAGACAGGAGGCACCCTTCATCATCAGTCTTCCAAAATCATGACTGGTCGCTATGGTGATCAGGTTCTGAATGTTCTTTCAAAGCTGTTCACTAATAATGTAAGTATCTGAGTGTCTCCTAAATTATCCAAAGAAATAGCATCTTGTATTCAGTATAATTTTAGTGGAAAGTATATCCCATTTGGAGTTTTTGAACAGAAGTGCATATAAGGTATATGGTGTGTAAAGGTACACATTGTAATTCAATTAGTTCTGAAAATTTAGGACCTTAAGAGAGATATATGGGTACGAGCAGGTTATGACACATAAAGAATTATGAAGGAGAAGCAGCATAAAGAACGTCATCAATGAAATGAAGGCTTGTCAAAGGAGATGGGCTTGCTCAAGATGGGTGAGAGTGAGGGATAAATAATAAAGAACCACTGGTATGTTTATGAGAACTTTATGAGATAACGTGGCCAATGGAGTCACCAGGATGGGTAGGCACACCTGGGTTGTAGCACGCACCATTGTGGGGGGCAGGGCACAGCCGCATTGTTAAAATCACCAAGATTTTAGGTAGCTGAAGAACTTAAAAGCCAGAAGGCACCTCAGTGATTATGTCCAATGCCCTTATCTCTGAGGTATGTGAGGTGCTCTAGGAGGTCACCAAGCGAGGTAACTACAGACCAAGCTCTCTTTCTTTGATTCATGAGAACACCTACTTTCTTGACCAGTTATAACAAAGAATGGGAAGCACTGGGATTGTGGAGAAATTAGAACAGTTATGCCAATGAAATGATCCACAGTCAGAGACTAGGATTATCTAGAAAAATGCAATTAAAGAAATTAATATGGCGGTATTTGTGAAGAGCATGAAATGCCTAGTGTACATCAACAACATATAGAAGGAAACTCCAGAAAATACACTTATGGAAGCAATAGGAATTTCAAATAAACAGTAAACGAACATCATGTAGGCAACTGAGACATTTATAACAAAGAATGATCAGAAATGTAAGGAAAAATGACCAAGTTCCAAAACTTAAGATTTTCATAGGATTTATGTGACCCATATGAAAGTAGTTAGGTATGCAAATATTCTTAAAAAAAGGAATTACAGGGAGTGTATAATCAGGATGTTTCATACTTTGGAAATACAAAGGTATTAAAATATCTGGGGAATATTCTGTTTTAAAAATGAAAGATGGGGTTTGAATACAAGCTGAAGCCTGAAGCTATACATACTTGGGTTTATTAAATGCAGAGACACAAATGGGTTTATTTTTATAGCTAGAAACAACTGGAAGGGAACTTCTTTTCTTGAAGGATAGGCGATATTTCTTCACAAGTCAAAGACAAAGGACAAAAACATTGGTATGAGTCTTTCAAACTGCCAAGCAACTCAGAGAACCATAAGCTTATTAAAGTTGAGGGAACCTCAGAGATCATTTGTATTCCCAATGTTTATCTTCCTTCCCCCACTTTATAAATGAGGAAAGTGAGGCCCTGAGAAGTTAACTGACTCACCCAAGTACACAAAACTGGTAAGAGGCAGAGCTGAGACTATCGAGTCTCCTAACTCCTAGGTCAGTATTTTTTTCCCCAAGTTAATATTCTGTCTCTCCTTTTCCGTTGTTTAGACTTTTAATTTCTTCCTCTGAAATATTTTCAGTGAAAAGGATAAAGGACTGCTATCTTTACAAAGAACATTTTAAAAGTTCTATGTTTAGTGAGCAGAAAAAATCCCATGAACATTCCCATATACAGAGTACTACATATAAAACCTCCGCTCCGTAGCACGACTTTTTAAAGTGTACAACAAGTCCGACACATTACTTTCTTTTTTTAAATTTAAAATTATTTTATTTTTAGTTTCATATTCTCTCCTTCCCACACACTGACAAGGCAAGAAATACAAAACCATTACAAATAGGAAATCATGCAAAACAAATTTCTGCATTAGCCATGACCTGAAAAAAGAGAGAGAAAAAAAACTGAAGAAACAAACATGCTTCAATCTGTATTTTGAGTCCACCAGTTCACTCTGGAGATGGATAGCATTTTTCATCATGAGTCCTTACTGTGGTGGGTCATTATTTTGATCAGAATTACCAAATCTTTCACAGTTAATCATCTTTACAATATTGCTGTTACTGTGTAAATTGTTCTCCTGGTTCTGCTCACTTCACTTTGCATCAGTTTTTCTAAGTCCTTTTACAGGTTTTTCTAAAACCCTCCACTTCATCATTTCTTGCAACACAACAGTATTCCATTAATTCATAACTATAACTTGTTTAGATATTCTGTTATTGATGGGATCCCCTTACTTTCCAATTCTTTGCCATCACAAAAAAGAACTGCTTTAAACATTTTTGTATGTAAGCGTCCTTTTCTTTTTCCTTTAATCTCTTTGGGGTATAGACCTAGCAGCAATATTGCTGAGTCAAAGGCTATGGATGGTTTAATAGCCTTTGGGGCATAGTTCCAACCATTTTTAGGAATGGCTGGACTAGTTCACAACAATGTATTAGAAATACCCATTCTCCCACATCCCCTCCAGTATATGTCATTTTCTTTTTCTGTTACCTTAGCTAATTTGATGGGTGTGAAGTGATACTTCAGAGTTGTTGTAATTTGCATTTCTCTAAATATTAGTGATTGAGAGCATCTTTTTATACGACTATTGATAGTTTTAATTTCTTCCTCTGGAAACTACCTGTTCATATCCCTTCATCATTTATCAATTGGGTTACAAATTTGGCTTAGTTCCCTATATATTTGAGAAATGAGGCCTTTATCAGAGAAATATGCAGCTAAGATTCTTTCCCAGCAAAGTGTTACTTTTTGGTTTTTGCTTTTTTTTTGGAGGGGGAGGGCAGGGAAATTGGGGTTAAGTGACTTGCCTAAGGTCACACTGCTCTAGTATGTGTTAAGTGTCTGAGGTCACATTTGAACTTAGATCCTCCTGACTCCAGGGCCATTGCTCTATTTACTTAGCTGCCCCCAAGTGTTACTTTAAAGTTATATTACTAGTCTATGCTTCCTGCTGAACTTTTCTTCTGTGCATTAAAATAGTTTAAAGAGAACCCTCCTTTTTTGGCATCTCTATTGCTAGCCTTCATCTCTCTTCTATGCTCATACTTCTTCCTAAAGCTCACCACCAATCAAAACGAACAGACAAATCCTGGTGACAAAGAGGACCTGGCCAAACAGAACAGACCCACACAGTGGCCATCTTCCCCTGGCCTGAGCTCCTGAGTTCTTTGTGCTTCCTCACAGGCCTCTTGTAGCTGTTCTGATCAGAGGTCTTAAGTTCTTCACCCTGAAGGTCACAGACTCTTCATCTCTTCCAAGGATTCTGGCTGAATTTTTGCCCGAGCTGTGTGTTTTACTTTGAGGTTTTGCGTGTAGACATTTTGAAGTCATTCGCTTCATATCCTGAGTGTCCCTGTTACCCATACTAGGTTTTTATGGTAGGAGTCTTTTTTGTGTTCATTTTCCTTGCCTAATTCCTAACTTCAGACTTGGCACTAAGGCCAGGCTCTGCATACTTCTGCTGGGAATGTCTGGGTTGGTTTAGTCACTGCTTCTTCTAGGGTACTAAGTGTTATGTTCCAGGATATCAGAGACATCTCTGGCTGGGGACCTGCAATCTTTGAATGCTTCCAAAGTGGTCGGATTCCAGGCAAAATCTGATTGCTGCCCCCTTGGTTTGAACTTTGCAAGTTCCTTGTCCTGCTCCTGACCAAAAGGTCTGTAGGGCTGCCCCTTGTTGGAGTTCCAGGAGATGGCTGTTGGACTCAGTTATTATCAGCCAGCTGGAAAGCTCTGCTGGTTCAGTGACAGAACAG
The DNA here is from genome assembly GCA_011680675.1 of Gymnobelideus leadbeateri. NCBI lineage: Eukaryota > Metazoa > Chordata > Mammalia > Diprotodontia > Petauridae > Gymnobelideus > Gymnobelideus leadbeateri. The sequence continues at coordinate 165,447 of WOXC01011778.1, read as the reverse complement.
TATTAGGCTTCCCTTGGATCTGGGATTCTTGACTCGGTTATTCTTCTGCAACCTTCAGAATGGTCTAGATGCTGGAAATGAGACTCCATTGTGCTCCTGAGCTACGAATCACATAGATGTTGCTTATTTCTCAACTTGCTTCTCAATGCTCCTTGCTGGGTACACAGCCTTAAGGCCTGTAACCACTCTTAAATCTGGAATACCACTGCCCTTAGGGGCAGGCTTCCTCCTTAGTCTGCCCTGGATCTGGGACTTGGAACTAGGTAGTAAGCAACAAATGGCATCTGTTCTTGCACCCTACACAAACAGAGGCTTCTCTAGGCTGAATCTGGGACCTCTTCTTGCTCTGGTGCTTACAGAACCCTCTTTCTACTCTGGAATGTTCCATGTGACACACTTTTGGCTAGACCCTGTCCCCAGAGCCCCAGTCCTCTTTGTCTATTTGGACCTGCACTAGGAAAACAACTCACTGTGATATTTTTCTTGGATTTCCCAATTAAGATTTTGTTTGGTATATTTTCTAGATCTGTTTGGAGGAGTTGTGGGCCTGTGTGTGTGTGTGTGAGAGGGGAGGGTAGGTTGCTGTTCTTTTTCCTGTTACATGTTGGCTTCATCTCCAAATAGCTTTATAAATTAGGATTTCTACTACTCCCTCTCAACAGCTTCTTTACAAGTTTTCTATATGAAGTACTTCATGCCCGACTGCATCACAGAACCAAAATTCTATCTTTGTGTTTCACTTAACAACAACAACAACAACATACCACCATCCACTCTTGGTGTACAAATAATTAATGAAAATAAGTAATAAAAAACAGAAAATGAGTCACAGTGGGATGACTCATAGCTAATATTTCATAGCAGCCAGTTCTCATATGAAGAAAGCCAGATAACTTTTGTTTAACCTCTATTCAAGCCCCAGCATTTGTGAAGCACTCCCACTTTTTTAGGAGAGGGACAGTGAGGAGGGTTCCAATCTGTGATTTCATCAGTGTAGGGAATTCCCAGTGTATAAAGTCCCTTTATCAAGCAGGCAGCTCACCTGCAATGTATTCTTTAAGAGTTATCTAGGCCACTTCGAAATTAAGTGACTTCTCGATGGTTTCAGTTAGTTAAGTGTTAGAGGAAGTTCCTGCACCCAAGTAATCATGACGATAAGGCCAGTCATTTATCCATTCTGCCATGCTGCTTTTAGTGTATTAAGCATTAAGTGAACAAACAGGTGAAGTTTAATTCTCTTTGTTTAGGACAGTGAAGCAGAAAATAATCCCCCTGTTGTGTGAAGAAAGTTTTCAAGGAGATTTCATAAAGCATACCATTAAAATAAGCCAAGAATACTTTTAAAACATGTGTAATTGCTTAAATAACATTCTAATTAAATGCTTAAATTACAGTTCTAGAACTGTAGAATCTTAGAGATGGAAGGAACCTGAGGGGTCCAGTATAATGAATTCTTTGACTAGTACATACACATTCCTTCTATACAATCCTTGACAAACTGCCAGCTAGTCTTTGTTTAATGGGATGCTTTTTCTGGTTATATTTTTGCAGCCACTATTTCGTTATTTTTTTGGTAACAATATTGCCCCGAATAAGAATGTTACTGAGAGTAAATGTTTAAGATAATCATTTTGTAGTGAATTTCTTTCCATAAATCTGGGTCATCTTGTATTATGTTTAGAATACTTTCATATATCCAGGATAAGTTTTTAAGGTGTTATTGGAACAATAAAAAAATGAACATTTAAATTTATTCCTGACTGTAAAAGCACTGTTTTGAATTATTTTATAAGCAGTAGCAGACTGGTCCAACAAAGTACAAAATATAGCAGAAGCCGTATGTATGTAATATGCATTTTATGTTCTAAACTACCAGATTAGTAAATCTACCCAACAGCTTAAATTGCTTTTACATCTTCCTTAACACTGTGGTAATAACAAGCCTAGAACTCAAAACTCCTTCACTAGGGTCAGCCACTAAATTTAAGAATGACTTCCTGAGGAGATAAATAAAAATACTGCCCAGCAATTACATCGTGATAGTGCCCATTCACCTTCCAGAGACACCTGGTTTACATATTTTTAAAGAAATATGTGTTAAGGAACTATATAGGTTCTTTATATAACTTGCAGTCATCCCAGTCTTCTTTTTTTTTCTACATTATAGATGCCTGGACTGAATCCCACAAAGGAGTAAATGACACTGGTTTAGCTAACTTACTGACCTATTCTCATTAAGTGAAATTATACCCCACTTCTTCTTCTCTCCTATGAAGGTTCGTGGCAATGTTTCTATTATAACTACGGGCTGGCAAGTTTCAGTGGTAAAGTGATTATATACTGCCTTGTTGATATTACTGTTCTTAAGCCACTTCAACTTTCTAGCAAGATTTAATGTATAGCATTGTTAAAAGCTGTATGAAAAAATTTAAATCCATACTTTAAACAGTTAAGAAAGAATATCTAAAATCTGCCCAGGCCTTAAATGAGTCTCAAGTAACATAGTTCATACAGTCAACAAAAATTCAAGAAGGGAAAATATAAAGACTAAACAAATATCACTACTAGGTATTTGCCTCGAGCTTTTCACCTAAAAGATCTCAAAGCATTTAGCAAATATTGACTCAATAGATCTGAAAAGATTAAGAGCAAAGTAAATTATTTTTGTTTTTATTCTTTTTTTTTTTTTTTGAGGGGCGAAGGCAAGGCAATTGGGGTTAAGTGACTTGCCCAAGGTCACATAGCTAATAAGTGTTAAGTGTCTGAGGTTGGATTTGAACTCAGGTCCTCCTGACTCCAGGGCCCACGCTCTATTCACTGTGCCACCCAGCTGCCCCAATTTTCATTTTTATTCTTAAATGACTGCTATGGTCAATGACCTTTTGAATTCCAACTTTGTATCCCAACTATCTTTATCTTTGCAGTAAAATCATTAACCAGTTTAGACTTATTGAACATACGTTGATAGACCATGATATTTAAATGCTTTTAAGGTTTTGCTCTAAAAGATAAAACACAGAAAATCATAAAATTATAGAGTTAAGCTGGAAGTGACTTTAGAGATTGCCTAGTCTAGGCTCCTCCTTTTACAGGAGGAAAGTCAGTACCAGGGTCTAAGGAATGCCATTTCATTTTGGCCTAGAGCAATCTATTTTTTTTTTAAACAGTCCAAAAGCAGATGCTATTTATTTACCTGGAAGTATGCTGGAATCCTCTTGTCCTCTGGCTTTGTTCTTCTGACCTATATCTTCTACCTAAGAGATATGTACAAAAATAAAATCCAAGCCTTATAATTCAATCACTCAAAATAGTTCAATTAGGAAAAATAACACATAGCTAAGTGTTTACCAAAAATATCTGTTTGGGAAGCAGAACTTTGTTCTTCTTCAGTAGTTGCCGCCTGTCACTATCGCCCCCCGGGCCCCCACAATTATCCTATGGTCTATAAAGTGGGGGTCAATTAATTAAAAGAGGCAGAGCTGCTGGTGGGGAGAGTAGAGCTGAAGCTTCTCCCTTTAGGAGAGGACAAAGTTGTCCCGTTAACACCAATCCCAACCATCTGCATCATATCTAGACACTTATCGCTGCCAATGACTTTTGGAACTGGAAATTTATATGCAGATGGCTTTCAGGTAGAAATTTTGCCAAGTAGGGGAAAAACAATGTGAAGCTTTCCATAGTCCCTACAGTATTCCTTCCCTCCATTCCTAGAATTCAATCATCTTTTGCTTTCTTGATAGGGAGTAGATGGAAGAGAATTCTGCTGTAAGAGCTCCAACCTCACAAAGAACAGTATGATGTGGAGTCAATAAAAAGGATGAAATTTTTGAAAAGTCAGTGACTTTCTGACCAATGACCTCCACGCTTGGTTATGCTAATAATCCACTGACAGCAGATACACAGCTCCTGGGCCCATATTGAAAGGATTTCCAGTTTAGTAGGGCTTCCATAGATCTTTGAAGACCCAGGGTTAACTTCCATAACACAATGTAACACATCAGAGGAGGGATTTAGTGAAAGTTAACATTTAATATATAAGCACAAGTCTCACAGGGCACATGTTAATTCAGGAGGTTGTTATCCAAAGTATTCTCCCTTCCTGGGTTACAACCGTTTGGCTGATTTCACTGCTAGATCACACCTCCATCAGGGGTTGTATAGGAGGGGAAACTTGAATCTAGCAAACTGCCACTTGGTTAGCATCTCTGGCAAAAGGTTGTTAAGGCACAGGTTTAAAAAAAAGGCCCAAAATGAAGTTTCCAAGTGATTTACTAATTATACTATTTCAATCCCCTATTACCATGGCCAATCAAGATCTATAAAAGTGTCTGCACAAACCCTATTCTACCTAGTAAAGTATTAACAGAAACACGAAAATCCACAGGAAGATTGGTGAATTGGTAGTTACCATGTGTGGGATCTCACAGATCATTTATCACCAGCTGGCCCATGCAAAGGTATCTAACAGCAGGGAAAAGGTTAAGCATTTCTCACTTCAGCTGCAGTTTTGTTCTTTGACCACCAGTTAGCATTTAAAAAGTTCTAAGTAGGCTTTGATGTTTAACACCTCCCCGAGGTTAATAGGGATGATGGGGTTCACACCTCGGTGGTTACCATTGTTTACAGGGAGAAAGTTTTCTGCCAGGCCTTGCTTAACAATGGAAGATAGCCACACATTTACGAAGGAATGGCCCCCTCGTCTGCAAAGACCATCCAAGGCCTGTGATTTTCATGTTTACCCTTACCCAGCCAAGGGAGCAGGCTTAACCCTTACCAATACAGGGACTGGAAAACTCAGAGCCTCTGAGGGCTTGCCATCAAAGGGTAACTATTTTTACCCCACAATGTTGATTTTGGAGGAGAGGTTAGTTCTTTTGTTGGCACAAACAAACCCCACTTCCAACACTGTTCTAGGAATATAGATATCAGCCTAGAATCTGGCGCTTCTTTGCTTTTCCATTGCGAATTCTATGAAACATGGCTAAGAAAAGTCCAAAGGACAGGGGAACTGAGGTAGGCAAAATTCGACTGAAGATGACCCTGTGACTATAGTTTTCAGAAAAGGCTTTCTTCACAGAAGTTGAAACTAGAGGAGAAAATTTCTTGAACAAAATATTCACTGCTTAAATCCTAGCAAAATATTCCATATAGTATGGACCTTATCCAGCTACCTGAATTGAGAAAACAAACACAGGAAAAAGGAATTGTATATTCACCATCATATGGGAAAACACAACTAGAATGTTCCCTGGCATTCCTAACACAAGGTCTATGGATCTCCCTACATTTCTAAACTCTTTGACACAATACTAACCTAATCATTTGATACTGTAATTGTTGCTTTCAATACGAAGATCTCACAGTGCTAAATTTTCCAGCCCTCTACTTTAACCTGAACTTCCAGCATGGTGATATTCTTTTGTGTCAAGACTTACCCTTCTCCCAACAGGGCAAAAGTAGATTTCTTCAAAATTCAAAGCCCTACTTGTTAAATTTCAGCCGAGTCCTTGGATTCTAGTTCCTGAGGTCATTAGTTTCTCATTGTTCCTAAGCAACAAGAGGAGCACCTTAGACAACACTTGCCCCCTCTTGCCGGCAGCCAAAGCACCTAAGCCCTGTTGGCACCGAGGTCCAGATCTGACAAATGTTTCTCAGAATTCAGTTATCCCTCTTGACATTTTAAAAAATCAAACCTGTAATATGATGTAGTGAGACTTAGGAAGGGCAAAGACCCACATAGCTGATGGGTAAAAAAATGATCTACTGACAATACTTCTGGAAATATAATATTTTGTATTGTATTTTTTCAGGACATAAGAATGAGAGGGAGATTATTCAGTGAATTTAAATGTTCTGACACCTTTCGTTTCCTTCCTACCTCCCAAAGTTTAACTTTTCAATTATCTGTTAAATTTCTATACTGATAAACAGAATATTACGTTGAGTATTTGAGTTAAATTTCTGTAGTCCCAGGATAGAGCCACCTACCCAGTAAGGGTTCAATAAATATTTGATAGTAAGGTGAACACAATAGGTTGACAGATAGCAATGTTATTCCCTTTGCCTTATACTTCATTAACTAGACAGAACTAATTAGTACGGAATACTCTCTAGTATTTAAAAACAACAACAACAACAATACTAACACCAGGGAATTAGACTTTAGCTTCAGTAGTTGCTCTACTCAAATGATGACTACCTATAACCTGGGTTTTTGCAACAGCCACACACCTAAGTACTTCTTTCTGAACTTAAAATGACTGAGCTGAGACTGTTGCTGAAGGTTTCCTATTTCTGAATGGGATCATCATTCGGAGAGTTTACTAGAAGACTGTACTGGGCATGAGCAACAGATATAAGAAAAGAAATATGTGATAATTTATAATATATTCAATTAATTAAGAAATCACTGGAAATGAGAACAACTTCCTAAAGGGCCAAAACAAGTGAGATCAAATGATAATAGTGCTGCTAACAACTGATTAAAGTTAAAGCACAAATCCTTCTCTTTCTCTGTGATTCTTTTCTTTTCTTCTTTCTCTCCCTTCCTTCCTTCCCTCTCTCCTTCCTTTCTTCCTCTCTCCCTCCCTCCTTTGTTCCCTCCCTCCTTCTTCTCTCCCTCCCTCCCTCCCTCCCTTCCTCCCTTCCTTCCTTCTTTCCCTCCCTCCCTCTGTGAACTCTGACTTCACAAATGTTGGGAATTCCAGAGGTGGAAACCTTCTCCACTGATGCAGATCAGCAACTATGGCACTTGCCTGGGATTCTAAGATAACTACAACAACTCACATTTATGTGGCATTTTAATCTGGAAAAGCAATTTACATACATTTTTCATTTGAGTATCACAACAGCCTATTGCTGTGAACTATGTACTATTAGTCTGCTCATTTTGACAGAAGGAGGAGGAGCCCTGGCAGTGATCTGCTCAGGGTCACGCAGTCAAAGGGCAGGGTTTGAATTTCTGACTTCAAGGCCCAGCCTTCCTAGCTCGTGAGCCAGACTGTCTCTGAGGTTAGGTGACTTGCCACTGGTCACAGGGCTGGTGTGTATCAGAGGCAGGATGTGAACCTGGGCTTTCTTGACTCCTGCCCCCAGAACTTCTCTTAATAGTCTACAAATGTAAATATTCACAAATATATTGGTAAATGATATGTGCCTGGTAATAATCACCCTGTTAGGTGATTTTGTTTAATTGTAAATGTAAATTTGATCTTACATTATAAACAATTTATGATAACCTTTTATAACACTTAGCAGAATGCCTTACATATTAATGTTTGAATTTAATTATTATAGGAACAATAAGAATAATGAAAAATTGCTTTGTTCTCTCTAGAAGTTTCCAGTCTCATACAGATTGAGCAAATTAGTCCTGCACCACATATAACAAGATGGCAGTCTTATTCTTTTCTTCTCTAGGGCAGGGTAAATTTCACCACTAAACTCTTGGAAGCCAACCATTACGTACTACTTTAAGTTCTGAAACTACATATTAATAGACTGAGCAATGATAATCTTAGGGATATAGATAAGACTGGCTATAATGAACCCGTAGGTCATTTATATCAGCAATGTCAAATTCACAGCTAATTTGTGGTTTTCTAATTCGATATGTGGTCAGCAGGGATCTGTTTCTATTGGAGTTTGGCACTACTTATCTACATGACTTGGCTTGCACAGTGACTGCTGGACATGTTTACTTGGATGCCACAGAAGCATATGGATGTCTGTGTGTCAAAATGGAGCTCATTATATTTCTCTTCAAACCCATCCCTCCTCCAATTTCCTGTTTTCCCTGGTTTAGGGTACCACCCTACTAGGGACATAGGTTCTCAACCATGAGGTGGCCCTTAACTCTTCTCCCTCCATAATTACCCATAACAAAACAGTTCCCAAGTCTTGCTGATTGTTCCTCCACGACATCTCTCACATCTGTCCTCTTCTTTCTACTTACACAGTCTCTACCCTAGTTCAAGTTCTCATAAACTATCACCTAAACTAGTACATTAGACCTCTAAATGCTCTCTCCCTGCTTCCAGTAGCTTTTTCTTCTTCCCAACCCATTCTCCACAGAAGTGCCAAATTATTATTACAGAAACACAGGTCTTACCATGTCACTCCCTACTCAAAAACCTCCAGTGATTCTTGATACCTTTAATATAAAACTGGCCGTTTTCAGCCTGATTTTAAAAGCCCTTTACAATTTCACTTCCATGTTTGCTTTTCTAGTGTCACAACATATTACTCCCCTTTATGCACTCTTTATTTTAGTCAAACTAAAAGATTTTCCCCTTCCACAACATTCCATCTGTCCTTTTTGAGGCTTTGCAAAGGTAGTGTTCCATATCTAAAATACACTCTCTGTCTCCATCAAAGAATGCTAGTCTTAAAAAGATGGGTTTTTGCTTCAGGGAGAAGCTTGGGATCATTAAAAACATGGTATGATTTCCCAAGTGCAACCCAGTCTGCTCTCTTTCTTCTATTCAATTCTGAGTTCAGTTCATTGTCTATTAAATATATGGGTTGTCCATCCCACTCTATATCATGATTTGGGTAATCAATACTCTTCATATGCTTGGTTTACTTTCTCCCTTGCCCCTCCCCAACACTCAGACAATTAGGCTGAATGTTTTTGGGGGAAGAAAAATATTTGGATGGGATCTGATCCTGTGACTGTGAGGAACTTTTGGTATGAAAAAAGTACATCAATGCAGATTAGAAACTTCTCTTGAACTTATGGTTAGAGAGCTGCAGAAGTTAGGTGAGTTGCCCATGTTCACATAGCTAATGCATGCCAGGGAAAGGACCTGGATATAGGTAATGGCCAGCCCGCAATCTAATATGTCTAATATGTCAAGCTGTGTCTCAAGTGGAAATTTACCTTATTTAGGAGGCTTTAGAATGTTCTGGGCTTGGGTCAGTAACCACAAACAGGAATATCTGGAGGACCTAACTTGTCTCTATAGGGAATTCCTTTTCTAAGTGGCTTCTGAGTTGGGAATCCTTCAAGACAATGGCAAACATCTTTCGTGAGAATAGTTCTCCTGGTTTTATGTTTTGACACTTATAATCAGGACTCATCATCATCTCTTGTATTTTTCTGGTAATCTGTGATAATTTTTACATATACATGGAAGATACCTGTTGGAAGAGAAGCTTTAAGGTGGCATTTTGTTCTGCCAAATTAGAGGTCAAACAATAACCCTAAAGGGAATCTCGTATTTTCTGTACTGTTTAGTCAACTGGGTGACATTAAAGATGGGAGTATGCTGTAGAATATTGCTTATGAAAGCCTATCTGTTCCTGTTCATATCTTTGTCAAGGATGCCCTTGATATGTGTGTACATTATTCTCATAAAGATGTTGTAAGGATAGGAGAACTCCTATTCTGTATCCCTATGGGGGAATCAGTAGTTGGTAGCTACTGATATTATCTCATTTGATTTTAGTAATAATATCTTTTTTCTAAGCATTTGTTATTATCCTCTCTTCTTTCAGATACTTTGAGTCAGTCTCTCAATGACCCAAAATTGTGTTGCCTTCAGTCTGAACATAAACTGTACTTTGTCTCGTCCTGATAATTTCCTCCTCTTGGTTTTCCTTAGTGCCACTTCTACTTTCTCATGCAGCAAACTGAAATTCGATTCTTGAGGCAGTGGCTCTGCTGTCAGTGATGGGAAGAATAGTTTCTTCCATTAACCTTGAAAAATCTTTTCCATTTTCCACCTGTATACTATATCCCTTGCAACTTCAACTCTAAATATTCTTGATATGATTTAACTTAACTTGATCTTTTGCTAAACTTAAATGTGCTTTTCCCCCTCCATTATTCCTCGAGATGATCCTGCCTACAATTTCCCACCAAGTTCCTTTATAAGATTTTACAGAGCTGATACTCCAAGTCAGCTCTCCCTTGGACTACTGCAACAGCCTCTTAATTGGTCTCTCTGCTTCCAGCCTTCTCCTTCCCCAAACTATCCTCCACACAGTAATTAAATTTAATATTATTAAGATACTGGTCTGATGACATCACTACTCAAAAATCTTCATTGGCTTTCTACTAGGGTAAAAAACCATAACCACTGTTTTGGCATTTAACACTCTCCAGAATCTGGCTCCTATCTACTTTTCCAGATTTATTTAATATTCTTTCTCTTTGCACACTCAGGTAGAGAGACATCTCTTAAAATCCTTAGCTTCCTTCAAGGATGGGTTTAGGAGTAATCTCCTAAAAGAAGGCTTTCCTGTTTGTCTCGGTTGTTAGCAATGCCTCTATATACTGATACAGTAATACAACAAAAGATTCGACCCAAGCCAACAAGCATTCATTGCAAGGCATGATGCTAGATGGGGAAGGAATTAGGTATATTCTCCACATCTGTAAGGAGTTCATATCAGAGAAAAATACTAATAATAGCTAACATTTATATAGTACTGTGCTTTTTTGTTGTTGCTCCATTCTTTCAGTTGTGTCCAACTCTGAGACCCCATTCAGGGTTTTCTTTGCAAAAGATACTGGAGTGGTTTGTCATTTCCTTCTCCAATCCATGTGTCACATATGGAACTGAGGCAAAGAGGATTAAGTGACTTGTCCAGGGTCACATAGCTAATAACTGTCTGAGGTCAGATTTGAATTTAGGAAGATGAGTCTTCCTGACTCTAAGGTTGGCACTCTATTCACTGTACCACCTAGCTGCCCCATTTTACTGTTTACAGTCTTCTTTACAAATATCTCATTTGATCTTCACAATAACTCTGTGGGGTAGATGCTGTTGTTATTATTATTATCATCATTATTATTATATTATTATCATTATCATATATCATTATCATATTATTATATTATCATCATTATTATTATCATTATTATAATCCAATTATTATGATATAATAATAATAATATAATCTATAATTATAGATCAGGAAATTGAGGCTGAGAGATTAAGTAACCTGCTTAGGATCACATGGCTAGTGTCTAAGGAAGGATTTGAATTCGGGTCTTTCTGATTCCAATCTAATACTCTGTCCCAGGCCATTTAGCTGCCTTTAATCTAAAATAAATAGATATTTTAGACACACATATGCTACATCTTGCTTTGTATTAAAATAAGAAACAAACTATGTCCATGGCAATTATGTCCAAAAATGTCATGCTTTCCAATGATACAGTATTCCAGAAAAAGGGGTCTTTCCCCTTTGCTTTTAGGGTAGGGATAAATTCACCTATCATTTCCTGTCTAGTGCTCAGCTACTGAACTATCATGCTGACTGAGTTAAAATAATTCAATACATATTTGAATTAATGTAAAGAAAATCTCTTCCTTCAGTCCCAGTTATATGCCAGTAACATAAATATATAGATGATCTAATTTCATTTCTGCCTTTGTAAACTTGGTGCTTAGCATAGAGCTTGGCACACAGCTGATAATAAATGTTTATTGACTGACTGCCTGTTACTTGATAAAGGAGAAATCATACTTATATTCATACTGTACTAGAATTTAGAGAAGAGGATGGAATGTTGCTAAGCACAATGAATTAAACCATCTGAAAGCTATGCTGGATAGCTGGTGGCATTATTTGGCAAACCTCTGAAGGTTAAATTAGTTCAAGTGAATCTCTAAAATAACTTTAAATCCAAACCTTTGCAGTTTTCCCCTTTCCTAGTTTTAATAATGGAACATTTTAGAATGCTTTGCATGACCTATGTTCAAAACAAAAATTGCACTTGGTTTTAGTTAGGTATTACATTAACAATTTCTGAAACATTTGCAAGTTTTTAAGGTCATAATGTAAAAAACTAAATCATGATTTAGACTGAGAATAATGACGTGTTTGCACAGTACTACTATTTGAAAGGATAAAATTATAAATTTGGAGTAATTTAAAAGTCTATAGAGTTAGACTGTCAACAACTGTTTCGAATTTAGGTCTAAAATGTAGATGTGTGGTTCTCCTTGTATTTAAAGTGCAAATTACTGTGTACCCAAGTCAGCTTAACATCTGCATTAAAACCAGATATCATCTGTATTACAGATGTAAGATGTAAAGGATTTGTTTTTATTTCCCAGATTACATTGTAAGGTTTTTACACAGTATAAGCCAAGTCACGGAAAAACTCAGAAAAGTGTTACTAGTGTGCTGTATTTTATTAGGATTGACTTAAATGGACATATGTGTATACGACTATTATAATAGTTTTCTATCATTTAAATACAAAATTATAACAAAATGGGAAGATTATGTTCAGCAGGTGATAAAAAATTAATAAACTATGAAAAGACCAAAAAATATGGAATTTATCTGTATATCTACCATACTAAGGAATGTAAATTAGATATGTATCAATTGTAAGTATGTTTGATGCCATCCTAGGAATTTATTCTTTACCTGAAGGCCCAGTTTCAAATCTAGACGGCCCAGGGCCTCTCCACTGGCGTCCTTGGTTGGGATTATGATACAAAGATGAAAAACGAGGCTGATGTGATCTCTGGAAACTGGAGCCCCATCTTCTGCTTTCTGACTCTAAGAGGACACATTTATTATATTAACATCTATCAAATGTCATGTTCAAAACTATATATCAAATACAGCATAGTCTGGTAAGGGAGTATCCAGTTCTACAATGAAACATGACTCCACTTTATTGAAAAACAGGGGAGCCCTACCATTATCAACTAATTGATCACAGATATCCTAGATATGATTGCCACAGGGTATATTCCCTCCCTGAAGCCCTCAGAAATTTTCACTGAAGGGGAGTGTGGCCAGAAGACATTGCATGTAGTATGGCGAGCAGGAAATCTCCACCTCCACCCTTCCTCATATCTGCGCTGGTAGGCCTTTATTAGTAGGACCACCTCACTTCCTTCCATTACAGGCCTCAAGGGAGAGTGCAGAGTGGTGTTTCTCTTCCAAAAGTTTGGCTACCCTTGTTCTAAAGGATATTAATGTATTTATAAAAATTTTAAACTTAGAAAAAACTCTTACTCTACTTCCTGGTTGATATTTGCCTGGTCCTATTATTTCTATTTATCCCATGTACTAAACACTTTGGTTATGCTGTTCATTGATTTATACCAATCCTTCTCTAGCCTCAAAAACTACTGTAACATGATAAGGTAACAGAAAACCAACCCAAGAAGACAAGGGGGTTCATCTCAACATAAATCTCAGCAATCCAGTTATAAATTACTGAAGCTGCTCCTGGGTGTGTGGCACAGTCTCTAGCATGGCATCAAACCAAAGAGGTATTTTAAAAAGATACTTTTTGCAGATAGTGAGAGCTGAGGACAAAAAGCTAAGCACTCACACTTGGAAGAGGTTACCTGCTTGACCCCACCCATCCCCTGACAGGTGACCATTTCCTCATTCACTGAGAATGAGATCATGGGGTTAAAAAATTCTTTTATTCTTTTACCTCTCATGTCGCCTGCCTTTTCTTAACAAGTAAAACAAAATGGGTTCCTAATAAATGAATATCAGAGTGGGAAGTGATTGTGCCACTGTGCCATGCAACAGTGTGGTTGTTAGTGGGCCAAGTGCCTGTGAGAACTATGCATGGGAAACTCCCATTTCTGGCTAGTCCACTGGCAATACAAGAAAAGGGAAGAAGAACCCAATAGACTCTCAGTAGTGGAAAGGGAAAGAAAAATAACGAAGTGGGCTTTCCTCTCCTTGCTTTGAGTTTCCTTTACCAGCCAGAACACTCATTCCTTAACCCTCATCCTCAAGATGATGTTTTTTTTCTTATTGATTTAGTAATTTCTATTCTCTCTCTCTCTCAAGGGACTGAAATTTGCCATGAAGACTGGCCATTCTTAACTTCTCAAAGCAGCCAGGAAAGTAGGATTTGTGAGAGGTGTTCTTTTATTCCATCTGCAAAAAGAGAAAGATGGAACTGCTGTAATTATTGTCATAATAAGTGCCTTAATTTCAGAGAAGCCTACAGAAAGAGGTGGGAAGGGCTTTCTTTAAATGTTATTGAAAAAAATTTATAATTAATGGAAGGTGAGTGGTTCCTTTCTGAACATGTTTTACTATAGGACCAGAACTTAACCCTAAATCACTAGCTATAGACCTACAATTTTACTTCAGGTCTTTCCTTTAATTTATCCATCTTTCACTACTATTTTTTTTCATACCCAAGGGAATTAGAGTTTTTGTAATAATTCTTTAAACACTTATTTTAGTGGCAGAGCTAACATCCAACAATGTCAACCTCTGATGAATTCATTCCCTCGTTGTTGGCTTTGAAGAATTCGATTGTGCTTCGTGCAGGCCTTGCAAATGACTGATTTTAGTTTCTGGAACTCAGTCAGCCAACATTTCTGCAAGAGACAAGGACTTAAATTAGTGCTATGCTATGTGTCAAGGTAGGGCACGTCTGATTATTAGCAGCTCTGGTAACCTATGTTAGTTAAAGCTGCTACAATTAAAAAGCTAGTACTTGAATCATGGATTCAATCTGGTGATTTGCCTCAAGGCAAACCACAACCTGTTTTAGTCCTAGGCTTTCAGTGTCCCTGATGCTTTGTTCCTGAAGCATTTACTTAGAAAAAAAAAGTAGTGTTTAAGGCAGGCCTCTTTGTTCCTCTTATTCTCCAAGTGAGGAATAATGGAAATAGCATCCTGGTTTCACTTTGTTGTTGTTCAGAAATGGGGTCATAATTAGGAGGGATGTCCATGTTTAAGAGGGATGATTGGGCATATTTATATTCTACTGCTAGAGATAAAATTCGTGGTGTTAAGACAGACTATAAGAATAGCATTTGACTGGAATGTTTTCATTAACCAGGGATGAAAATCAGAAGGAAAAAAAGGCACAGGATCACAAGATTCATGGGATCACAGTTTTTGAGCTGCAAGAGACATCACAGGACATCTAGTTTACACCTCTCATTTTAAAGATGAGGCCACCGAGGCTCAGCGAGGTTAAATGACCTAAGGTTAGAAAGGTAGTAAGGATTCATTTGAATCTAGGTCCTCTGCTTCCAGAACTAGGTCTCCTTCCATTGTACCATCCTGAATGCACTGTACCAAAGATGGCCTTGGGTGCAAGGAAGATTTGAGTTCAAGCTTAACTTAACCATTCAGTTTCTCAAAGATATTCTCTGAAATTCTAAGTTGCTAAGCTACTGACCTACACTGGAAGAAAAAATTTCCTCTTTAGCCTCTCCCTGAACCACAGTAAAGTATTAGGGGGAATTCTTCCTGATTCAAAGAGTGGTTCTTCCTTTGGACAGTTAGTTATCTGGGGTTCAAGGTACCCCTAACACTATAGATCATGAGTCCCTACTGATTTGTTAATGGTCATGTTTACATATTTAGCTCAAAGGAAAGATATTTACTTAATGAAATACCAGTCAATAAGCATTTATTAAGGATTTACTATATGCTAAGTAAGCACTGTGCTAAGGACGGGGGATACAAAGAAAGATGAATGACAGTTCTTATCTTTGCAGAGTTCACTATCTGATGGAGGAGACAAACAAAAACTTTGTGCAAACAAACTATAAAAGGAAAGATAAATAGGAAGTAATTAACAGAAGTAGGGTATTAGAATTAAGAGGGATTAGGGAAGGTAGGATTTTAGCTGAGACTTAAAAGAAACCTGGGAAGTTAGGAGGTGGATAAGAGGAGGGAGAGAATTCCTGACAATAAGGGCATTGAGTGAATATGCCTGGAGTTAAGAGATGGAGTGTCTTTTAATAGAATAGTAAGGAGGCCAGTATCACTAGATTGAAAACTACATGCCCAATGGAGTATAAGGGATAATAAGAAGAATAGAAAATATATATGGATATGAAGGACTCTGAATGCCAAAGAATTTTGTATTTGGTTGGAAAGTGATAGAAAGCAATGGGAGTTTATTGGGGGAGGAGGGATGGTGGTGAAGGGAGGGCAGGGTAACACGGTCAGACTGGTACTTAAGGAAAATCACTTTAGAAGATGAATGGAGGATGGATTGGAGTAGGGAGAGATTTGAGGTAAGCAGATCCACCCCCAGGCTAATGAAGTGATCTAGACAGGGGAGATGAAGGCCTGCACTAGAATAGTAGCAGCATCAGAAAGAAGGTGGAATATTCAAGAGATATTGAAAAGGTGAAATTGACAGGCACTGAAACAGATTGAATGGGGTAGGGGGAGCACTGATTGATAGTAAGGTAACAAGGATGCACCTAGGTTGTGAGACTGAGGGACTATTAAAGTCCCTCAACAGTTATAGAGAAATTTGAAAGTGGGGAGTTTTTTGGGAAAGATAATGAGTTCAGTTTTGGATACGAGTCAAGATGATATATAGACAGATTTGTATCTATCTCAATATATGTCTAAATATATATATATATGTGTGTGTGTGTGTGTGTGTGTGTGTGTGTGTGTGTGTGTGTGTGTACACACTAACATACTAAGCACCTAAGTGGAAGAAGTACCTTAAAATTAAGGGGCCAATACCTATTGTTATACTCAGATAAAAGGCCGTGAGGATTTTTTTTTAGCACCTTAAAAGCATCATTAATGAAACAACGAAGTATCAATCATTCTGAAAGGCTTCCTGGGTATCTACTGGCATCAGAGTGTGTGAACTTACATTGCCTTCTAGAAGTTCTTCCACAGAACAGCCTCTGTGTGACTGCTGGTACTTCTGTTGAAAAAGTTTTCCATCAAACATCTTCCAAGCCATCAAATCATCCATTTTGAATGGAAAGCCACAGGCACTATTGGCCAAAATTAAAGTGGTCAGGCCCCTGATGAAGAGAGAGCCAAGCTGCACTGCTCTGGAATCAACATGGGTGAGCTGTTGAAAAAAACACATGGAACAAATTTGTCCTTATTTTGGAACTATAAATCCATTTGCATAAATATTGGCATGACATACTGGCATTATGTTCCAAACAGGTCGGCTCTACAACCTGAGACTAATAAAAGGTCTTCCAAGGCAAGTAAATGTGACTGTGTTAAAAGGAGAATTAGGATCCTTTGGGCTTTATGAGTGACTGATTCTTACACCCTTTTATTTCTCTGTACCTTTCTAACTTAATCTCCAATTACTGCCCTCCATATATTAGGTTACTCTTGACCCTGAAACATCATGAGGTAGAGAGTGTTGAGAACAGGACTGATCCACCCCTGATTGAATGGTGGATTTGGGAAGAGCAGAAGAATTATCTCAAGTGGCTAGTATACTTACTGTAAAAATGTTCAAACAAGCACTTAGTAGGGAGCAGTAAGGCTCACATGATAGAGACTGAAGTTTCAGATGAGTAAAAGGAAGAGTTACAAACCGCTTTGAAATAATTAACATGTGGAGTAGCTCACTCTCCTTTGGAAAAGGAGATTGTAATCCTGGAATTGAGTATAGAAGAATTAGAAAGTCTATTTGATAAATATTATAGCTGATACAATTTGAATAATAAGAAGGAAAAAAGTATGATGCAGTACAGCTGCTCTGGAAAGTTTTTAGAATGGGAATGAGCAGAACCCTTCAAATATAACTGAAAAAGACAAACAGTCATAGTAGAAAACGAAGAAATGGGATTAAGGACTGGAGAGATTAAAAAAGAGAAGTATGGTCCCATGAGCAAGAAAATAAAGCTTTAAGTTGATCAGGCACACACATTATGAGTTAAATCAGGAGTTAAGGGCAGAAGTTGTGCAGGATCAGCTTTTAGATGGTTTTACAGGGCACTGTGGCAAGAAAGAAGCAAAGAGCCAAACTCACAATGGGCTAGTAGAATGGTAATGAGGACAATAATACGAAGTGTGTGGCTCAGGATCTCCACTGAACCTCACTGAATTATGAGGAAAGTTGACGGCACTCAGGAAAGTTAGGCATGAAAAAGACTCTAGGAAGAATGCCTCAGATTGGTGAATCCTCTCAAGGGAGAGCTCCTGGGGTATGTTCTCTAATGTGCCTGTTGGAGAGGCAGGAAAGGAAATGGTTGGGGGATGATTCCTGGGAAAAGGAGGTAAAGGACTGAAGAGAACCAAGGAAAGTGCAGAGCTGAGAAAGCTTACAAATCTTTCTCTATTGAGTGGCTCCTTTGCTGCAGGCTACAAACACATCCAAGTCTCCCCCACATCCAAGTCTCCCCTATACTTAAAAACAAAGCAACACAAAAACCACCTCTTACTAGACCCTACTATCCCCTCTACATCTCTCCTTTCTTTCACAGTCAAATTCTAATAAAAATGCTTCTATATTCATTGCCTCTGTTTCTCCTCTGACTCATTTCTCAACCCTTTGCAATTTGGCTCGTGACTTCATCGGTCAATTAGAAATGTTGTCCCCAAAGTTATAGATTGTTTAATTGCCAGGTCTTTAGGTCTACTCACAATCTTCATTCTTTATTTCACTGTAGGATTTGACACTATTGATCCTTTTCTCATCTCTGGGATTCTGTATTGTGCTCGATTTCTCTCTTCTCTCTCTTCCTTAGCTACTCTTATAGGGTACTCAAGCTGAACATATCTGAAACCAGAATTTATAACCTTTCCACCGAACCTGCCTTGCCTCTTCCAAACTTCACTATTTCTGTTGAGGGGATACCACTATACTTCCAGTTGACCAGATTGGCAACCTCACACACATCCTCAACTTTCATTCACCCCACACAGCCAATCTATTGCTTATCACTTCTATCTTGACAATATCTTTCCCATTCATTCTCCTTCCTACACATACCTAGTCTCTTCTCTTGATGAGAGCTTTATCACCTTTCACCTGGACTACTAGAATGTCTTCTAATTGGCCTCCTTGTCTCAAGTCTCTCTCTACTCCAAGCCAGGTTCTACACAGCTGCCTCAAAGCCCAGTTCAGACCATGTCAGTTCCTTACTCAGTAAATTCCAGTGGTTCTCTATTAATTCTTGGATCAAATAAAAACCCTGGCATTTAAATCCTTTCATGACCTTTCCCAAGTTACTTTTCCAAGCTGACTGTATATTACTCTCCTTTATGCATATAATGGGGTAGCTAGGTGGTACAGTGGATAGAGCACTGAGCTTGGAATCAGGAAGACTACTTTTCATGCGTTCAAATCTGACCTCAGAAACTTGACAGCTGTGTGACCCTGGGTAAGTCACTTAACTTTGTTTACCTCAGTTCTTCATCCATAAAATGAGCTGGAGAAAGAAACGGCAAACCACTCCATCATCTTTGCAAAACAAACAAAACCCCCCAAATGGAGTCACGAAGATTTGGACACAATTGAAATGATTCAGCAACGACAACACGTTTACACTAGTTCAGACCAACTGGCCTTTTTACTATTCCTCATTATAAAGTATTCCATCTTCTCTCTCTCCAATTCCCCCTAAAGAGGGGCATTATTACAAAACTCAATCAATTTCAATGAAACCACTTTTAAAAACAAAATAGAATAAACATCAAAGAATAATTTTATATCCATCCATCATCTATCTATCTATCTATCTATCTATCTATCTATCTATCTATCTATCTAATTATCACTGGCTCTTGCTATCTCAGCTAGACTTGAACAGCAGAGGCCACTTCTAGGCCTGATCCCATTCTGATTATCAAGGGAGCTTTGGTCTATTCTGTCTCCAACATGGGTCAGTTTTCTCCTTCTTAGGCAACCCCAACCCCAATCTTCTTGCTCCCAGGTATTTACCATATTAATATCAAACTTAGTGTAGACACCTGATCAGCGTAGCCCAGAACATCTTAGAACTCCAGAGCTCAAAAGATTCACTGGCCTGGTAGCCAAATTTACAGCCATGCAGCACCATGCCTGATGAAAGAACTGTTTTACAGTAATTCGTTTTGATAAAAATTCCTTGGATATCTACTGTGTGTGAGATTCTGTGCTCAGAGTTGTGAAGAAGACACCATTCCTGTCCTCAGGGAACTTAAGGTCAAGGAGGAGAAAAGAAAAAATAACACAGAAATCTAGAACACAAGGTATAATGCCAAGGAGCAACACAGAGGGACAAAGTAATACATTGGTTCAAAGGAGGAAGAACAACACTTCTGGGGGAGAGCAGGGACTTCTAAAACAAAAGTTCTGCTGTAGCCTCTACCTGTCCCATGGAGATAGCCCACTGGCAAGAAACAAAGTCCAAAAAAGAGAGAGAAAAGAGAAAAAACTTAAATAAATCATGAATTCACCATAAACTAATATCACAGTGGAGTTGAGCTAGAAAATACATGAATTAAAATTATGTATATGAATTCTTAATTTATTACCTTGCAAAGCATATCTTAAGGAAACTAAGTCACTTAATCTTTTTATTTTATTTTTTTATCTTTTTTAAAATTTAAACAAATGCTTTATTAACTTCTGTTTTACATCATTCATTTTTGCAAGATTTTGAGTTACAATCATTTTCCCCCCACTGTTTTTCCCCTACCCACCTTCCCAGAATAGCAGTCCCCCAAGATATCGCTTCCTCCAATCTGCTCTCTCCCATATCTTCTCCCATACCCCCTTCGACTTTTCCATTAGAGGAAGGTGAATCTTTGTGTCCCAATGCCTGCACATCTCATCTCCCAATTATAAGCAAAAGAGTATTAATAATAGTATTTATATATATTTGAAACATTTAATGTTAAGACCTCGAATTTCAGATCCATTTCCTTCCTCCCTTGTCACCCATTCCCTCTGGGGAGATAAGTAATTCAGTATATGTTGTACATGTCTAGCTATGCAAAACATTATCATAGTAGATATATTGTACAAGGCTGCTTATAATTCCCTCCCACTCATCCCACCCCCCACCTGGTCCATTCCCTACTTGATCCTGTCCCTCTTCCATAGTGGGTACTTCCAACCTCCCCTCCCCCCAAGGATGCCCTCCCATCCATCATCCCTCCTCTCCTCCCCCTTCCCCCTATTCTGCTGCAGGTTGAGATATCCCATTTAGTATGTATGTCATTCTCTCCCTGAACCAAATTCAATGAGAATGTGGTTTTGCCTTTTTGCCTTCCTATTTTCCCCCTCCCTTGCAACCACTTCCCCTTGCTTCTTCTACATGAGATAGTTTACCCTACCCTGTCTCTCCCCATCTCCTCTTGCCACTTTCCTCTCTCACCTCATAATTTCACCCCTTGAGTATCCTCCCTTCCCAACAAATTCAACCTATGCCCTCTATCCATATATAACTGTAACCACATACACACACATTCACATATGTATTCATATGACCACACCCCCTTCTTCCATTATTTTCATAGTGAGAAAGATATCATCAGTCACAGTTATTGCTTTTCCATATAGGAATGTAAATAGTTCAACTTTGATAAGTTCCTTTTGATTTCTTTTCCCTGATTACCTTCTCAGGCATCTCTTGCTTCTTGTGTCTGGATGTCAAATTTTCTATTCAATTCTGGTTTTTTCCTCAAGAATGCTTGAAAGTCCTCTATTCCACTGAATGACCATATTTTCCCCTGAAACAAAATACTCAGTTTTGCTGGGTAGGTGACCCTTGGGTTCATTCCCAGCTCTTTTGCCCTCTGGAATATCATATTCCATGCCCTTCAATCCCTCAGTGTAGAAGCTGCCAGGTCCTGGGCTATTCTGATTGTGTTTCCACAATATTGAAATTGTTTCTTCCTGGCTGCTTGTAGTATTTTCTCCTTGATCTGGGGATTCTGGAACCTGGCTATAATATTCCTGGGAGTTTTCTTTTTGGGATCTTTTTCAGGAGGTGATCGGTGGATTCTTTCAACCTCTATTTTGCCCTCTGGATCTAAAACACCAGGGCAATTTTCCTTGAGAATTTCTTTAAGGGTGATTTCTAGGTTCTTTGATCATGGCTTTCAGGTAGTCCAATAATTTTTAAATTGTCTCTCCTGGATCTATTTTCCAGGTCAGTGGTTTTTCCCATGAGATATTTCACATTGCCTTCTAATCTTTCATTTGTTTGGATCTGCTTAACAGCATCTTGATTTCTCATAAAGTCATTAGCTTCCATTTGCTCCAGTCTAACTCTGAAGGAATGAATCTCCTCAGTGAACTTTTGAGATTCTTTTTCCATCTGGCAAATTCGACTTTTTAAGGCATTCTTCTCCTCATTGCCCTTTTGGGCCTCCTTTGCCATTTGAGTTAGTCTATTTTTTAAGGTGTTGTTTTCCTCAGTCAGGCTGTTGACCCTCATTTCATACTTTTCCTGCATCCTTCTCATTTCTCTTTCCAATTTTTCCTCCACTTCTCTTATTTGATTTTTAAAGTCCTTCTTA
Organism: Gymnobelideus leadbeateri; assembly: GCA_011680675.1. Taxonomy (NCBI): domain Eukaryota; kingdom Metazoa; phylum Chordata; class Mammalia; order Diprotodontia; family Petauridae; genus Gymnobelideus; species Gymnobelideus leadbeateri. The sequence goes on along the minus strand of WOXC01011778.1, from coordinate 143,244 downwards.
AGGTCCTCTATGGCCTGCAACCCTCTCATGTTTTCCCCTGGGGCTTTTGGAGCAGGACTTCTGACTTCACAGTCCTCTTCCCCTATGCTTTGACTCTCTTTGTCCCCAAAGTAGGAGTCTAGGGTTGCATTTTTCTGTTTAATTTGTTTCCTTTGCCTTGGCATGTTGCCACTTAATTACTTGACTTTTGGGCTTGTTGCCACACTATGGCTTTGCGGCCAGATAGGGAAATTTTCGTCCTGAACATGTGGGGGGGCAACTTCCGTTTCTGGTAAGCTGGAAACCCACCCATGACCTCCACCCCAGATCACAATCCAGATCCAGGGAGATTAAAGCAAGAGCAATTACCCCCCAAGATTGATCGCTGGATCTCCCTACAGTTCGCAGGCCAGGAGCTGGAGCTGCCTCTGAAAACTACAAAATGGCGTGTCTCCTCAGAGGCTTCTAGCCCCCAGGGGAGGAAGCCGACGCTTTCCCCAAATACTGGTCCCAAAGTCCATAGGGCACTAACCTCTCACTTTGTCCTAGGCATGTCTATGTTGATAATTCTGGAATCGCCACAGCTGCTGGTCTTCTGGGGTCCCTCCAGCAGGCTGCTGGCCCTGCCGCCCTGGGGCTAAAACCGCAACTCAGGCGCTCAGCTGAGCTCGGCTCCCCGGCGCTCTGCCGGCTCCCAGACTGCTGCACTGGTCCTTCCTGCAGGGCTGCTGGGCTGTCCTCAGCAGGAGGTTAGCTTCTCTGTGTCGTTCTGTGGGTGCTGGGGCTCCAGAAGTTGTTCAGAGTCCCCTTTTACATAGTTTGGAGGTAATCTGGGGGCAGAGTGGCTTGGACACGCTGTTTCTACCTAAGTCACTTAATCTTTAACTGAAGGAATACACTAAGCTTATAGAACAAGTTACCATTTCAGAGAGATTTTTAATATAAGAGAACAGGTTCAGTGTTATTTTTACCAAATTTAGAAAATATCATTAAACCATTTTAAGACTTCTTTTGTAACCAATGAAAGGTCATATACATCTATGCTCCTCATATATGTACATGTATATACACATATAAATTCTGCCTAGGCTAGCTAAGAAAACGATATAAAAAGAAGCAGTCACACAATGAATGTCAGGAGAATACTTTAAAAGAGTACTGACATTTGGGCATGAATTTCTTAAGAGCCAAAAACAGGGTTGGCGGAGCACCACCCTAGATAGGGTTAAAACTTAGGATCTTGGGCTTGCCAACACTTTTTAGGTGCTACAAGACTGGGGTTAAGTAAGGGTGTAGATCTGGAAGCTAGAGGAAGAAATCCCATTTTCTTCTCAGAAGGCATTGATTCAGATCCAGGATCAAGCATCATAAGGAAAGACAAAATTGTGGAAGAGACCACAGGGTTAAAAGTCACCTTCTCAGAATGTTAGAATAATTAAAGAAATGGATGTAATAAACATCATTTACATAAACTAGCTGAAACTGAGCTACATCATCACACTCACCCACATGATCAGTGTGTGGAAATATTCCATCGACATCTCTTGTAATACTTACTCGAATTTTCATCGTGAATTGGGCCTCACTAATGCAATGAACATGATAACTTTGTCTTGTCAGATTGTTGAAAGCTAGTTTCTCAGGGCACCATATTCTTAGTTAGTTATTTCATGGGCCATTTTATTAATCTCATATGGAGGATAATCATTTCATTTCCAGAATTATTCAACAATAATTCAATATATCTAACTGCCTTTTTTTTGTCCCAAGTTAATGTCTATGACTCATTTCTAAATAGCAAGGAGTTAAGCACTATGATGTTATAAATAGCTTCACTCTCGATGTCAAATTTGTCTGTAGCTTTTTGATTCAATGTGCCAACATTTAATAACAGTTGAATAATGAACACAAAGCATTTATTAGGTGCTTACAATGTTCCAGGCACCGTGCAAAGATGAAACTAAGTATACATATCATAGCATGCTTCAATTTACACAACCTCTCCCCCCTTATATGTTCTCATCAGATTTTTATGTCTTAGATTTTTGTAGAGTGTGGTTCACCTGTATCTAATTCAACTGTAAAGGCTGTTAAATATCATCCATCTGCCAGTGGTTCTGTAGTCACCTGAATCAAATGGAAGTAATAACAAACCAGCTGCAGACTGCAGGCACAGATTATCTGTCCGACACACCCTCAACGTGTACCAGAGCTAATAGGCAAATCAAGATCAAGGACTAGCACCAGATTTCAGCTTTGTAGAGATCAGCACACATGCCTTGTCCTGCAAAATGCACTGATTTTGGTGTGCAAGTTTATATGTAAATATAAAAAAGTGTATGTTTTGTCCAATTTTACAATCTATTCAGTAAAGTCATTTTGGTAATGCTAGATACTCAGTCTAAGATGGCAGAGTGAACATCAGCTGTAGCAGGTCGCACCAAGTTTGTCTGATGAACTCAGATCCCTGAAGTACTCAAGTGCAATACAAGTGTTATTTATTACTCATCTGGGCAGGAATTTCTTTAAAGCCGGAAAAAATAAAATGGGATTGAGAGATAAGGTTTTACACTCAAGTTGCTCAGGAGTGATTTCACTGGTGTTTACACTCCACCTTCTAACACAGATCACAACCTCCTTTTGACTTAGTAGATAGTCTACAAGGATTGATGGGTATGATCAAAAATGTAATCACTTTGGAACCAACGCTGTGATGGCCCTCTCTAAATTTAGGTTGGTTCTCATATACAAGACACTAAGACTGTTACTTTATTGGTCATTGAATTTCTTTAAAACCAAAAAACAGGGTTGGGAGATGAACATTCTGGATAAGGTTTCACACTCATGATCTTGGGCTTTCCAAACTGTTTCAGGAATCTGAGCATGTTAACAATACCGGCCAATTATATCTGAGTCATTTATTATGCATGACGTAGTAGAAAAATCACTGGCTTTGGAGACAGAGGACTCTTGGGTTTTAATCTCAGCTCTTTTATTTAATACCTGAATGACTTTGGGTAAGTGTTAAGCAATCTGGATTAGTTTTGGCAGCTACACAACGAAGGAGCTGGTCCTAGACAATTTCTACGGTTCCTTTAGGTCTAAATGCCATAGTCTTGATAACTTCTGTATCTCAGAGTGCTAAAGAAAAGAGCAGGGTGCTTTTGAGCCCGATCTGCTAAATATGTTAATACTATTAATTAATGCTTACTTTCAAAGATATGCTTTCTTTATAGCTCTGTCACTGACTTACTATGTGAAATTGGGCAACTCTTTCACCTTTCTATATGCCAGATGTCCCTATAGGTGAAATCACTGCCCCACTGCAGAGGGCTGTTGCAAAGAACAACAAATATAATTGATAGTTCAGTGTTTTGCCAATAGTAGATTTGTTCTCTAGGAAGAAGGGGAAGATAATAGCTTTTGTTTCATGAGCCAACAGGGATGCAAGAAAAATATGAGATTATGCCTTAAATATACTTTAGGGAGTTATTATGTGGCCTATACAATGGACTGGTATTTTGCCCCCAAAGAGTGATGCCACTATTTTAGAAAGGAACTGTTGCCCTTGGGGAACCACTGTCCTGATTGGTGATTGCTTCTCCCAGACTGCTATTTCAGGAAAGCTCCTTTCATGATTCCCTTGGCTCCCTACTCTCCAGACACATTTTCCATCTCTTCACCAACCACCTTGCCACCCACACCAGAGACTGTGTACTGGAAGAACTTCCACCTGTGGCCCCACTCCACTGCCTGGTGACCACCTATCCTGGACCACTATTTCAGGAAAGCCCTGGCCTTGCTTTACTCCCCATCCTGCTCTCAGGCCATTTTCCATAGCTATGCAAACTGCCTTGCTGAAACCCATGCATTCTCTCTCCAATGACCCCTCTCCCTCCAAGTTCTGGAACGTGATCATATCAACTCTGTCATTGGCTCCTTGGGAGCAGAGATTGTCTTTGCTTCTTTAATTGTATCTCCAGCACTTGGCATAAGTATGTTTTACATACATATATATCATACACACATATTTTAATAAATGCTTTTTCATTGATTAAGTAGGAAGAATGTTGATAAACTGGAGGGCAACCGGAGGAGGGTGACCAGGCTGGTGAATGGTCTTGAGTTCTTGCTAATAATAATACTAATAGCAATAGCCCACACTACTTTAAAGTTTTCAAAGCTCTTTACAAATATTGCCTCGTGCTATGGTTCTCCTAGAACCCTGGGAGACAAGTGCTATTATTATCCTCATTTTACAGATGAAGAAACTGGGCCTGAGGTTAAGTGACTCACTCAGGGTCACACAGCTAGTGTGAGGCCAGATCTGAACTCTGGTCTCCCTGACTCCAAGTCCAGCATTTTATCCACTGTACTGCCTAGCTGCCTCATGAGGATTAGTTCAAGGACTGAAAATGTTTAATATGTAGAAGCAAAGGCTTAGTCTTCAAGTATCTGAAGGGCCGTTCCATGGCAGGTGGATTATCCTTGCTCTGCTTGGCCCCAGAGGACAGATACTAGGAGCAACAGATGGAAATTCCAAAGAGGCTTGATATGAGGAAAAACATCTTGACAATAAAAGCCATCCAAAAGTGGAGTGGGCTGCCTTGAGATGTGGCAGGCGCTCCCTCACAAAGACCTTTAAGAGAAGGCAAGATTTCAGGTTAGACTAGATAACCTACAAAGGTCACTCCAATGATGAGATTCTGCATGTCCTTAATAATAACCAGAGCTGAGACTGGGAGGAGGCAAGGGTAAGTCAAATATATACTAAGGTATAACATGGCGGATGAACACTTATGAGAAAATACTGCTCTTCATGGCATGGAGGAATTTATTTTGCAATAAGTAAAAAACACATGTGAGAGCTCAAATTCTCTAACACAATGGGATGGTAACTTTTAATCCTTGCTTAAGGCAAATAAGGCAGCTAGGCAGTGCAGTGGAGAGAACATTAAACCTGAAGTCAGGAAGATCAGAGTTCAGATTCTTCCTCAGACACTTACTAGCTGAGTGACCCTGGGCAAGTCACTTAACCTCAGTCTGTAAAATGAGCTGGAGAAGGAAATGGCTTTGTATTTGGCTCAGTTTCTTTGTCTCTCAGTATCTTTGTCAAGAAAACATCAAATGGGGTCATGTCTGAGACATCTGAACAGCAACAATAAAGCAAACAAATGCCTTGCCCTGACTTTCACAGTAAACACATAATAAAAACACCTTGATCTGGCTTGTGGCAAAGCCTCACCAATGACTAGGGGCCAAGAACTGTGGACTAGTGGTGAAGAAGCACTTGGTTGGGAGTCACAAGACTTGGGTTCTAACCCTAGTGCAGGAAATCACTGCAAAGGATTCAGGTAATCTGTGGTCCCTCCCAGTTAAAAATTCTGGAATGTTTTTAAATCCATGGATGCTCCAGCAAGGGGACGGGTTTACATTTTACAGGAAGGGATAGACAATATGATATTCATACTTCTCCAGTGTTCATCTAACAGGCAGAAGCTCTTTGTTTCAAACCTAGGCAAATCATACCCTTTCTTTCCATACAACTTAATACCTCTAAGTACTAGGTATATAGTGATAATGTAAAGTAAACAGTTTCTTACTGGAAATTCTGCCCTTGGAATTATGATTAGAAAAAATGTTCTTTTAAGTGGGTAAGAGAGACCATACTTTACCTAAGTGATAGACAGTGTTTCCTCTTGTTTCTTTAGATATTAGCGTTCTGTGATCACTGCTGCTTACTAGTATGTATAATGAGAAAAACAAAAACCTCACCACCTAAAAACAAATATCCTTCCACTCAAGAGCTTCTGTTACAGGTCAGAACTTGCCAGTTCCTGAGAATATTAATCAATGCAAGAGAAGAAATGAAAATAAACAAAATCTTATCGAGGGCAACTTGAACTGCTGAAACAGAAACCAAACCAGGGTTAGCACAATCCAAAGCTGCCTGAGCATTTCCTAAATAAACTGGTTCCTTTCGAGTTCATGTGAGCTCAAACAGAATACAGGTAGATCTGTGATGATCACCATGTGGCTGCTTAATAACTTTCTTGGCCCTTCATCACTGGGTTCTACCTTTCCATCTTTCCCCCAAACAATTAAACATGTAACTGTGCCGAAAATAGGTGAAAACACATAATGAGGTAAATAGATCCTATCTTTAGGGCAGGTTAGGAAAAAAAGAGACACCAAGTTATGCTATCTTTAAGGGGGCCATGAGCAAGTGACTAAAATGGAACAGTAATGACATTATTTATGTGGTATTTTTCATCTAAGAACTTGAGAGGGTTTTATAAATAGCTCACTAATTTCTAGAATTATAATTCCAATGGCCATATTTTCTGAACCAAAAACTAGACACAAAGCATGTATGTATATTTTATGTATGTACACATGATATATATGTAAATATACATATATTTATTTACTTATTTAGCCAAGTCTTATTAAAAGTACACTTGTCTTCCTGAAGTACAGAGAATTTGGGTTATGTCAGTCAATAAAACAACCAACAGACATTTATAAAGTGTTTCTTACCCTTATGAGGGTAGCTGGTGGCATAATGTACATATGGTGCTGGGCCAGGAAGTCCTGAATTAAAATCCGGCCTCAGAGACTTCCTAGCTGTGTGGCCCTGGGCAAGTCACTTAATCTCTGTTTGCTTCAGTTTCCTCAACTGTAAAGTGGGGATAATAATTGTGCCGACTTCCCAGGGTTATTCCCTATGAAGATCAGATGAGATCACACTTGTCAAGTTCAGCACATGGCACAAAGCAGGTACTTACATGTTAGCTGTTATTATTGTTACTCTGTGCCAGATACTGCGCTAGAGGCAAAAGGGAAAATTTCTGCCTTCAAGGAGCTTGGGAACCATCCCCAAGGGAGAAAAGAGGTGTGTGTGTGTGTGTGTGTGTGTGTGTGTGTGTGTGTGTGTGTGTGTAACATGTACATATTCATTCATTTGTTTATCAGCTAGGAGGCACAATGGATAGAGTGCTAGGCTTGGAGTCAAGAAGACCTGAGTTCAAATCTGGCCTCAGACACTAGCTGTGTGACCTTTAGCAAGTCACTTAACCCTATTTGGCTCAGTTCCTCATCCATAAAACAAATCGGAGAAGGAAGCAGCAACCACTCTAGTATCTCTGCCAAGAAAACCCCAAATGGAATCATAAAGAGTTGAATACAAACGAAAAACAATTGAAGAACAACAACAACGACAAAATCACACAATACAATAATGGGGGGAGGAAGGGAATAAACATTTAGAGCATCTACTATGTGTTAAGCTTTAAAAAAAACCCTAAATATCATTTTATCTGAGTCTCACCACATTAGAAAGTAGGTGCTAAGACCACCCCCATTTTATAGGTGAGGAAACTGAGGCAAATAGACGTTTGCCAGGATAACAAAGTTAGTGGGCATATTAGGCTGGATTTGAACTGAGGCCTTCCTGTCAGGTCCAGCATTTTCTCTACTGTGCTCCAAGTTACCTGTGAAGGTATCAGTGTCTAAGAAGAGCAGAAAAACTTCATCCAGAAAGGTTGTAACTGAGCTGAGTTTTGAAGGAAACCAGGGATTTTAAGAAGTAGAGGTAAAGGGCAGACAGTGTGATGGCATGGGGGGGGGGGGTGATGGGGTGCCAAATATGAGGACAAGGGAAAAGGTCAATCTAATTGCCCCACAGCATACCTAAAAGGGGAGAAAGGTGTAAGAAGGCTGGAAAGGCAGGATGGGGACAGGTTGTGTAAATGCCAAACAGAGGAGTTTATATTTGATCTGAGAAGTGATAGGGGGCCGATGGAGTTCTCAGAATGGGAGAGAGAATTTTGGAAAATCACTTGGACAGATTATACTGCCTGATCTATAGCCTTTTCACTGTATAAGAGTGAGAAATAACCAGACATGACTGAGGAAACAAAGGAGGAGAGTACTAAAACAGCTGCCTTTTTGGTCTCAGCATCCCAGCTGAATTCTTCCTGCACACAGCTGCCAGAGGTTTTCCTAATGTACAGGCCTGGCAATGGAGCTCTCCTACTCAATCAACTCCAATGGTCGAGTATTGACTCTGTAATGAAATACAAACTCCTCTGTTTGGGAGTTAAAGCCCTTATGACCTGGCTCCAACCTAATTAACTATGGTAGCCCCTCCTCCATGGTCTGGCTGTCTTGGCCTACTCACTATTCCTTACGATGACATCTCACCTTCCAGATTCCATCCAGTCTGAATAGGCTGTCTCACATGCTGGGGAATGTCCTCTCTCATTGCCTCCACTTCTTGGGATCTGTGGTTCTCTTCAAAATTCAGCTGAAGTACCAGCTTCTACACTAAGCCTTTCCTGATGACTTTGGTAATACAAAATATATATGTATATTTTCACTTATTACAAAATACAGGCCATGGAAAGCAGCATTTTCTCATATGCATTTACAAAAAGTAACATTAAAGAGTGCCCTCCCTAAATAAAGTACCTTGTTTTTCTTTTGTATATTGTCTGTACATGGTATCTCCTCCATTAGAATGTATGCTCTTTGAGGGCAGGATCTGTTTCAATTTTTGCCTATCCCCAGCACTTACCACAGTGCCTGAAAGAAAGAAGGCACTAAATTAAATATGTGTTGACTAACTTTATCAAAGCCACAACAAAAGTTGGTGATAGCCATGGTAGGGGAAAACCTTGTTTCTTAGCTTCTCATTCCATAATGGGCCATCCACAGATTGAATAAAGTCAGATTTCAACTATGGACTTCTACCTATCTCACTGACTTATGCAGAAAGTGTTAGTGCTGTGGAAATGTGGGCTATTATAAGGACGCAGTTTTCTTTCGTTTCTTATGGTCCAATGAATAATATGCATTCTGGAAGAAAAGTTAGATTCCATTTTCCAGAAATGCTATGAATATAATTTATTTTGGTCCGATACATGTCGACATTTTAAAGGATCTTCCCTTCTCATTCATCTTATTCCTCAATGATTTTACGTTGTAAGAGAAGAAAAAAATTCTGTGAAATTTGTGGGCTATGGGAAATTTGGTGGGCAAGTGAACTTTTCTGTCATATCTAATATGTTATCTATAACAGACCATTAGTCCTGCTTGTGGAGTGACTCTCATAGCCACTATTTGGGGAGGCATGTGGTCAAGTGGCCAGCCATCCTTACCAACTGACACCCAACTGCCACTCACAGGGAAAGTAAGTTAGCCTAGTTGAAGCACAAGACACCCTGAGGGAGAGCTAGGAGGCAGCATGTACCAGTCAAGTACCATTTGGCTGGACACAAATACCTGTGAACATATGTACCACCATCCTGGCTACCATCTCCCCTCAGACCTTGATAGGGACAGTATAACAGTATATATTGTATAACAGGAGCCTTTCAATTAGCAGTGCTTCCAGCCCAGTGTCAAATGGTTCAACATCAGAAATGAATATAATTTTGTCAGTGGAAATAACATGAAAACATTTTCTTTGCCAGTGTACCCTAAAACCCATGGACCCTTTCCATCTAACTTGCAGCTGAAATCTTCCATATACGTTGTATCTCTTATTAGAATTCGAGGTTTTTGAGAGCCAGAACTCTTTTAATCTTTTATTTGTATCACCAGCACTTAGCATAGTGTATAGAGTCAGTACTTAATAAATGTTTCATTCATTCATTCATTTACAACAATACTGTCCTAGAAGAAATAACCAACTGTGGTGCAGAGGAAAATAGAGCACATATCATTTAGTAATAAAATTACAATTTTCTGAACCAAAAACCCCCCAGAGTAGCTTTGGAATAAATATATTATGCAAACAGAGAGATAACTGTGAAGTAAAGTTAAGGTGGTAAGAAGGGTAGCTGTCCACATCAAAGATGCTAAGTAAATCTTGGTTTACTAGTTAGTATCACTCAACTCAAAGCAAGGTACTCCTGGAAAGGTCTCATCTCTCGGACTTGTTAGATGAAATTAATAAACAGAAATAGCCAATATTTTGGAAACAGGCTTTAAGATGCTTTGGGGATAAAAGACTAAAGGTAATGCTGAGCTCTTCCTGCTTGGGCAGGGCAGCATGACTGAAAAGAAGAGCAGTTTTCTCAAAGGCATCTGATGGGACCATGGAGACTTGAAAAACCAGTTCTTAATGTTCCTAATGCCTCACTGTAAATATTTAACAGTAAACAGTTCAACTGTTTGGTGTTTATATGCAAAGGAAGGTTCACTTACTGAGGTTTATTGGCAGTTGGGCAAAACGATACTTGTGTGGAACAAAACTGCTATTCTCTAAGTAAGCCCAAACACTGAAGCTGACCTAAACAAAGTTTCCAATACTACCTTAGGAGTATTCCTATGCTATAAAGGGGTGGAAAGCCAAACACTGTGAGAACACTATAAATAAAGTATCAGTAAGTAGTCAGGGAGACAAAACAAGCAGTTTTGATTTTTGAGGCACAAAGGAAAAAACTTTTCTCCATGACAGGGCTTTGATTTATAGCTTTATGTAAATATCTTAAAAGATTTCTAAAAGAAATCTTTTTTTCTCTTCCAGATTGGAGGGTATAGGTGTTCTGGTGATACAGAACACTGTAAATAGTTAAAATAATGGTAGGCTGGGGCAGGTGTATAGTGAACTTTAGGCACTGGTTTAACTTTTATTTATATTCAAGCTGTTGGTCAATCCTTCCTGAGTCAGGATGAAAGAAGTTCAAAGTCTTAGGTGAAAGTTTATTTTAAAAGATGATTTACAGGGAACAAAGACCAGTAAGACCGTTTTTAAAAAAGTAGGCTAACCATCTGTTAGCTGTAATACACCTAGAAGTTGTCCTTAGCTGATTAAAAAAAGGTTATTCTTCACTTAATATTTTATTGTTCCTCTTTCATAAAGGACATTATTTCATGTTTTTTAAAAGCATTTTCTCTTTAAAATTAATACTTATATTTGCTATCAACTATTTCTGTGCATTTACCAATATAATTTAATCTTGACAAGCGTTACCTACTCTTCACTGAGCTTCAACAGGGGGAGCTATGTACCAAGATCTAAATAAATACTATCGATAAGCCCTATAGGAATATTATCATATTTTGCTCAATTCTTCTCTAACTAGTCTGTAATCTAAAAGCATCCACCAACTTTAATTTCCCATGGCATTAATTTTAAGAACAAATAATTAGCCTGATTGTTCTAGCTCATGTGGCAAAAGAAGGCACAGAACTCCATTTCATTGCTGTGGTATGGTAGAAAAACCAGCCAGACTTGAAGGAAAAAAGAGAAAACCCTGAGTTCAAATCCCAACTCTGACTCTTGCATGACTGGGGCAAGTTAAGTAATATAATACTTAGCTTACCTAACTTACAGGGTTGTTGTAAAGAAAGTGTTTTGTAAACCTTTAAATATTGGTGACAGAAATGTAAAGTAATTTATTATTTTCTGCTGGCTAGAACTCTAAAAGTGATCAAAGTATCTGCTGGAGCCATTTTGAAAAAAAGAAGGGCAAATCCTTCCAATGGTTGAGTCCTCGGGTCCCAGCCTTTCCTCTACTTTCTGGCTTCTCTGAAAGTACCTCTTCTTCTTTTCTCCTACCTATCATCATATTCAGTACAGAGGCAGTTTAGGTAAGACAATTAAATGGTACGATAGCTTGAGAGGATTTGGGAGTACAGATATAGTTTAGGTAAGTTAAATGTTATCTGGTAGTAAGCAGAGGTCTGATTTGTGTAGTTTCTTCACTGCCTGTTCTTCATTCTGATGCACACCATGTGAGTTTAGCAGAGATACAAGGCTTGAGCTGGCTGACACAAATACCTGTGAACAATATCATTCCTTTCTCTCCCAACCCCCCAATCCCCCAATTAAAATGAAGAAAGAGCAAGGGTTCACACACCAAGTAATACTCTCCACTGTTCTCTATGCTACCAAGTCATGGCTCATCTCTACACCACTGAACTCCAGAATACTGACAGAAGCCTTATGATCCAGCACCTTTTCCTCATCTGTTGGGCCACCAATGGTGGGAGAGGCATAGAGAGCTCTAGGCTGTGCAATTTTATTTCTACTGTCTAGCTCCACAATGCCCTAATTCTCTGGCAAGTTCCATTCTTGTTTCTCAGTATGCTTAGCATGGAAGGAGCCTAAAGAAAGGTTAGTATAAGACCCAAATATGTTCCAACATATTTATAGATGAAATTGAAAGAACAACAAACACTAGTGGAATGGAAAATATTTGTCAGCCTTTGTATAAAGCAATCTTTCCTCATTATTGATAATTATGAATTCACCATATTTGGGTTCTTATACCTTTGGGTCTGATGTGTTTTACAAGAAAATGGTACAAGAAAATAAATGAAAATGGTACATAGACAAAAAAAGGGAAATGGTACACAAGACAATAAAATCAGGAAAAAATGATTAGACGATTTTCAAGATATCTCAAAAATCTCCAAAGAGTGGAAATAATTATAGATGATATTACCCAAAAAAGGGGCAAGTGATATCTATGACTAGATATAAATAACTATTGACTAATGTGCCAACATTCTTAACTCTATTAAAGTTCAATTAGAATGATTTTTGTACATATTGAATATACTGTCTATGAAAAAGAAAGAGAAACAGCCAAGCCTTTTCCAATCCAAAAAGATTTTACTAATCATGTACCATCTTGCATGGAACTATGCTAGGTAGGAATTGTAGGACTACAAAGACAAAACAAAAACCAACCTCTGCCTTTAAGTAGCTTACTCGATTGGTTTTTTGTGAATGACTCTTTAGAGCAGACCGCATCTTCAAAGTCACACAACTGATCAAGGCATTCAATATAAAAGATTCTATTATATCATGATATATATGTATTTGTCAAATATAAAAGAAAATTTTGATTTGATAGAGGAAAAAAAGTCTTAAAGGCTATCCCCTCCAAAAATGTGTCTCCCACTACTGGTCTACATAATAAAAAATGTCCTTGACAGATGAGATCACAGAAAAAAAGGCTGCTCAAAAATCCTGTACTGATAGATGACAGGTAGATAGAAAGTCAGAACATTTATTAAGTACTTATTATGTGCCAGGCACTGTGCTAAGGACTGGGGATACAAATACATGAGAGTAAGACAGTCCTTGTGCTCAGAGAGTTCTAAGCAGAAGATCACCCGTAAAGGGCAGCTGGAAAGTGGAAGAGGGTGGGAGATACATGGGTAACATGGTTTAGAACTATCTGGCAACTGAAGTGGAGGTCTCCTTACAGGTAAAATGAGATGAAAGCTTGCCTATAGAGCCCAGGGATCCATGGAGGGAGAATTCTGGGGGTTCCAGTGACAAACAGTTCAGGAGGATGGCTAGAGTGGTCTAGAAATGGCCAGGAAGTGAAGTGGAGGCTTGGTTCTGAGCAAGACTAGGCAAAAGCTTTAGGGACCCAGGGGCAGAGTTCATGTAGCTCCAATGGTAGGGAATTGAGGTTTAATTTCTTTCAAAAGCATTTATTGAGCATCTGTTCTGTGAAAGGCATGACACAAAGACAAAAACTAAACAGCCCTTATCCTGGAGAAGTTTGCATTCTAGTGGGGGAGGGATAATATATGGACACAGATAACTACCATCCAGGGCAGGAGATGAGGGGGAGCAAGGGAGGTGTCCGACAAAATGCCACAGACAAATCTGATGAAGGAAGGAGAAAATACTGATGAGGAAGCACCAGAACAGAATCTTACAGGAGGTGAAGATTCTCCAAGGTGGAGAGAAGGAAGTATATGCCACTCATGGAGACAGCTTTTCAGAATGGAGGAGCTGAAAATGAAGAAGTCTTTTGGACAACAGCTAGGATCAAGTCTGGCTGGAATGTAGAGAGTATGAAGCAGACGAATATGAAACAATGCTGGAAAAGTAGCCTGGAACCAGACTGTGGAAGACCTGAAAGGCCAGGCCAAGGAATCTTCATTTTAACCTAGAGGCACTAGGGATTCACTGAAATTATTGGAGCAGACAAGTGACAGTGTAAGATCAATGCCTTAGGGGATCAGAGATCCAATGAAGTCTAATAATAAAAGTAGTTTATTTTCTTGTATTTATATTTTCCTTATAGTAAACTTCCTTGTACACTGATGCTTTGCTTTAATGTAACGGCAACACAGCATATTATAACTAGAAAAACATCATAATAAGGTGTGTATGTATTTTATTTATACTTATATGTACACATTTTGTCCCTTCTATTTTTAAGCTCCTTGATGGAAGGAGCTATTTCACATTTTTGTATCCCCAGCATTTCATACTGTGCCTGGCACATAGGAAGGAAGGAAACAAGCATTTATCAAGTATCTATTATGCCAGGTACTGAGCTAAGCACTTCAAAAATATCTCATTTGATCCTTACAACAACCCCAGGAGGTAGGGGTGGGATATACCCATTTTACAGTAGAGAAAGCTGAGACAGATAGCACAGTGACACCAGATCATACTACAACTTAAGTATCTGAGACTGGATTTGAACTCAGGTCTTCCTGACTCCAGACTCAGCTCTCTACCACTTAGTTATTCACACAATAGGTGCTAAATAAATGTTTAATGACTGCTCAACCAAGGCAGTCTTAGTAATCTCCTTCCCTCTAAATACAAAGGGGCAGGAACATTTTGCTATCCCCACTGCCCCAGGGACTAGTGACAAACTCCTTATCCTGGCTAGGATTTTGTGATGTCATTGGTGTTCTTAGAAAATGAGTGAACAACCACCATGATGGACAGCAGTTACATTAATGGTGAATCACCTTGAAAGGCTCAAGTTTTTAAACCAGCCATATGGACATACTTTGAGTTTTCTGTTTCTGCTTAAGCTTCTATTTACCAAAAATTAATACACCCCCACCTCCCCCCACCCCGCCATGCCCACACATACCAAGAAACAAGGAATACATGTGTTGCTTGTCCTGGCCTCATCTACCTCCCCTCCTTGACCTTCTACCACTCTTGAAATGCTCTGTGCATGGAAAGCTAAAAAAAAAAAAAAAGATTTATTCTTGAAAGAGTGGTAAAGATCCAAGCCACGGTCACAGATTTTGCTGTATTCTTCTACCCTGTGGGAACTAGCCATAGTGAAAAAACCAAATGAAACCAAACCAAACTCAAATGTGTTAGATTTCCACTTAGGAGGGTGCCTTTAAGACCCTCACATTTGTGGTCATCCTCCTGACTTGTGGGCAGATTCCTAGTTGTTTATTCATGGAGCCTGCTGGGCCCTCACTCACTGGGAGTCTGGGATCTGTGATGATGCATAGATGTTTGGGTTGCCCACCAAAAGCCTGCAGTGCATTGCACTCATTGCATTTGGGGCTGCTGGTTGACACCTGTTCCTGCATATGCTTGCAATAAACCTTGCTTCTACGGCTCCTGTAGTCATTTTCTGCACGTCTTGATTCAAACTAAAGCTCTGCTTGACTTGTCCATCAGGTTAATGCCTTCAAAGCTCTAAACAATTTCCCTCTAACCTACTATGATTGAGAGCAATCACATTACCCACCTTCACATATTTGAGCTGTGTGAAACTCTGTTCCCTAATCTCACCCTGCTTCTCTCTTGTTTCTGTGCCTTTTCTCAGTCTATCTGCCACAAATATAAATATAAAATCACTATTTCTGAGTGCTGAAATCCTTCCTTCTTCTTCAAGGTCCAGTTCAAGTAGCATCTCTCTCATGCAGTATTCCTTGATGCCCCCATATTTAAATCATGACTTAGACCTTGCTTCCTTTCATTGCACTCTGGAATTCTCCATTGCATTTATATTTTAATTTTTGTAAGATACCTATGTGTGTGTAATATATCATTACCCATATGTACTTGTAAGCTTCTTGAGGGCAAACAGTATTTTAAATTTCATTTTTGTATCCTTAATGCCTACCACTGTCCCTTGCACAAGTGAGTGCTTAAAAAATGCTTGTTGAATATAATGGTGAAATGAATGAAGCCAAGATGAAACGATGACATGCTTTGGAAGATGTCTGGAACTCTTCTATGTATTAGGTTGTACTAGTCCCATGAATATTACTGAAATAAACCATATCTATAAAATAGCTAGATTCCCGGTCCTTATGAAGAAAAATCAAATTTCCACTCTGGCAGAGCAGATTGAATTGTCTAAGGCATTCTGGAGCCCTGGCAGGTTTGACAAGGTCTAATTGGCTCTAATTGGAACTCCTACAAGCTGTAACATTCTTTAGTCTGCAACCCAATGGCACTCAAAAAGAGAAAAAAATTCTTTCCAGCCTTTGAAAACATCAAAGAAATAATTTCCAGGCCGATCCTTGCA
The DNA here is from genome assembly GCA_011680675.1 of Gymnobelideus leadbeateri. Lineage (NCBI taxonomy): Eukaryota > Metazoa > Chordata > Mammalia > Diprotodontia > Petauridae > Gymnobelideus > Gymnobelideus leadbeateri. The sequence goes on along the minus strand of WOXC01011778.1, from coordinate 126,985 downwards.
ACCAAATACCCAGTGATCAGCTGGAAAATTCAATGAAGCTATAAAGTGGCTTGTGGAAAATAAGGCTCAGAAGTGATAACAATGGTCAATAAATAGGAAAATTAAATTCCTCCAAATTCTTACAGATTATTTTTTTGGTAAGAGAAGAACAAAAGGGTGTGAGAATGAAGGAAGAGGAAAATATACTGGCTTAGTATAAAACATGTCAATGGAGAGGAAGCTTCATGTGAAAAAGGGAAGTGACTCAGTGGCTTTGGAGAGAGTTCCTGAAGAAGCACAAAGAAGAGAGAAAGCCATTTTCTTTGGGAAAAAAAAAACCGAGGGGAGGAGACAAAAAGTAGCAATGACTCAGGGAGCTGAATGAGAGGGTAGGAGCCTGAATCAGTCCACAAAGTGTTCTACTCATTGGAAGCGGGTGGGGGAGACCGGTTGGGTTTTCTAATCAATGCATGAAATAGGATCCTCATTTCTAGAACTAGAAAAATCATCTGGTTGAAAGAATGAGAAAGAAGAGATTTAGTTTATCATGACCGGGGTTATGGAAGTTCTAATTCTGAATTTAAGGAATAAGCTTCAGGCTAGGAGAATAATAACATAAAAATAAAAGTAGAAATGCCCAACTAACGTTCTACAGAGCCCTGGTGTTCCACATTATATGAATAAAGTTCTTTAAAAACATGTCAATGTTAGCAAAGGTTGGGGGTAAAGTAGGTAGGGGTCACTTAGGAATCAAAACAAACCTACATTGTCAGCAGGATTCCGACTGAACCGGTGCCAGGGTGAACTTGTAGTGTGGACTTTATGGTGGAAGTTAAGAGAATCTATGTGGAAAGATGGGGGAGGGTGGAGAAGAGAGGTGGAGACCAAGTCTTGAAGTCACTCTCTTCATTCACTGCAGCCCTGTTGATCCCCCCAGACCCTGTGCCTGATATACACATAAAATCTTCTTTGCTCTGTAACTTGGTCCCCATCCCCTTCTTTCTGTCTCCTTCTGATGCCCTTGCCAACACAATGTCTTCATTACATACACATTCTATCTTGCCCCTTCTCCCACAACTTGTGTCTGATATATATATATATATATATATATCTGTTTGATATACACCTCATGCTGTACATATGACACTGGTTCTTGCCCCCAACATGGAATTTGACACATATTTCATCAAAGCCCCTAATACTCAGTGGCTCATAAACACACACATGCATATGCCTACATAGATAAGGGGGCACGGGTATATCTGTAAGTATGTGTGTATATTTGAATGGCCTGACCAATATATTATCACAGATGGAGATGCTCTTATCAATGTGCCTTATTATTGTTGGGTTTGTTTAGTTTTTATTTTGTAAACCCTAAATGTGAGAGGCAGCTATGGTGTGAGTAAATCAAATACAAATATGGCATGAGAGAAGATGATGTAAGGGGTGAAAGGCACATTGATAAGAGTATCTTCTATGGGAATATATTGATCAGGCCATTCAAATACAGGATAACAACCTCACTGATAATGGTATATCTGGTACATAGATAGGGTGTCTCCAAAATTGTAGTGCAGTTTTAAGCATCATTTTGATGGCCAGATATCAAGGAATCCTAAGAATTCCTCTATGGAATTTAGTCTATCATACCAAGAATTGTACAATAAGATGATAGACTTCACTGAAGTTCAGTTCACTTCCACAAGTGTTTATTAAATACTTAGCATGTTAAGGTGCTTAGTGACACAAAGATAAAAATCTGTGTTGTCCTTGCCTTCAAGGAACTTATGCTCTAATAAGAAAGGATGACAAGTAAGTACAACAAGAAAGAATATGTACCAGAGAGAGGTCAAAAATAATAAAATGAGGGAATCTGAGAAGTGAGGCTTCATTTCTATTTGGGGGAGCAGAGAATGTGGCTTAGAGGAGGTGTCTCCCATAGTAGGACTTTAAGGAACAAAGGCTTGTAGTCAGGAAAAAAAATAGTCTGTGGTAGGGGAAGAGGGATAGTGTATAGAAGGTGAGGGATGGAGGTATGAGAGACCAGAGTGATATTGAGAAATGGCAAATGGTATTGTTTAGTTGGAATGTTAAATTCATCAAGGGCAATAATGGAAACTAAAGCTAGAAAAACTGACTGAAGTTAGACTTGTGGAGGGATAAAAGCCAGACTGAGAAGTTTTGTCATTTATTTGGTAGGTAGTTGGTAGCTGTTGAAAATTTTTAAACAAAGAATGACATGTAGGGGATAATCATGATGAGATTTATTCTTTAGAAACATGACTTTGACAGAAATATTGGAGGGGGAGAGAAAGGAGGCAGGAAGACAAATTAGGAGGCCACAACAGTAGTCAAAGTGAAAAGGTGTGTGTGTGTGTGTGTGTATGGGTGTGCCATTATGTACAGAGGTCTGTGTCTACATGTAGACATAGACATATATACACACATACATGTACATGCATATACACAGTCTACTTCCAGATGCATACTTTTCCCCACCCCCCTTCACACACTATGTCTGATACATTCAACACCATCTCCCTCACATGCAAGGTTTGACACAAATATCTTTCACCATCTTTCCTTGAACAGTGCCTGATGAGATACATCATGGCCTCCTCTCTCATATATGCCATCATCCTTCTTCATCTATTTTGTGCTTGATGCAGAGACTACCATCTCCCTCCACCTTATGTCTGACAAATATGTTCCACCATCTTGCATACTGTGTTACCTTCTCCTTTATACTCCTCCCAAACTTCCATGGTCAACCTTTATACTAGGGATATTCCATATACCCCAGGTGCCATCTGGAACACCATTTATGGGCTCCATCAATCTATTTCAATTGACAAAGTATTCTGTGGTTAAATTAGTTGGCTAAACTGTGGTCAACAGCAATGTGGCACTGATTTGTTTCTGAGCAGGGGAATGATTGGGTCCAAGTGCTATTTTAGCTTTAGCTTATGTGCAAAGTAGACTAGCACACAGGAAGACTAAAAAATAAGGAGACCCGTTTTAAATACATCATAATCACATTTATTAATTCCATCTTGCTAAAGTTATGAAGAGAGGTAGAGGTAGGTTAGAGGTCTCTTGTAAAAACTGGAATACAAGCACTCAACAGTGTTAATTTTTGTGTGTCTTGTTCTGATTTCATCAGTGGGGCCACCTCCTGGTGTGAGAAACTCCCTCTACAAATGCAGATCAGGAAAATATCCCATAATTTACAGTCTTAAATAGTTACCTGGGGACATCGGGAGGTTAGGTAACTTGCCCAAGATCACAAGGCAAGTAAATGTCAGAATTGACTTCAAAAACTACGTTTTGAATTGATCCCCAGTTCAACCAACATCTATTCACTGAACTATTCACTGTACTATGATGCTTCTCATGCTGGTTCCAAAGGGTTGGGGATAATATGGTACAGTTTGGCTGTAATGACTAAATGAATGCAAAACGACATTGGTTGAGATATTGTATATGGCATGTACTTTTTGGAATGTAGACTCTGGAGCTATTTAGAACTACCAGTTCTACCAAATGTGTCACTGCATTAGAAAAAAATCTTACAAAAGAAGAGCAGTATTTATGTTGGGTTATTTTTCAAACCCCTTCTTAGACGATTTGCTTTAACAATGGCAAATTATGGAATGGGTGGTAGCACTTTGAGGGTTAGGAAAAGTTGCCTTTTTCAGTTGGTTCTTAGGAACTTTTAAATGAAGTTTCTCACCTACTTTTCTGCCTCAGGGGCTGGATAACCTCCCCCTCACTTAATAACAAAAGCACAGTACCCAGTCCCAGTCTTAAGATGATGAGCCAAAACAAATTTCCTGTGAAATAGTTACCAGTTTAGCTGCCCCCAAATCACCAAGGACAGCTATTCTTCTTAAGAATAATTAGGACAAGAGAAGTTTCAGATTTTACAACTAGAGATGGAAGCAGGATATAGAAGAGCATAATAATTAGTGCAGAAGCAAAGGTATTGTAACCAATACCCAACGGAGAAGAGCTTGGAGAGGGAAGGAGAGGGAGGGCAGACAAAAAGCCTTAAATTCAGGAGGATGCCTCTTGTTTCTTCTGTTGTATTGGCGGTTAGGAGTGTAAACTCTGAGAAAAAAGGGGGGTGCTGTTTGTTCAGCTCTCCACCCCCACTTCCTGCATCCAATTCAAATTTCTTATCTTTACTAATAGAGGTCTTCATACTGTACTCTCCATCTTCTGTTTCATTTCCTGTTCTTCTTATTTCCAACTTATTGTCATCATAGAACCACTCTTTAATTGCCCTCACACATTTTCCTGTTTTCTATAAGCCTTCTCTGATTATTAAAGCAAGTCCCACTCTAGCATAAAATGCCTTCACAAAACCTACTTCCTTTCTTTTTTCTCTTCATTATCTTGCTTATCGAATTTAAACCTGGAAGTAAGCAGAAGCTCTCAAGCCCTGATTTTTTTGGTTATCAGGGCTTCAATAAGAGTCTGAGAAGAACTTCGGTACAATTCTACGTCATAAAATCATTTCCCTAAAATAGAATTCTGTAGTTTTCCTTTATTTCATCAGACAGTGTAAAGGCTGGCAAATCTGGTGGGTAACTTTTGCTTTTGAGGAGACAAACTTGGTAGAGAATAGGATCAGGATTTAGGAAACATGCATTCTAGTTTTAGCTTCTTTACTGATTCATGGTGGAAACTTAGGAATTTCAATGACCTTTATGTGTCTAGTAATATCTTAATTTATCAAGCAGTAAAATAGAGACAATACTCCTTCCAGTCTCTTCAAAGGAATGATATGGGAAATAACTGGATCAAGACTCCCACTTATACCTATACTGCAAGGAACTATCATGATTATAAAATCTAACTATGAAAAATTAAGTAATCTAAGTATGTAGGGATAATAAATGTGTGCTGCAATAAATATGCTTCCTTTTGGGGAACATAGGCATACATAGGAGATACTGCAGATTTGGCTCCAGACCCCAGCAATAAAGCAAGTATCACAATAAAGCGAATCACACAAATCTTTCTGTTTCCCAGTGCATATAAAAGCTATGGTTATACTATACTGTAGCCTATAATGTGTAATGGTGTTATATCTAAAACACAATGTATATACCTTAATTTAAAACATTTTACTGCTTAAAAATGCTGTCATCTGAGCCTTAGTAAGCACAATCTTTTTTGCTGGTAGAGGGTCTTGCCTTGGTGTTGATGGCTGCTGACTGATCAGGGTGGTGGTTCCTGAAGGCTGGGGTAGCTGTGGCAATTTCTTAAAATAAGATGACAATGAAGTGTGCTGCATAGATTGACTCTTCTTAGAGGCCATTGTAGGGCTACTAATTGGGCAGATTTCAAGATTCTTGTGTCTTGGGAAATAGGGAGGCCAGAGAAACAGCAAGGCTGAATAGTCAGAACATATATAATACTTAATGATTAAGTACCTTGTCTTATGTTGGCATAGTTCTTGGTGCTCCAAACAATTACAACAGTAACATCAGAGATCACTTTTCACAGATATAATAATAATGAAAAACTTTGAAATATTGTAAGAATTGCCCAGATGTGGCACAGAGACATGATGTGAGAGCACAGGCTGTCAAAAAATGGTTCCAATAAGACTTGCTCGATGCAGGGTTGCCACAAATCTTCAATTTGTAAAAAAATGTGGTACTTGCAAAGCACAATAAAATGAGGTATGCCTGTACCTTTTCATTCACCTAGAGAGCTGACTGCTTTCTGAAAGTCTAAAAGTCTGCCAACATATAAGCCACAAATATCTATCTGTTGCTTTAGGCTTTGGACTAAATGATAACATTCTCGTTCTCTTATTAACTCTAATTTGAAGTAGAAAAACAATCACTGGAAGGGTAACCAGCCCAATGATTCATGTATGTGGGGATAGTCTAATCTTCTCTTATTAGGTGAGAAAATGGAAGCCTAAGGAACAAAGTGACTTGTCTTATGGTCACATAGCTAGTTGTAGAAGTTGGGACCATAATTCAAGTCTCCTCACAGGCCAGTGCATCACTTTGCATCTTAGATAAGCTGTATTCTGTTTACTATCATAAGAGAATGATTTCATTCTCAATCGCTACTTATGGTTTTACTTTCTCTGCCACTTACAAACAAAACTTATCATTTAAGCCTAGTCTGAATTCAGAGAAGCTGAAAAAATATTAAACATTATACTCCAGCCCAGGGCTGGGGAACTGCAGTCTTGAGGCCACATGCAGCTCTCTAGGTCTTCAAGTGCAGTCCTTTGACTGAATCCAAACTTCACAGAACAAATCCCCTGAATAGAAGGATTTATTCTGTAAAACTTAGACTTAGTCACAAAGCCACAACTGAGGACCTAGAAGACCACATGTGGCCTTAAGGCTGCAGGTTCCCCACCCTGCTCTAACCACTTACAAAGTGAGTTCAGGTATTGTTTACATATAAAGTTTTTTCTAGATGTAGAGAGGAAGAACTAGGGACTTCGTGGGTGTAGGACAAAACAGGGATCCAGAACCTTTTTCTTTGATCCAAGTTCTGAATAGAATGTTATAATAGGTAGGTGGCCAAAAAAACCTCTCCACTCAAACTTATTTCTATTTCTGTAGGGATTATGAAGGGGTGTACTAACTTGAATTGGGGCTCCTTGACTGGATATAAATTATCAACCAAGTAGAACCACAAGAAGAATTTGAGTGTGATGCCAAGTAAAGACTGCACTATGCCTATTATGACAAAATGTCCCTAAGTAGACAAAAATGGTTTCCAGATAAAGTCAGCATCTTGAGAGATTCTCAAAGGTGCAGTGCTGTTTTCTTTTTCTTTAAGACAAACGATCACCAATACCATGATATGGCCCAACGGTCATTCCATCAGTGCTCCCCTACCCTGATCCAACTCCTAAGGACTGTTCCATTTGGAAGGCTCCCTGTTCAACAGTCTGGCTCCCTTTGAGCTCTGCCTCACCCCACCATCTGCCTCATGTAGTGAAAGCCTAGGCAGATGTGAAACTCACATTCCTGTCAGGGGGTAACAATGGCCTCACTGACAGGTGCAGGCAGCCCAGAGCAGATGATGGGCAGGTGCGTGTGCCACCGCTTACTTTCTGCTGGCTCCTTCTCCTTTCCCTTCCCCCACGCCCCGCCCTCTAGGCAACACCTGCCACTTCGGGACACAGGTCAGCCCTAAAACTTGATGGAGAGAAGTCACACCCTGGCCAGGCAAACACGACATTCCCTAACCTTCCTCTATTTCTTGTTCCTTTTCACAATCACCTCTTTCAAGCTAATAAAAAGAGCTCCTTTTAAAGAACAAGTGGAGATGCTGATAGGCAAACTGTTAGCTAATCAATCCACAAGAGAAATTATGATCCCTTTCCTGCTGAAAAATACCCAGGCACCACATTTCTTCTGCAGCTTTCTTTAAATCAGTGCTTACTCATTTGTTCCTATTAGTACCTGGTCCCTTCTTGTTTTGGCTTTTAAGTCTTATTCTGAAAGGAAGATGGATAGAATATTTTGCCTCAGGGCCTGCCTTTGGGCAATGGAATTTACTTTCAAAGACATTAGTAGGTAGATTTTTACTTCCCTCCAAATGCCAAAAACCTTTCTCACACCCCAAATTAACTGGAACATAAATGTACTGCAGAACTGTGGCTCATCTCTATAACCACATTTTTATTTTATTTTTGCTTCTTTTTCCTTAATTGGTTAAGTCTACATACACAGAACTTTTCACCACAGAAATCAGATCCTCACCATCACACACAGACCAAGGTGTTTACTTTTCAGTTGTTGGTCTTGATTTTTTTTCAACTGCCATTCATTTTGTTTCCAATCATACTGTTATTTTATAGGCACCTCTAGGAATCTGTCAGAAAAATACTCCATTGAACAGTGCTGACAGATGAGAAGTTTAGATTGCCAAACACATCAGGGGACTATATAGTTCTGGAAGGCTCCAAACAGGCTCATGCATTTTTCTCCCACAATTCTGGTTTGACAGTAAGGGAGAACTCCGTGCCTAGGCCAAAACAGCTTGGACCCAGTAGGGATTTTAATAGATATTTTAAGGCATGCCTTCCTATCAGACATTTTGTTTGGGGACTTGATTTTTCAGAGAAAAATTCTGTAGATGATGTCAAATGTTCCTTGAGTGGAGTTCCCTGAGGCAGGACACATTTCATAAAGGAAAGAAAGGGGAGAGTCCCTGTCCTCGCAGCTTCTTTCCTCTGTAGTTTTTAAAAGTATAACTTTTACCAATATCCAAGGCTTTAGGTAAAGGCTCATCTTTTGACAGGCTTCACCTGAAAGGCTTTGGGTAAAGGCTCATCTTTTGACAGGCTTCACCTGAAACCTGGGTGGGAAGAAACTGAGGGAAATTCAGGAAATCACATGGATTCTCAAAATTACTTTATAAAATGATAAAATTCCACAGTTCTTGATTCCCATCTAGTTAAACACAAATGGCCTAGTAGTAATGCTGGTCAAAGTTAATTGAAGAAACTTGTTGAGCATAAACGTCTTAGGCTGGTTCAGCCCTCACGTCCATTCTTATTCCTAATTGTCTGCAACTTCTTGCTGTTCAGTAGTTTCAAGTCTGTCTGACTCTTTATTACCCTACTGGGATTCTCTTGGCAGTGATACTGGAGTGGTTCTCCATTTCCTTCTCTAGCTCATTTTACAGATGAGGACACTGAGGCAAATAGGGTTAAGTGACTTTCCCAGGGTCACATAGCTAGTAGGTGTCTAGGGCTGGATTTAAACTTAGGAAGATGGTACTCTATCCACTGTACCACCTAACTACCTCAGGATAATAGCATCTGCTATTAAATATCTACTATGTGCCAAGCACTACATGAGGCCCAATGTGGGAGACAAAGAAGTATAGGACAGGATTTCTGTTCCCACAGGGCTTAAAATTGAGTTGGGGGTGAATAAGAACATTTAAAATGGTCAAAAATGTGATAAAGTATATATAACGAAGGGTCAAAATGCATGGAACAGTAAATAAAATAATAAGTAATTACCATCAGCACTTATGAAGTACCTGTGTACAAAGCCCTGGGCTGGGCTAAGCAATGGGGGAGATGCAAAATTTAGATGGTTTTTGAACTCAAGAACCTTATGGTTTAGAGATGGGGGATAAGGCCATAATGCATAATCATAATAAAGATAATATTACATGCAATCGTGGCTCTGGAGTAAGAGGACCTGGGCTCAAATCCCACCTCTGACTATGACCCTGGGCAAGTCACTTGACCTACTTGGGCCTCCGTTTTCTCATTTGTAAAATAAGGACCATGACTGGATAGCCTCCAAGGTCCCTTCCAGCTCTAAGTCTATGACCTTAAATAATCCTACTGAGTTACAAAACAAAGTACTCTGGGATGTCTGAGGGGAAATAATTATAGCCCAGAACGACTGGGTAGGTTTCAGGGATGAGATACTGACTTGGTTTTAAAGGATATGTAGGAATTCAACAAGAAAGAAGAGAAGAATGAGAATTTCTGGCACAGGGAAATACTGAGAGAAGATAGAGTCTGAACTGGGGGTTGGGAGTGGGGTTTAGTTGGGATGAAACATGGTCTATATGTGAAGGGAAGCAGATAATAATACTAAAAATAACTGTCCATAATTGACATTATATGGCACATTATATAATCATCTCATTTGATTCTTATAATAACGCTATAGACACTAGAGTAAAATTATTCCCATTTTATAGATAAGGACATTGTAGAGTGATTAGATGTCTTACCCGGAGTCAAGCAATGAATCACTTTCAGACCCAAGATTTAAATGCAAGGTTTCCTGACTCAAAGCCTAGAATTCTTTCTGTTATGGCAAGCTTACTCTTTAGTAATATGAGAGAAGTCCGAAGAGTAGAATGACACCAGATTGTGGAGGGCCTTGAATAACAAATGAGGGAGTATAATTACTCTGTTAGCAAAAGGTAGACCCTGAAGATTTTTTTTAAGCAGAGGAGTGACATAATTGTATTTACCTGTAAGAACTCCTCTAACAGAGGTGTATGAAACAGAGGTTCAGCTGGACTAGACAGACTTTGGGGTCCCTTCCAACTCAGATTTATACCAGGGTGATCAGAAAGGAGAAAACTCCTTTTAAAGTGCAGTTAAGAATGTGATAGTACTGTCTCTTCTGCTGAATACTTCTAGGGAGAGGCCCATTTCTATGGCTAATGCCTATCCTAGATATACAGGCCTAGCAGGGGAATCTCTGGACCAAAGAGTATAGATTTCTTAGTCACTTTATTTGTATAGGTCCAAAATGCTTTCCAGAATGGGCGGGTCAATTCACAACTTCACTAATAGTATATGAATGTGGGGCGGCTAGGTGGCGCAGTGAGTAGAGTGTCGGCCCTGGAGTCAGAAGGACCTGAGTTCGGATCTGGCCTCAGACACTTAACGCACACATAAATAAAAACCTAGCCGTGTGACTTTGGGCAAGTTACTTAACCCCAATTGCCCTCCAAAGAGGCAAAAAAAAGTATATGAATGTGCTGATTTTTCCACAAGTCCTCCAACATTGACTATTTTTATCTTTTTGTTCCATTTGCCAATTTGCTGGGTATGAGATGAAACCAGAGTAAAACTGACTTTCATTTCTCTTATTAATAGTGATCTGGTACAGCATTCATATGGTTGTTAACAGTTTGCAATTAGCTGTGAATAGGTTTTTAAAAACTATCTCTTGTCCATTTATCTACTGAGGAATGGCTTGTACAGTCAACCTTTTATTCTTCCTTAACTGATTATCCTGATCCAGACCTTCTTCAAGCCTTGGCTTGAATGTATTCTTCTGCATGATGCTGTTTCCAGTCTCTCAGCTGCTGGAGTTTTTCCTTATAAGGTGACCCTGGAAGGTGAGGGCCATCTCCAGTACTGATCTATATCTCACCATTGGACCCAGATGGCTTCAAAGGAGAAAGTGAGGCTGGTGACATTGAACAACCTTTCCACACTTAAATCCAATTCACTTGCATGTCATGGCATCACCTCCTGGATGTCATGGTCTTCTTTGAGAATGAAGGACTAACAACTACAATGACCCTGGGAGGCAAGTGCTATCATTATCCCTATTTTAGAAGGGGAAACTTAAACAGGCAGAATCAAGCTCACGCCTTTATGACTCAAAGTCTAGCACTATAGACTGTCTAGTCCTGTCAGTTTTGCTAATTTTCCCCCAAAATTTCTCCATTTTTCTAGATTACAACATGATTATGACATGACAGCTCGCAGCCTTGGAGTTATCCTTAACTTGCCTTCTCCCTCATTCCCATAACAAATTAATTGCTGTCTCATCAGTTTTATCTGCACAACATCTCTTGTATCTCTTCCCTTCTCTCTACTTACAGAACTACCACCTCAGTTCATCAACTGCTGACCAACTGCCACCAAAGAGCAGATAAAGCCAAGAGCCTCTGGGAGTAGCAGTGCCCCACAGACTGGGGTCCTACTTCTAGCTTAGCTCTGACATCCATCATCCTGGAAATCGGGCGTGGCAACTGCTATAACCACAGCTACTGAGAACTCTTCCCACCAAAGTCCTTTGTACTGTCTAATGACTCAATGTAATAAAATGATAGGATTTTATCAGTGGAAATTACAGTAAAGGTGATACATTACCATCTGCTTTGCCTAGCACCCTAAGGATGATGGGACTTGTCCATTTGGCTTGATGCTGAAACCTTCTACATATGTTGTCTTCCCTATTAGGATATGAGCTGCTCAAGGGAAGGAACTGTCTTAATTCTCTCTCTCTCTCTCTCTCTCTCTCTCTCTCTCTGCTTATCAATTCAACTGACATTTATTAAACCTTGCCTAGTACTGTGCTAAGCCTTGAGGGGTACAAAGAGGAAAAAAACTTCAGTGTCTGCTCTAAAGAAACTTACAATTTAGCAAGGGAATGATAAGTGTATATACACACAAATAATCAGGAGATAATAAAAAACAGCAGTTTATCACCTTCTGGATAACAGAAATTCTACTGTAAATATAGCCATCCAATGCTTTTATTTTTTTATTTGGGAAGATTTAATGTTCTTTCCATTCTACAATCATTCCTAATTAATTCACTAGGGAATGAATTACACACACCACACCCCCCCCCCAAACATAAAAATACAGGTACAGACATGTATATATGGGTTTTCTTCTCCCTTCCCCCCAAACTGTATTTGAGCTGTTGGGACAAGAAAAGTAATGACAGGACAGAGGACCCAGAGAACATTTTTTAGATTCCTGTTCAACCACACCAGGGAGCAGTGTATGACCATAAGCACAAGTGGCTTAATTACTTTGTTATCAAGAAAAGGAGTTTCCAAATCAGTGCAGTAGGCTCAAAATACAATGTGTCCCTAAGCAATATGAACAAAGAATAGAGGTTTATAATGAAGCTCTGCTCCTATTCTGACTCTCTGTCTGCTCTATTCTCAACTCTTACTATACAAACAATAGTAATGAATAAGGAGACCAGACATTTCCTATTTACGTCTAAATAAAAGCACATTTGGGGCTAATTAATACACAACCAAGAAAAATAAATTCTGTTTTAGCTTGGAGACACTTTTATGAAAACAGGTCCCTTTGGAACAATCAACCAATAAGTACTTATTAAATATCTATGATGTACTGGGCATATAGATATAAATAAATCATCTCTGACTTCAAAGAGTTTACATTATATTGGGAAGACAATACTATTGCCTTCCCTCTGGGATTACCTCCATTTCATCCTGTATGTATCTTGTTTGTATATAGCTGCTTGCATGTTGTCTCCCCCATTAGAATGTGAGCTTTCTGAGGTTAGGGACTAATTTTTTTGGGTTTTCTTTGCATCCCCCCAGAGCCCAGCACAGTTGCTGACATATAAAAAGTTATTAACAAATGTGTAACTAAGATAATATACATGTAAATAAATATATACAAAATAAATACAAGGTAATTTTTTAGAGGGTGGCTACTAGCAATTTCTTTTGGGTGGGAAGGATCAGTGAAAGCTTCACATAGAAGGTGGTACTTAAGAGTTTTGCAGGAAACAAAGGATTCTAAGAAACATTTTATAACTGGCATTAAATGAACACTAGTTTTGTCGGCATAAGAATTTGGATGATTCATGCAACTCAGTTATGGTACATAAGAGCCAACATTATTCTGTGGAAAGAGTTTGAAGTCAGAGGGTCTTCAGTCTAAATGCAGTCTGCTGCTTAACCTCTGTGAGGCTCGGTTTCCTCATTTATAAAAAAGGGGGTTGGACTGGATTACCTCTAAGGTCCTTTCCAACCCTAAGCCTACGATTCTAAGAAGGCCAAAATTCTGCTGCATTTGTTAATATAAAAATTCCTCAAGGTTAGGTCTAAGTCTAATGAGAGCAGTCCTGTCCTTGGCAATATGGAAGCTTCTTTAGAAAACATTTTTCCACCATGGTATTTTTATTCTTTCATTTCCAGGGTATTATCATGGCATGAAAGTGATCTATGGTTTTAAAGACTATATTAACAGAATGAAAGCTCTTGGGGGGTATAATGAAGCTTGAAAGGGTTTGAGGACAGACCCATTGTTGGCCCATCAAGGCCCTGTCTCTCTAGGTATTCTCAGCAGTTCCCATGGACTCAATCTCTATGCAGACGACTCTCAAACCTACATATCCAGTCCACTCAACCCACATCTCTCTCTCCTAAGTTCCTGTTCTCCATTGCCAATTGCCAGTTGTTTATCTGTCTCTACCCATGTCTCATAGGCATCTCAAACTTGATATGTATAAAATAGAACTCATCTTTTCCCTAAAACTGGTCGCTACTCCTAACTTCCCTATTTTTGTCAAAAGCACTACTATTTTTCTAGTTATTCAGGTTCATTATATGTAAATCACCCTTGACTCTTCATTTTCATTTGCCCTTATATTCAATCAGTTGCCAGGTCTTGTCTGACTCTCTGTCTCTCTACTCATACAGCCACTACCCTAGTTCAGGACCTTATTACTTCTTGCCTAGACTACTGCAATAGCCTCTTAATTGATCTCCCTGCATCCAACCTGTCCTTTCTCCTTTCTGCACATATCTAACAAATTAACATTCATAAGGCACTGTTCTGAATTTACTTCTCTGCTCATGGAACTTCAATGGTTTTCTGTTGCTTCTGGGATAACATGAAAACTTTACTGCTTGACATATAAAGCTCCTCACAGTCTGGTATCATTCTATCTTTCCAGGCTGATTACATATTACTCTCCTTCCTACCCTCTATGTGTCCTTAATATTATCTGTATGTGACATTCTGTCTTCTATGTAAATTCTTTTGCTCCAATGGGGAGGAGTTTAACTCCTCTATGAATGATATAGAAATGCCTACTCTCTTTGTTATATATCCCTACTACATCACTGAATCTTAGAATTCTAGTGGTGAAACTCTGGGTAGAGGAGAATCAGTGTCAGACAGGTTGTCTTCCAACTACTATCCTATCATTTAGTCACCACTTTTGTAGAATGGGATTAGGCAGATGGCATCTTGAGACTGAAGGACCTTGAGTATATACTGAGTACTATAATATTTTGTGTAACTTGTGAACTTAATTGTTTTCAAAATCTAGAATAAGTTTTTGGATATTGAAAATCATCTTTTCATCCCAGTTATTTATGACCCTGCTTCTTCTCCAATTCTGGGAATACTCTTCCTCCTAATCCCTGCCTCCTCAGCTCAAGTGCCATTTCCTATAGGAATAATGGCATCATACAGAATCATAGATCTAGAGCTGGCAGGGGCCTTAGAAGGCATCTGGTCCAGTAGGGCTTGGTGCTGTAGTTTAAATTCCACTTCTGTCACTTATTACTTGAATGACTTTGGGCAAGTAAAATAATTATTCTGGGCCTCAATTTCTTCACATGTGAAATGAGGTTATTGGACAAGACAACCTCTCAGGTCCCTTTGAGCTGAAATTTAGGAACCTCATTTTAGAATGTGACAACAGGGTGGGATTTGAATACAGGCCATCTGGTTCCAGACTCAGAGCTCCATCCTTATACCATGATGCCTCTCCTGGTTTCCAGCCCCCCCCCCCAACATATTTTGTACCTACTTATCCATGTGTATATTGTTCCCCTCTGGTAGAATCAGCGACTGCCTCAAATGTATCTCTGTATCCCAGTAGCTAGCACAGTACCCAGAATGTAGGAAGAATAGGCCCTGATATAAAGGAGCTTACAATCTACTGGTTGACTACAACATGTCAGAAGATACGTAGAAATATGATTCTCTGAGGAAGGAGAGAGAGATTACAACTAGGGAATTAGAAAAGACTTGCCCCAGGAGGTAGCACTTGAATTGAACCTTGAAGTATGCCAGAAATTCTATGAGGTAGCAGTAGAATGATCTATACATAGGCACAGATACTAAAAATGAAATGTCATGTTGAGAGAACAGCAGGTAGGCCAGGGTGAAGAGAATGTGTATACTACATATGTATATGTATAAGCATGTGTATGTGTGTATATATGTATAAGAACACCTATGCCTACATGCACAGGAAAAGAGAGTACAGAGAAGAAAGATCCACACAGCCAAAGACTGAGATGACATCAGTGGTATAGTAAAAATGAGAGGCTATATGTAGTCAGGAGCAGCAATTTCAGGTTATAACCAGAGTAAGATGTGGATTTTTTAAAAAATAGGAACCTAGCTGAAAGATTCTGATTATTCTGATCTTCCTAGATGAAATACACTCATTGTTTTATTAAAGAACTATTTATCAAGTGCTCAATGTATATAACACAGAACAGGGATTCAAAAGAAATATAATAAAATCTCTTTCTTCCAGGACCTAACTATTCTAACTGATGTATGTGACATGCACAGATAAGACAGGTATCAAGTGTACATATGTACACATGTGTATGTATGTATATATGTATATTCCTAGCAGCAACATGGAGTCACTGAAGGTTTTTAAGTGGGTAAAATTGTAGAGCAGGAGGATATTTCAGTTATTCTGTTTAATGTCACAGTTAACTTGGAATTTAGGTACAGTACTTCTAAATATAAAATAAATGAATTGAAGCAATTTTTGTGCCTTTGAATTGACTTTATAACTGAGATTTACAGATGTGATGCCTTTTGGGATAGTGCTACATTTACATTAGATATTGAGGCATCCTCTTCCTTAAAATTCATTCTCTCTAAGACAAATATCCTTTTCTTTTAGTCTGTATGGCTAATATTCATGTCCTTAGGGATAATATCCTTGTCGTCAGCCTCTCTCCTACAATGGTCAATAGTGAATAAACAATTATGAAGCTAAGTGTTGAGGACACAAAAAGAGACAAAATAACAGTCCCTGCCTGCAAGGACCTCACAATCTAATGGAGCAGACACGAAGAACAAGAAGATGTGAAAGAAGACAAGAACATGAAAACAAGTATGTACAAACAAGCTACGTACAAGAAATACAGGAAATAATTAAGAGGGAGGGCCCTAAAGCTAAGAAGGGCTGGAAGAGCCCTCCTGTAAAAGAAGGCATTTAAGTGGGGACCTAAGGGAAGCCAGGGAGGCCAGTGGTTAGAAAGGAAGAGGGAAAAAGTTTCAGGTACGGGGGACAGAGAGAATGCCCAGAGCTAAGAGATGGAATGTCTTGTTCACGGAGCGGCCAGGAGGCCAGTGCCACTGGATCAAAGGGTTCCTGTGAAGGGGTAAAGTATGAGAAGACAGGAAAGGTAGGAGAGGGCTAGGTTATGAAAGGCTTTAAGTGCCAAACAGAGCACTTTGACTTGAGGCAAGAAAATCTACCAACAGGCTACCTGTCATAGTCCAGGTGTAAGGTGAGGAAGGGCCCTTTAACTTCTAAATCTATGAAAAAGTCAGAAGAGCATAATGTTCTATCTTGGGAATTGAGGAGCTAAAAGACAGAAGGTACTAATAAACAAAAGGTAGCTTAGACAATGCTTTGTAAAAGATTTAAGACAAAGCTGCAAATCAGAGTACGAGAGAGAGAAGATAAACAGATTACATATTTCACTTCATTATTGAAAGAATGAATTTATTAATAAGATGTAAGGGCCCTGAATATGGATACAGAAATACCTTTATTTAAATACTTCAAGGATCATGCCATCTCTAGAGATACTCCTACTGTTCATGCTAATCAGAGTCATCTTTAATAGGTTAGTTGCTGCCAAAGTAATCATTATCTTATGGCAAAACTGGTAATGTGATTCTTCAAACTAGGCCAGGCTGATCATCAGAAAACAGATATATAGTCCATGATTAGATTTATACTTGAGGCCTTTCCAGGCTGGGAAGACCAGCCAGAGCTTGCATTCTACTAGCTTAGATGTCAAGAATTTAGGGTCATCTCCATGCCACAATAAGG
Source organism: Gymnobelideus leadbeateri (assembly GCA_011680675.1). Classification (NCBI taxonomy): domain Eukaryota; kingdom Metazoa; phylum Chordata; class Mammalia; order Diprotodontia; family Petauridae; genus Gymnobelideus; species Gymnobelideus leadbeateri. The sequence goes on along the minus strand of WOXC01011778.1, from coordinate 109,628 downwards.
CATTGAAGCAGGACTTTAGTGGAATCTGTGGTACAAAAATGTGCTTTATAACTATAATTTATTATAATAATTATTAGAAAGCTATGAAGAAATAAACTGGATTGAAGATGTTATTATACTTATATATACAAGTATATATATCAAACAGACATGTATATGTATACACACATAACTATATACATAAGTACATATACACACAAGCTTTCAAAGAATATGAAGAATATGAACGTGTAGAATATGAACGAAATACCTTCATTCTGATGTTAAATGGAATAGCATTTATACAGATTCACTGATATGATTGGACAATGGATTTAGCTGTTACACCAATAATCTATTAACAAATAAAAATCAAATGAGTTTAGCTCATGAAATCTATAAAAAGGTCCCTCTAAACTTTCCCCTTGAAATAACAGCTGTAATAAAGGAGGAAAAAAGGTTGAAAGAAAGTCGGAGCTCTTGGTCATCCCAGGGTTATGATTAGAGCCATGATAATCGATCTGTGTCTGTACCTGTAAGCTGGAGAGTTGAGCAGCTGATTTTCCTTGGAGGCACAAAGTCTGAGCAATAAAAGCATTTAAGTCCTCCAGGGAGAAAGTATCCACCTGAAAAGAAGAGAAAATAAAATCCTAGCTTTAAGCTATGGGGAAAAAATATCACATCTTGTAAACAGGCCTTAATTCCTATATGTGATCACATACATGCTCTATATTCAGACCTTTAGGGCTAATAAAATGGATGCCACCAACAAGGAACATGGATAAAGGTGAATATAGTTCCAACTTTCTCAGCTCCAAATCTTAGGCTCCATGTTATATACACACTCTTCTGTTAGTCATCCAATTCAAAAGGTTTTCAGCTATTCCCCCCTTTCCTTTTGGCTTCTTCCAATTGGCCTCTTCACCAATAATCCTAGCAATTCTGGGGTGAACCAAGGATGACCTTAAGTTTCCCAACTAAATTCTTAGACCAACTCTGCTCTCAACCTGAAGCCTCAGGTTGATCTTAAAACCAAATCTGTGTTCCAGGGGTGCTCCAGAATGAAGTTAATTCACAATTGGGGTAGACCTACTACAATGAATCAGCATATACTCTTTCTTCTTCTGGTCTTATCTAGAACCTGACCTATACGCTCTGGGGATGCTAGTCTGGGAGCAAAACATCATCTCAGAATGGTGAGCAAAATAGAATTTATTTCAACTCTCTCTCTTCTGATACTTTGACTGTTACTTTGTTTTCTCTATCAAGAAGAAAAGCAGCAACGTGTTCAGTGTGCAGAGTGCTAGAGTTGGAATCAGGAAGAACTGAGTTTAAATCAGTGTCCCAGACACTTTACAGTAGCTGTGTGATTTTGGGTAATTCCCTTAACCTCTGTTTGCCTCAGTTTTTTCAGCTGTAAAATGGGAACAAAAGTAGCACCGATGCCCTGGGGATGTTGTAAGGACCACATGTTGTCTTTCTAGAGCATGTAATTTCTCTCTCTGAATTTCAATTTCCTTGTCTACAAAATGAGGCAGTTGGACGTGATGGCTTTTAAGGTTGCTTCCAACTCCAAATCTATGATCCTTCAAGTTAATGCAATACTGATAGATATGAAGTTTTAGATTCTGAAGGGCCCTTGATATAGCAACTGCTTTCAGCAATCACTGGTTGGAAGCAGCCTCTCTTCTCATCATTAACTCTGTCTTATTACTGAGTGGGAAATTTTCTTGAGGAGATGAATGAGGAAGGGGTAAAATAAAAAATTAAGGAGGGCTCTATCATGCAGTGCAATTCAACAAACATCTGTGAAACAGGTAAGGTATCGTGCTGGGGTCTAGAGAGACAAATGCCACAGGCATAGATAGAATGACAGACTTGGAGGTTTGGAAGTGGTCTCAGGGGCCAGCTAGGCCCCTTCTAGATTCCTTCTATGGAAGGAACTCCCACTATAACATACCTGACAAATGGACTGGGATGAAACTGGCCATTGTCCAATCTTGGGGCCCCATGATCTTTCAAATACTTCTGATGGTGGCTCAGTAATCACACCTGCTGGCTGTTTTGGCACCTGAGGAGGTGATCCAGCTGGGCCAGGTGACTTGATTCATCTAGGGCAGTTAGGTGCTCTCTTACTCTCTTCTCACTTATTTTGAGTCTCAGCTCCCCACTAGTCATTTAGTTTTGTCATTTCCAACCCAAAGGGTCATCCTTGACCTCAAAGAGCTCATATTCTACTGGAGGGACAGAAGTACATAAATTTGGAACTAGAAAGTAAATGCAAATTAACACAAACTAATTTTAAGAGGGAGAAATTATTTTGGTTAAGAAAACTTCTAAGTTTTCATTTGCCTCACAGAGTTCTCCAAAACTATAAACTCAGACTGACCATGAAGCTCTGCTAACTTGTGAACCCCTTCAATTCCTCCCAGAGGAAACCACCAGAGAACCCTATTGCAAAATAATTCCCACTTATCAGAGATACATTGATTTTATCTGTTTTCAATTGAGAGGTGTTCCGTGGCAAGGTAAAACCTAAGAGAAGAGGGGAAGAAAAGTCATAGAAAGTAGACATCTATAGCAATTTGAAGGCTAAAAATGTTTTACATGCTCATTCCCAGATAAAAATAACTTCACTATAAATCAGGAAGACTTTTCATTAAGGACTCCTGCTGACCCCCACTATGAAAACCTCTTTCCTTGGGAAGGTCTGCTAAACCTTGCATAAAAGAAGGTAGGGTAATGGATATCAGGAACTGTGTAACATTGCAAAGTACTTTTAGCATTCATTATCTCCACCCAAGCAGAAGATATTGATTGGCTGCTAAGATCTGATAATATTCTTTCTGACCCCATCTCTGCCCTCTCCTATTTTTATTTCAAGGCAGGTGTCACCTTTGTGAAAATGACAGCAACTATAATTATTTCAGGGAGGAATGGAAAAATCTGCAAATGCACACACAACATTTATGGCCAAGAAAAAAATCAACCAGAAAATCCTTTCCCAAATCAAATAAGCCCCCATCGCTCTGCATTTTCCCTAAACTTGAGTTAGTTTTTAATTCTATTTTTTGTTTATCAGCCAATTTCTGAGAGCAGATTTAAAATATCAGCCTGGGCAAAGAAGAAAACTATTTCACACATATTTCTTTCTCATCAAACAAGCAAATGCCATATTCTACCTGCACTCTTTTCATAAAATTAAAACACAGAATGGAGTCTTAGAGATTCTACTATCAAATAAGATAATTTTAAAGCACTTAGCAGAGTGCCTGGCACACAGCAGGCACTCTATATATGTTAGCTATTATTATTATCATCATTACACTAAGTAATATCCAAATTTCCACACATGTATATACTGATTGATATAACAGTTAAAAGATGCATGCTGTGCCACACTCAAAGAAACAATATAAAATACATACATGTTGTGGTACAAACATTATTTTTCAGAAGTTTTTTGTGAAGATTTTAAAAAGAAATTCCCTTAATATGTATGACCATGGGCAAGACATTTAATCTCACAGTGCCAACAGGCACAGTTATGTGTGAGTTGAAGATTTGATTTAGTAGAGGGAGCTTCCACACTGTAAATTCCCTAATTAAAAAATTCTCACCTTCAGTCCCTTCCCCCTATTATTACTGCTGTTTTGGGTAACCTAAAAAGTGAGATCCGATAAAAATAACTAGTTTTCTAAAACAGTTTCTCCTAATCTCAGCAATATGTAATTTGATTTTAGACTCCACTTAAAGCTACTTTAAAATAAAAAGTAAAACTTTGAGCTACATTTTTTATCAATTTACCTTTTATTAATTATAACTAGTTTTTAGTCTCATGTCAAAATAATGCACCTTCTTGACCTAAATCAATATATTGATTTAGTAAGTGCAGTTATGATCTTCTCAAAATTTTGTGGTTTTTTATAAAGTATGCTTATTATTTTTATTATAATGTATTTTTTAAAAATACATTATTAAAAAAGCTAATTTACTACTGAACCTCTTATAGAGCAACTCACACTAAAGTGATTTTGTTTGAAAGTAAATTTTAAGGGAAAACAAAGGCATAAGTGATAGAATTATTTTTCAGCTCTTTGTCTTGGCTTCAGGCACATGCAAGTTACAGTTGTGAAACTGTTATACTAGTATCTTGGGTTTCCATAATAAAACTAATTTTAATTATACTATATAATGATAAAAATCCTAAGACCCCACTTTAATAAAAATATTTCTTGGCCATTTTTAGTTTTAGGGGTTAGCGCATGGTACTAATGAATTGAAATCAAACATCTAGACTGGTTAATTTCACAAAGTAAGATTCTGTGGCATGGCCACATACTGTACTACTAACTGTATCCAGCTGTCTTACAAATGCCTGTCCATTTAGTCATAAGGAAAACAACCAAATTAAAGAGTTTGAACCACTCCATACAGTCTATCTCTACTTCTGGAATGACAGTTCCAAGTGCTGTTCCAAGTCCTGCTGCTGAAGCATTACCTTGTCATATGAACAGTACACATATGCATTTTTCATGAGTCAGAAGAGATTGCTTATTATTTTTTTTACCCCCTTCCAAATTCCCATGAAAGCTCACCCAAAGACACTTTACTTTAGCAAACTGTAAGGCTGGATGGAAAATATGAAATACTAAAACATAAACATGTAATACTGACATGTATATAATATGCATTTTATGTACAGGCTGATATGCATATGTAGAATGCTTATGTAAATACATATTGTAGGCAAAAATGTAATGTAAAAGTTAAGTTGATATAGCTATATTTTCAGAAACATGAGGTAATTGCACTCTCTGCCAGTACAACCTAGCTACTGGATCTAATACCCAATTTGAATAACCTCCTCTACATAAAATTGGTAATCTGTAAAGTGATTTCAGGGTGGTGGCAAATAAGAAGAGTGCTTTTTAAAAATCCATACAATTCTGAAAGATCATAGCTACACTTAATAAATCATGATATTGATTCAGGTCAGGAAGGTGCATTTTTTTTCCCATGAGGGTAAGTACTAACCATCTTATAACTAACAGAAGGTAAACTGATTAAAAAAAAACAAGTTAGATTAGATATTTTAAGTGGGCTCTGAAGTCAAATTATATATTGCTGAGATTTTAGGAGAAACTATTAAAAACTAATTATTTTTATCTGGAATCATTTTTTGAATTAATCAAAATAGAAATCATCTTATAGTAACACGAACCAATAATATGAGGTTTTATTATGAATAATACAGCAACCAAATATCTAAATAATTTAATCCCTACCTTCCCCCCCCTTTGCAAACAGTTAAATATTGAATTATGTGATTACTTTTAAGATATGCAGGGGCAATGGGCAATTAGGAAGGAAAAGCCAGTACAATCTAGTTACTGGATCTAATGCCCCATTTGAATAACTTCCTCTAAAGAAAACTGGTAATTTGTAAAGTGATTTCAGGGTATTGGCAAGTTTACATGAAAAACAAAATTATATGACTTTCTATTACAATCGAATGAGAATTTAATGGCCATAACATAGTAGAACTGTCATGGTCAGGGATCAGGGGAGTTGACAAGGTGGCTTGAAGGGGTCATGGGAGCTGATGAAAATGTCTTGATGAGCCAAAAGAGCAGACACTTGGTTGGGGTTTCTTTTGTTGTTGTTATGACAAGCAAGAAACACAAAAACCTGTTTTAAACCTCCCCCCCAAAAAAACAGCTGAGATACTAAACAAGAGAGAAGCAGCATATGCTTTAATATTTTCTTTGTTAAGATGCCTATAGAATGTGAGTAGAAATTTTATTAAAACTACAACCTGGATGATTTCCCTAGAATCTGGTTTATGGACATATGCTAATGCTAAAGATCTGGGAGGAAATCAACTAGTCAGTAAAAAAAAACAGCAACATCCCACAATGTAGTATTCCATAAAAACCAGGGCCAAAAGCAGCTCCTAGTATCAGTTCTCAAAGCAATCTAAGGCATTACCTGCCAAAGGAGGTAGATCAGGAGACAGCACAGGGCTGCAAGAGAGTTTTCGAAAGCCTGAAGTTCTTCTCTTTCATTCCAAAGGTGAAAGCAGGCCAGGAAGGTGTTATAACGCTGGGCTTGTACCTCTGCCTCTTGGCTCAGCCATAAGGTTCTCAAACTAGGTGTTCCACCTTTTTGAAAACAAGTGCATTTACTATTCTAAAAACTAGCAAATTAAAGCATGCCTCTTCCAGAAATAAAATAAAAGGAAATAAATCTCTCATTCTGGACTGACTTAGTGCTTTACAGTTTGCAAGAGCTAGAAAATGAATGAGTATTTTTTTTTCAAATGCTTTATTAACTTCTGTTTTACTTCATTTCTGCCAGTTTTTGTGTTACAAATTTTCTCCCTGTTTTTCCCCTACCCACCTCCCCAAAATAGTCCCCCAGGATATCCCCTCCTCTTATTTCCCAATTACATATAAAATAGTATTAATAATAGTATATATATATATATATATATATATATTTAAACATTTGGTTTTAAAACTTTGAATTCCGAATTCATTGTTTTCCTCCCTTGTCACCCACCCTTACTGGGAAGATAAGCAATTCAATATAGGTTGTACATGTGTAGCTAATGCAAAACATTACTATAGTAGATATATTGTAGGAAACTGATTATATTTCCCTCCCTCCTATCCCACCTCCCATTTGTTCTATTCTCTACTTTAGTCCTGTCCCTTTTCAAAAGTGTGTGCTTCCTACTTCCCTCCCACCCAGCCTGCCCTCCCTTCCATCATCCCCCCTCTCATTCCCTTCCCCCCATATTCTCCTGTAGGGTGAGATACCCTATTTAGTGTGTACATCATTCCCTCCCTGAGCCAAATTCATTGATTATAAGGTTGATCCATTCCCTAATGCCTTCCTGTTCTCCTCTATTGTACCCATTTTCCCTTGCCTCTTCTATATGAAATAGTTTGCCCCATTCTGTCTCTCCCCATCTCCTCTCATTATATTCCCCTCTCACCTCTTGATTTCACCTTTTAAGTATCATCCCTTCCTATTGGTTCTGTGTTCTCTATCTATGTATACATGTAAACATATATATGCACACACACACATATATATGTATACATATATATTTCTATTCCCTTCAACTATTTTCATACTGAGAAAAGTTTTCAATTATTGTTTTTCCATGTAGGAATGTAAATAGTTCAATTTTGATAAGTTCCTTATGATTCTTTTCCTTGTTTACCTTCTCATGCTTCTCTTGTTTCTTGTGTCTGAATGTCAAATTTTCTATTCAACTCTGTTTTTTTTTGTCAAGAATGCTTGGAAGTCCTCTATTCCATTGAATAACCATATTTTCCCCTGAAACATGATATGCAGTTTTGCTGGGTAGGTGATTCTTGGATTTAATCCCAGCTCCTTTGACCTCTGGAATATCATATTCTAAGCCCTTTGATCCCTCAGTGTAGAAGTTGCCAGATCCTGTGTTATCCTGATTGTGTTTCCACAATATTCAAATTGTTTCTTCCTGGCTGCTTGTAACATTCTCTCCTTGATCTGGGAATTCCAGGACCTGGCTATAATATTCCTAGGAGTTTTCTTTTTGGGATCTTTTTTAGGAGGTGATTAGTGGATTCTTTCAACCTCTATTTTGCCTTCTGGTTCTAAAACACCAGGACAGTTTTCCTTGAGAATTTCTTAGAGGATGATTCTAGGTTCTTTCTTTGATCATGGCTTTCAGGTACTCCAATAATTTTTAAATTATCTCTCCTGGATCTATTTTCCAGGTCAGTGGTTTTTCCCATGAGATATTTCACATTGCCTTCTATTCTTTCATTTGTTTGGATCTGTTTAACCGCATCTTGATTTCTCAAAAAGTCACTAGCTTCCCTTAGGTCCATTCTAAATCTGAAGGAATGATTCTTTTCAGTGAGCCTTTGAGATTCTTTTCCATCTGGCAAATTCAGCTTTTTAAGGTATTCTCCTCATTGCCTTTTTCAGCCTCTTTTGCCATTTGAGTTAGTCTATTTTTTAGGGTGTTATTTTCCTCAGTCAGGTTGTTGACTCTCCTTTCATAATTTTCTTGCATCATTTTCATTTCTCTTTCCAATTTTTCCTCCACTTCTCTTATCTGCTTCTTAAGGTCTTCTATGGCCTGTAACCAGCTCGTATTTTCATTTGAAGCTTTTGGTGCAGGGGTTCTGACTTCACTGTCTTCCTCCTGTTCCATGCTTTGATCCTTTTTGCCCCCAAAATAGGAGTCTAATGTTGAACTTTTCTGTTTATTTTGTTTCCTTTGCCTGGGCATGTTGCCACTCAATTACTTGACTTTTGGGCTTTTTGCCACAGTAGGACTCTGCCACCAGACAGGGGAGCTTCCATACCAACTGCTGGGGTTTTCTCAGTTGCCGGAGGTATTAGTTGGGTGCCTTCTCTGAAGCCTCCACACACTCTGGCAAGCTGGTCACACACCCCAGACCGCAATCCAGATCCAAGAAGGTTAAAACAAGAGTGATTACCTCCCAGAGTGGTCACTGGGTCCTCCTACAATCCCCAGGCCAGAAGCCGAAGCTGCAATGTAGTGCTGGCTGTGCCTAAGCGCTCAGCAGCTTCTTGCCCTGGGGGTAAAAGTTGATGCTCTCCCCACTATTGGTCTCAAAGTCCACAGTGCACTGACCTCTCACTTTGTCCTTAGCATCTATGTGTTGATAATTCTGGAAATGGCCACAGCTGCTGGTGTTCTGGAGTCCCTCCAGCCGGCTGCTGGTCAGGCCCGCCCTGGGGCTAAAACTTCTGGCTTACAGGGGGCTTGGGTCAGCTCCCAGAGTGCTGCACTGTCAGATCCTTGTCAAGCTGCCGGGCTGTACTCAGGAGGAGGTTAGCTTCTCTGTGTCATTTTGTGAGTTCTGTAGCTCCAAAGTTTGTTCAGAGTGCCCTTTTACATGGATTGGTGAAAGTAGAAGCTGGAGCCACAGTGAAATCCTGTTTCTATTCTGCCATTTTGACTCCGCCATGAATGAGTATTTTAAAAACTTTTTTCAAGATAAAAAAACATGCTATACTCACAAATAATTCACGGAACATGATCACATTTTTTTTTTTACAGAACCATTTACTCCTGAAGAATATTTATTTCTCTTAATGCCTAAGTAGGTATATTTAATAACATATTGAGTCTCTATAATGTGTTCCCCACCTTTTTTGTGGAAGGTGGGGAACTGGAGTTGAAAATCTGGACTGGTATGTGGGGCTCCTAGTAAGGAAAACTCTCTATGAATGCAGATCCAACTGGGCCCCTGAGACCTTAAATCAGTCACCCACAACTATGTAATCATGTGCCAGTGGCAGGACTAGAACCCACACTTTGGCACCAAAGCCAGATGGTAGTAGGCAATTCAGCATACTGCTTTTCAGGGACTTTTAAGAATGAATCTCCAATTACAGATGTGATGAGTACAGAGGCCAGATGAGCTAGAATTATACAGATTAACTGGTATCAGAACTAAAGAGATGACTTCCAGAAGTTTACCTTGGTAATTCTCACTTTTCTCTCCTGTACCTCCCAACTTCACAGAACAAATCCTCTTAATAAAAGGATTTGTTCTGTAGGATTTGGACTCAGTCAAAAGCCCAAGGACCTAGCAGGCCACATGTGGCCTTGAAGCCACAGGTCCCACACCCCTGAGTCTAAACCATTACACAAACAGTAATATTTAATGTGAAATTTTTAGCAATCTGCTTGTAAATAGAGATAGATCATTTAGAATAGGCAAATAGGCCACACCTAACAGATAAACATATTAGATATATTTATATCACATATTACATAGAAATCAAAGAGTGAAATAAAATGTTTCCATTTCCATTCTACACAAACTACTACAAACACCATTAAGTGCCAAGAACATAGTATACCATATTGAGTTATGTTTAAAAATTCCAAATGGAGATACTGACATAATAGAACAGCCTCAGTGTTGCTGCCATATTATAGCCATCTAGCTTTTGCTTGCTGAGCAAACAGAAAGGTGCCAGTTTTAAGATCAGGCAGATTAAGCTGTAATTGATAACACATCTCCGTTTATTAGAAGCAGCTGCAGTCTTCAGTTAGAAACACTTGGCCATAATAAATGGTTAAAGTACTGTGATGCTGAGATCTAGATGTTACACATGTTTACTAAGCAAACAAAGTCCACTAACCAAATGGTACCAGAATTAAGTTAATCTAAAAAAGAAAATTCGTCTACTTTTTCCTTTAATATCTACAATATTTATTTTAATATTCTCAGTAGTATATTTCCTGACAACAAACATGAATCATCCCCCCCAAAACCATGTGCAATTCTGAAAAGTCAGAAGTGTTCCTTTTACCAAAGAAACTTTTTTCACTGTTCATTTGACAAAACCAAAAAAAGATGTGTATTTTCTCTTTTCCCTTGAAAAATGAGATAAAAGAAAACTAAAGACAAAAAGGGAAGATATTACAATGGCACAAGAAGATACAGAGAAAATGTTTCAAAATAAGGGTCAAATGTGATTTTGTAGAAATGAGTTCTAATAGTTAAATATCACAGAAAAGAAACTGTAGCTGCTTCATTTTTTCCCATCACTTTAAGCATAGAAGGCAAGGCATTTAAGAACCAATTATGAAGAGAGGATGCCTAGGCAATGGAAAGATTTTATCCTAAAAGTATGGAGAAATTTCCCTTTCCTTAAAACTATCAAAACCAAAGAGAAAATCCAAATCCTAAAAAGTATGCTCAGTATCATAACTTAAAGAATGCTAGGTTTGTAATAATAAACAAACAAACCCAACCCTTGGTTTCAAATCCAAACCCTGGTACTTAAATGTGTGTAACTTTGGGCAGGTCACTAAATATCTGTGGGTCTTAATTCCCTCATTTGTAAAATTAGGGGATTAGACTGAAGTCTAGGGCCTCTAAGGTCTTTTAAGAAGGAGTGAAAGATTATTTTAACTATAGAAGACAACATTTGCAAAGGTGCTCATTGGGGTAGAGTAGAGGCTATCTTTTATTTCCATGAAAAGGAAATTGGATCATTAATATTTAGAGTTCTAACTCTAAATCCCCTTCTAAGGGATCTCAAAGATGATACTTAGATGGAAGAAGCAATAGACTTCAGGACATTAGGAAGAAATTTGTTACTGTAAGGTTTTCATACACTGGTGAAAGTTCACTTAATCAAGTAGTTTTAGTTTACATGAAGCCAGAGATCCAGTTTTGCTCAATTTTCCACTGAACTGACTCATTAAAAAATGTGATATCATCTTCACTGCTCAGCCATCTCATAAACTACCATGCCACCTAAACCAGAAAGCAAGTTATGGACCTCTCCCTCTATCCCACCCCCATCAGTGGTTGCTTTAACTGTTAGTTATATCTAGAACCAGCTCCAGCAATGCTTTACCCCACCTTCCCAAACATCTTTCCAGATGCCATATCCCAACTCCAGTATCCCCTGTCTGTCATCTTCCTTCATCTTCTAGCTCTGGAACCATACTCAAATGAACTCTATCATTGCTCTTGGAAAGGGTATGTCAATCTACTCCCCTATGACTCCATTCAACACCTCTGTAACTTTCCAAACCAAAATCTCCTTTCCTGGCCACCATTCCTTTATATGTGTTCAATTTTCCTATTAGGATGTAAGGTTCTTAAGGGCAAGGGCAGTTTTTACTTTTTAAGTTTGTATCCTCAGTGCTCAACATAGTGTTTCTCATGAAAGAAGTATTTAGTAAATACTCCTTCCCTATTTTTTACTTCTTCCTTCCTTCCTTTCTTTCCTTCCTTCCTTCAGACACAATTTTTAGAGCATACCTGAACAAAGTGACTAAAATAAATATTTTTTCTGGAAAAAAACAGCACTATCTTATTTACTATGATACAAATGTATGCTAGCTTTTTTCTTCTTTCCTCTTTCTTTTCATCATAAAAAAGATGGAATGGCTGTCTAGGAGAATGAAGGATCCTGGGGGACTATGGTGATGTAAAAAAACAAAAGACATCAATAAAAACTTATTTTTTAAAAAAGCAAGACGAATGAAACAAAAAAAGGCATCAAGAAGAAACCAAGATTTCAGGTTTGAAAGCCTTGCTCTTTGTGGCAATGTAAAATCCTATCAAATTATATTACTTCTAAGTATGTCATCACAGGACTATATGACAAAAATAGGAGATAGGCTGGTCTGGTCATGTGGCTGGAGTAAGGGATGACTGGTAGATGGTCAATATGCTCTATTATAATGTTAGAAGCTGGAAGGAATAAAGGCCTCCAGAATGTTGAGTGGACTCCTTGTGTCCAATTTTCAAGAGGATGTGGATGTGAGTCACACAAGGATGGAAAACCATGGATGGATTGTAATCTGCAACCCTCAAGAGAGGCCTCCTGAATTAATTTCATAACAGATCCATTTAAGTATACCCAACAAAAATTTATTAAATAATGTCAGTCAATAAGCATTAATTAATAAAATAAAAATAAATAAAAATAAGCATTTTGTTAGAAATTGCTGAACTTGATGGGTATTGCAAGGAGAGTCTACAAAGTGGAGAAGACAACTAGAACTTAAGAGTCTGGTGTGGCAGAAAGCCCCAGGATATCTAGGTCGTGGGAAAAGAGACAAGCTTTTCCAGTAAAATCAAAGGTGGCCCCTCTACTCGCTCTTATTCCATAGGAGATGTTTGGGAGGTAGCAATGTTGCTAATAATAATTAAAAGGCCTAAAGAAGCAACTTGGTCTGTAGGTCACTCACTAGCACATCATCAAAAATACATCAGCTTTAAAACCTTAATTACTTTAGTAAAAAGTTCTTTTTTTCTCTCTCTCTGAATAGCCAGACAGGAAAGCCTAGGGTTTTTTTCACAGAGTACTGCAGAGCAGCAAGCAGAAGGGCGGGGCAAAGAAGGTCATTTCTATGATTGACAGCTTTGAAGACTCTTCTAGAGCAGCATGGAAGGATGTAACCCCTGGGTGGAGGGTTGCTGGACGGGCCTCATTAGTAACAAAGCAACTGTCCCGTTTGTGTTTTTACAGCTATAAACACAAGTCAAATGAAGAAAGACACTCTAAGACTCTATGCCATGTCATTTCTGTGTGCTTTTTATATGGAAATAAGTGTTTTAATAGCTGGGTTTAAGAGTTATCTTATGGATATTCTCCTAGCATATTCCTAGGGTGAGAAAAACCACAAAACTGACTAGTTTAGGCCTCTCTCAGGATGTGAGAGGTGATACTTCTAAATAAACATGCAAAGATCTTATTCCTCAAATTCATTTGTGGGGGGATTTAATTCATAAATTCAATTTAAATTAATATTTATTTAGTGTTCTCTATGGATTCAGAATTCTTGGCCCAAGCAAAACAAAACAAAACAAACCCCAAATGATCACATGCATACTAAATCTTTAGTCTGTCTGGTTAAGCCTCAATAGCTTATTTATAATAAGCAAATAATTCATTCAGATATAAACTGGGTAGAATGCATTAACATCTCAATATCATTAAACTCTGCATTTACATGGATGTGCTGTATAATTTCATGCTTGTGAAACTACAGTATTACACTGCTTAGAATATTTACTGCATTCGAAATTCACAGAGAATGTGGTTTTAAAAATCATGCCAGACAAAATCTAAATCCTTGTGCTATGGCTCTGTGGCACTATACTCTGGGAAGCATCAAGATTTAATAGGATTTCTATTTAAAGTCTTCTAAGAAAATAGAATTATAGAAATTTTAAGCTCATTTTTTTCTTTTTAGATGATGACCATGTAAGCTCATTTTAAAGACAAAGAAATCATATTATCGTGAATTCACCCATTCTAACTTAAATGAGTGCAAAAGCATTATTTACCTATTTAAAACCCCACATTCACACTTAAAAAACTTCAAAGATTTGACAAGAGCATTTTTACATAGGATAACAGATTTAGAACTAGAAGGAAATTTAGGTCATTAAGTCTAACGTCCTCACTTTTACAGATGAAGAAATTGAGTCAGACCCCTGTCTGTTAAGTGACTCATCCAGGGTCACACAGCTAGTAAGTGGCTAAGACATGATTCAAACTCAGGTCTCCCTGATGTCAAGGCCAATGCTCTAACAATTCTCCACCTATGCCACCTATTTGTCTCATACCTGGACATACTTTAGGTGTCAAAATGAAAAGCTTTAATAGTATTATGTGGGAGTTGAAACATCAGAACTTTGAAATACCCAATACAGAAAAATATAAATGCATATCAAAACACATAGTTTCTTCAGGACATGTTTTGCTTGGCATCATTTCATCATTCTATAAAAACAAACAGAACAAACAAAAACCAAAACTTAATTGCCTTTAGCAATGCTATAAAAACTTCTTATCAGTCAAAATGTCCTTAAGTCACCAGGAAATCATGCTAAGTTCAATTATTATTTCCTTAAAAGAATTCTACTAAAAAGGGGTTGTATAGAATCAGGTTTTCTAGCTTTTTAAAACTGAAATTGTAAATAAAATTTACAATATCTTTTTCAAAGAAAGAAAGGAAAGAAGAGAACAATATTGAACATATATACACACTTCTTTGAGAATAATCTTTAAATTTTGGAGGCAGCAATAGTGGGGTAAAGTTCCTCCCTTTTTGGTGGGTGTGAGTGTATACAAGTCCTTGAGGCATTTACATAGGATACAGCAACATTTGATAAAGGTTTTTTGGAGGGAGGGGTTGAAGGAGGGGGAAGACATATGTATGAGGTAATGTCCAGTGCACACATGAGTATTCAAAGAGGTGTATTTGGACAAGTGAGGCTAATCACAAGCTTTACCCATTTGTTGCAAAAGAGGTGATTTTTCATAATAAAGTAAAAATAATGACATATATATTAATGTACAGATATGCATATGTATTAATTTACACACATATAAACATGTGAATACATGTGTATGATTAGACTTATTTTTATAAAATATGGTAATGATGAGAAACAATTTGCTTTTTGTGCTCACTGGTCAATACAGGTTCTTCCCTTCCCTAATTTTGTTGAAAAGTAGTTCGTTTCTGTTTGGCTTTACTTAGAAAGGAAGCACTAAATCCTGTTCAAAACCATGTTCTATTATAGGAAAGAGGGCTCCCCACCTTTTTAATGGAGAAGGTTTTTGTTCACTTGTGTTAGATTCCTCACTAAGAGACAATGTAATTAAAAGACCACGCTCATCAGAGTCCCACTTCCCAGTAAACCATTTGTCTTTGCAATTTGTGAATATTTTAGTTTATTCTATTTCCTCTAAATAACTGATCAGAAGACATACAGTATACTTGATAGGCTCTGGTCTTGCCTAGAAATAGGAAATTAAACTAGATGACCTCCTAGTATTCCTTTCAACCTTTGGATTCTGTATACAAAGTATTTACCAGCACTGAAGATTTTTCATTATCCTACAATAACTATCTGGGTTGCCTGGAAAATCAGATCACCACTGGAAAATAATCACCTCCAATGGTCTCAATCTCAATGATTCACTACCTGAAGCAAATAATACACAAGTCTAATATTTATATCATCTCATTAAAACCACTCCTTAGTGTCTTCACATTGACTGGGACAGTGATGAATAATTACTCGCTTTTTTAAATTCACAACTGTAATGTAAGGTGTAACTGTACACTTTTGACCACCCTTCCCAGACAGACATTATCTTCTTCACAGGCTTTGGGTGACCCTCCTCTTTCCTGGTTTCCCTCAGTCTATACACGTTGGATTCCTTTGTCTCAGTCTGCTTTGTTGGATCATTGTCTATATCCTATCCTCTGACTGCCTGTGTTTTCCAGGGCTTTGTCCTAGGTCCTCTTCTCTTTCTCTACCTTCTCTCTTGGAGATCTCCTCAGCTCCCATGGATTCAGTGGTCATCTCTATGCAGCTAACTCAAATCTAAGTCTCTTTCCAGCACTTCAGGACTGCCTAATTTTGAACCTGTTTCTGTAGGCTTCTCAAACTCATTATATCTCAAACAGAACTCATTATTTTCTCTTCTAAAACCATTCCTCTTCTCAATTTCCCTCCTTGTGTCAAGGGTACCACCATGTTTTCAGGCATTCAGGCTCATAACCTAGGATCCATCCTTAAATCTTCTTCACCCTCCACTTTTAAAAATTGTCAATTCTTATTGATTTTTCCTCCAGAAGAGATCTTATATCTGACTTTTTCTCTATTTGCAGTTCAACTGAAGTTCTTCTTACTTCTTACTTGGAATATGGCAACAGCCTCCCAATTGGGCTCCTGCCTCTCTTTCCTTTCCAGTCTCTTTCTCCTTTCCACCCTCCACACAGATGCCAAAATAATCTTCCTAAAACACAAGTCTGACAATGCCACCTTCCTGCTCCAGAAGTTCCTGTGGCTCTCTACTGACTCAAAGGATAAATTAGAAACTACTTGGCTTAGCATTTAAAGCCTTTCTCCAGTCCACCTTTCCAGTCTTATTATATATTATTTTCCTTCATGCTCTCTACAATGCAGCCAAACTCCCAAACTTGGCATTCCATCTCTCTCTGTAGGCAGTTGGGGTTAAGTGACTTGCCCAGGGTCACACAGCTAGTTAGTAAGTGTCTAAGAGAGGATTTGAACTCAGGTCCTCCTGATTCCTGCGCTGGTGCTATCCACTGTACCACATAGCTGTCCCTTAGTCTCTGAAATTCTTTTTAAAAGGATGTCTCCAATACACTGATATAAAACCCCCTCAATTTTGTCCCTTAGCATCCCTGGCTTTCTTCAGGGCTCAGTTCATATGTCACCTCCTACAAGAAACCTATCAAATTGATAGTGCTCTCTCCCTCCTCAAACGATCATATTTCACATGGTAGATACACCCCCCAAGTAAAGTGTAAGCTCCTTGATGGCTGGGTGGGGCCGTATTTTTTTCCCTTTGTATTTCTAGTGCCAACTACAATGTTTTACACACAAAAGGCATTTAATAAATGCTTATTAAATTGAGTTGGTTTCTCAGTATTATTTTTCAAAGGATAAAAAGACAGAAAATAAATGTCTTACACAAACCCTTTCTACAGTCTTAAAGTACTGCTTATAATAAAAATAAAATGAAATGTCTGCACTTCTAAATAACTTATTTTGAGATAGCTACTTTTTTTGGTTTGGTCTAACTTTGAATGATGGAATACAGAATAGGAAAAAAATTCCCTAGGACAAGTTCTCTCCAAATAAGGTCCTTATTTGGTGACTTACACTCATGCAATGGAAAAAAAAAAAGAAAAAAAACAACCCAAAGAGTGGCATGAGAGAATCCAACGCACACAAATATGGAAGGCCAAAATTTTAAAAAAATATTTCTTCTCTGAGAGACTGACAACAGACCACTCCGAATAAACATCAAAATGTGTTCTCTTCTTTTCTTTAACTTTCTGGTCCATATGGAGAATGATGAAGCAGTGTAGTCTCCAACTCCCGGCTGTTTTCTCACACCAAGAATTTGTGAAAACTTTGCCCTCTAAAGTGACTTTCTTCCTAGCCTTTGAGGTGTTCTACTTTCTCTTCTTCCAACGAAAATTTCCCCTAGTAGTTCTGAGGTCCTTTATCATGAAATGAATTACTTCTTCCATTTTTTTTTGGGGGGGGGGGGATGTCTTCCTCTATTTTTTACTCAGTTCCTGATATGTCTGCAAGACAAGTTCCAAAACCAAAGTTTCAATTTCTCCAAAGTATCAGTGTTAGATAGACCCTCTATGGGAGATTTACTGAAAGGCATGGATGAAAAATACAGTACAAGAAGGCATGGAAAGATTCTGATGTACCCCAGTGAAGTCACTGCAATGATGACATGGCAGATTTATTAAAGTACTTGATGCTGTGGAGAAGCACTCTTCTCAATCCAGTACAGGCTTTGGAACACTATTTGGAGCCCTTCAGAGCATATGTAAATACTGTGATTGTGTGGCTGGGCAGGGGATTGTGTATCCCATCTTCAAGCACCCTTAGGCTCTCAAATGGGGCTATGGATCTGTGCTCAGATTCAGTGCTGACTGCTTGATGGCAGTGCTATACATTAAATAGGCATGAGAGTATCTAATGCATACAAATACAGAATGTCAATAATTTAGAAAAATATTTGGGAAAGGCAATTATTTTTTCCCCACACTTAAATCCAGAAAGGCTTATTTACAGATAATTTATGTAGCATATTCCTCAGCATGGCTAAATATAAGCTACACACAAATACACACACACACACACACACACACACACACGTCTATAGCTAGCTAGCTGATCTATTAGAATGACTTAAATTACTTCTAGGTCTAGAACTCTGTATAAATGATAAACAAATCAATTACTACCAACTGATTAGACTTAATTTATATAGGTTGCTCCCACTTTATGTAAGTCTGATCTGTGAAAATCCAGATTATAAAAAATATAAACCAACAGGAGATTATTTGCTTGATGAAGGGATTACTATCATTGCAGACAGTCATCATTGTATGCCTTTAAGTAGTCACTTCTCAATGCATTTAATACATGATACAAACATAAACATTAGATTTACATACAAAACCATCTACAATTTCTACTGCATAAATTAAGGTATACCTGTAATGTCTCATTCAAGAAATTTACTTTCAACTCTATAAATCATCCAATAAAACTGGTAAATAAAACACAAATATCTGGAGTAAGGCAAAAGTCAAGAGAATGGATGGCATTTATTTATAAGCATTACTGGAAGAAACTTACTTAAACTTTTACCTACAAACAATAAGTTAAATGTGTTTTCTTCTATTGTGTTTATGTTTTATTCTTAACTATTGCCTCTTCCAGGACTTTATTCTACAGATATTCTGGGAATTGTCAGGAAATAGCATCCCCAAAGATCATATTAGTTAATGCTCTGACTGCTTGAAAGAATAGGGCATTTCAAGGAATAAGAAATTGGCGTGACTCTATGGCAGATTTAATCCCAGTGTTGGAAGCACCTCATTTCCTGTTAAAGGGGTAGAAGGTGCTTCCTTGGGCACTGGGACTAAACACTTGCTCTTTAAAAACCTCACTTGACTTCTAGACTTAAATCATGATGGTCTATTGAACTGACAAGAGGGTTTGTCAAATGTAGATTTTACTAGGAATTGATTGGCTTAAGTTGTTTCAGGTGGTACTTGGGGACAGGTTGGAGGAGGTACAGCGGGAAACTAACCCAGCCCTAGGCTCCTGACCAAACATAAAGACCAGGTATTCATTTTGTCAGGCATATAGTTTGAAAAGGTATAGTTTCCTGTACTCCACTAGCCCAGATGGTACCTTCTAGAATGTTTTGTGAAGGAGAATAAATGTAACAGAAAAGGTAAGTGCAAGCTGGACTGTGGGAGACACGTTAGTACCCAGAATCCTAGAGGAGAATATCATTTGACCAGGAAGCAAGAACCTTTGTAGATTGCACTGAATCTTCACAGCCAGCAACATTTAACATTCAAATATTTTATGTACTGTTTGTCATGTGGAAGAGGAATTACACTTGTTCTTCTTGGTTCCAAAGGACAGAACTAAGAATGGTGGATGGAAGTTACAAATTAGGGTTTGGTTCAATATATGAAAAAAAACTTCCTCATAATAAAATTGTGTAAAAGCAAAACAGGATGCCTTTACTTGGCAGTGAAAATGTAAAGGCGACTCCTACTTCTGGCAGGCAATAGCCCGGATGACCTGTGGGATTCTCTCTAGATTTATTCCCTACTGGAGAACAACATAGAAAATGCTATTTGACATTTATAGTTCTTCTGGCCCCAAATGTCCTCTTTCTGCTTTTTTTTTTTTTAATACACAACTTCCCTTCACACGTACATACTTCAAAAACAAATGTTTTGACAGTTTTTTGTCTGGTGGTGAGCTTTTGAAAACCAGAGTAGAGGGAAGTGTCACCTCCATGGCCTTGGCCTCTAACTTTGTGATGAGGGAGGGATCTCCTACCCAGTTTGCAGACTGGCATCTTATTCACAGAGCCAGGTCAGACTGTGTCCCTTTGAACGAGGTCAGGAGATTTGGCTCTGGAGATTGGAGATGCCATCTGTTAGCCTATCTTCTCAGCCTTGTTATACACTGCTCCCCTTCACATACACTATAGTGTGTGTCAGCTGGATCAAAACCCAGCTAAACTGACCTCCCTCTTCTTCAGTACTCATTTTCCCTCTGTACTTTTGCCCTGGCTGTTCTCCGTGCCTGTAATGCACTCCTTCCTCACCGTCATGTTATTGAATCCTCAATTTCCTTCAAGTGTTAGTTAGTTCAACCATCACCTTTTACAAAGGGCTTTTTTTTAAAGTTTTAAATAATATTTTATTTTTTCCCCCAATTACATGTAAAACCAACTTTTAACATTCACTATTTTTTTAAAGTTTTGAGTACCAAATTCTATCCTTCCCGCCTTTTCTTCCCCCTCCGTGATACAGGTTATACATGTGCAATCATGTAAAACATTTCCATATTAGTTATTTCGTCTTGCATCTGTTTTGTATTATGTGCATTTTATCTCCATGACTAGGCTGTAAGCTCCTCAAGGACACGGACTATCCACTTTGGCCTTTTTTCATCAGTGCCAAGCACAGGGCTTGGACACAGAAGAAGGTACTTAACAAATAGTTGTTGACTGAATATGTGGCTCTGGGTAAGAGAGACACGGATTAGAATCAAGGGTCTGCCAGATGCTATGCACGTGACACTGGGCCAGCTCTAAGGACTAGAAGGTACTAGGTAGGCGGTCTCTAGTTTAAGCATACCTAATCAAGAATCCCCACTAGAACAGCCTGAGTAGGGGTCATTCAGCTTTCGTCTGAAGATCTCTAGTAAAGGGAAACCTATTATCTGGGGCAACATATTCCTTTTGAATAGCTCCAATTAATCGTGACTGACTGATTGACTCAATGAAAAAACACTATGTACTTGCTACATGCAAAGCACTATGCTTATAGATAAGCACAGGTGAGACAAAGGAAATTTGAGAGAGTGCCTGCATCCCCGGAGTTTACATTTTAACAGGGAGAGAACACTCATGGGGGTTCTAACTACAAGTCAGACAGAAAGGCCTCTTGAGGTCCTTCTGGTAAGGTGGCAAAGCAGAGAATTTTTATTTGCTTTCATGCCATTTATCATATCTGTTTCTAATGTTGAACCATTTGCCAAGAATTTTGGTAGCAAGAATTTTGTTTTCTAGACCTTTAGCAGTCGTGGCTGCAGTTGACAGGCTGTATCTCCACAAGAGTGTTCCACTGGATGAAAGCTTCAAGGCCTGGGCTGGAAGCAGAGCTAGTGGTCTTCCCACTATTGTTAGGCTTGGTTGCCTATTAGTGGCAATTGGTTGGCAGCTGGTGTTCATGATGACAGGGATGGCAGCCCTTCTCTTCAAAGACTATTCCCCTCAGTGATGGCTGTGGGAAGCTGAGCTGGAAGCAGGGCTAGTGCTCTGGAGGGTACTTCTATTTTTGATATATTAGGAAGTTTTTCCTTACACCAACCTTAAATCTTACTGCTACTCCTCCTTCCATATGACAGCTCTTCAAATACTTGAAGAAAGGTATCAAGTCTCCTTTAAAGTCTGCTCTTCTCCAACCTACATATCTCCAGTTCTTTTTGCACATGGCAGTCACCCTCCACTGAATACAATCTATCTTATCAATGTCCTTCCAAAATTGTGGTGCCTAGAACTGAACACAATACTTCTGATATGGTCTGGCCAGGGCAGAATTCACCAGGACTACTACAGATAGACTTTTTCTGTTTACATGTGGCATCTTCTTCATTTGTCTTTGTGTCCCCAGCTCTTTGTACATGGTAGCAGGCAGTTGGGGTATATAAGTGTTGGACTTAGCAGGAGGACTAGCACCTCTGGTGTGAGGGCTTGCTGAGCCCTTTTCAGGGCTGCTCATTCAACTTTGGGGTCTACCTGCTCACCTGTGGCTCCAAGAAGTCTGGGTAGTGGCTAAACCCCAGTAAACCATCTGGGCAGAGAGGTTAAATCAGGTAATTGATAGGCCACAAACCTGTCGGTGAGTAAGGAGGATGAAGACCTCCTGGGAGGCATGGGCAGATGTGAGCAATTTGTTCTAATGGCCATGAAAGAGCCTGAAGCAGGCACTGTGGAGACTCAGAGCTTGGTCAGACACGGAAGACGCCAAGGCCATCCACTGCATCTTGGGCCATCACCAGTCATCATGACTTTTTTCTTGCCACTGGACCTCAATGACTCTAGAAGAGATGGTGAAGCTGACAACTTTGTGCAACTCTACCTCACTTAAGTCCAATTCATGGCAAATCAAGATATCACCATGATGTCACTGGTCTTCTTCAAAACAAGGACAAAACAACAACAGGTAATTAATTAATGCTGGATAGAAAGATGGGACTATTCACACTAATACACTATTGGCAGAGACATGAATTGGTCCAACCATTCTGGAAAGCCTTTTGGAGCCAAGCAAAGAAAGTAATTAAAATGTCTACACTCTTTGATTCCACAGAGAGGCATATACTCTAAGGAGGTCAATGATGAAAACAAAGTTCCCACAGGCACCAAAATATTTATAGCAGTAGCAAAGAACTGGAAACAAAGCAGAGGCCCATCAGTTAGGGAATGGCTAACCAAATCCCTGCATATCACTGTAACGAATTACCTTCTATTTCCATTGCATAGGTCTTGTTTGTACAGTTTTTTCCCCCATATTGTTTCCTCTATTAGAACGTGAGTATCTTCCTTCCCATTCCTAGGAACAGTAATTGGCACATTTAATAAATGCTTATTGACTGACAGTTGACTATTCCTGAATGATGACTATAATGAAAACAACGAAGTAGAAAAGACTTATGTGAACTTAGGCAAAATGAAGTAATCAGAACCAGGAAGGCAATATACACAACGACTGCAACAATATAAGTGAAAAGAACGTCTATAAAACAGCTTAATCTTTTTTCCAAGATGGCCTATAACTATTAATTATCAGTCTTTGGATTTGGACGTTGGATCAGGTTTGAAGCCACCTGTCCTAAAGTCTAGTGCTCACCTCTCCATGCTTTCCACAAGAACAGTATAAAAAACTCTGTCCAAAATTTTGCTGAGAACTAGGTAGAGAATATTTACTGCAGCAGTGCACCCTCCCCCCAACTCTCATGTGAAAGACTATTAACTTTATCAGAAAAAGAAAATGAGGTCAGTCTGGCACACCTGTTCTTGAGAAAGCCAGGCTAACTTACTGTAATCACTCTTTCTTTTTTCTAGATGTTCACTAACCTTCCCTTTCATAACATCTCCAGTGACTTTGCCAGCAAAGTCAAACTCACCTGTTTATAAATTGCCGACTCTATTCTCTTTCCTGTTTTGAAAATTATTCATACATTTGCCCTTCTCTGAGAACACAGCAGTCTTCAAGTTTTCTATGATCTTTCAAAGATCCCTGCCTGTATCAGCAATCTTATCTGCCAGGGTTTTTTTTTCTTTCAATACTCTGGGATGTGGTTCACTTAGCTCTGTTAAGGTCAAATAGATGTTGTCTTATATCTCCCTCCTTAAGCTGGGTTTCAGCACCTATGTAGCCATTTTTTGTTCTGTCCTTTCTAGTTCAAAGACTGTTCTCTTTGGCATATAAAACAGAGACAAAATAAGAGTTGAGTAATTCTTCCTTTTCTTCATGATTTATCTTCCCATTAAACCTGAACAATAGGTTCTACTCCCTTTTTTAATCTTTTGTTTTCCCCAACAAATTTATCTTGTTTCTCCCCACTCCTGCCCCACTGCTTTTTAGTCTTCAGCATCCCTTGCCAACCTCAAAGCATTCTGAATACTGTCCCTCTTCTCTTGTGGAAACTTAGCCCTGAATGACCCCAACTATCTACCTCCTTGGCTTCGACTCACAAGTGGGTGAAGGCAGCTACAGGAAATATCACAACTGTACCCATCGGGTACCTTACAAATTCATGTTATCCAACCTCAACTGGACCTTCACTTAAGCAAGGTATTTCTTTTATTTTTTCCTCTAATTGTTTCTCTGTCTCATTCCCCACAGAAGCTATTCAAAACTTTTTCTTCTCTTTTCTAACCTCCCTAAACTCCCCCTTCCTCCTCCCTTTCAGCTAAGGACCTTGCTTCTACTTTCCAGAGAACTGAGGCTCACTTTTCTCCCATTCTCTTCATCTCAAAACCCCCTGACATCATCTCCCACTCTCCTTCTTTCCCCAAATTTCTAAAAAAGATGTGGCTTTTCTCTTGGCCAAGGTCAAATCCACTACCTGTACATATGATCTCATACCATCTTCTCCAGGAGACAATATCTTCAACAATTCCCCCTCTTTTCAGTCTTCAACCCTTCCCTATATAATGATTCCTCTTCTACTGTCTTTAAACATGCCCAAATTTTTCTCCTCCCTAAAAGCCTTCCACTAGACTCTACTTCAAGCTGCTGTCCTAAATGTCTTCTCCCTTTCTCAAACTCCTTGAATAAAGTTGCCTATAATTACCGCTTATACTTCCTCTTCCCTCCATTATTCCTCAACTCTTTGTAAATGAGATTTCTGACTTCACCACTCCAACTGAAACAACTCTCTCTTTGGTTACAATAATCTCTTAATGGCCAAATCTGATGATCTCTTCTCAATTCTCATCTTTCTCAAACCGCTCTTTGGACTCTGATGCTGCTGACCACTCCCTTCTCCTGGGTACTCTCTCCTGTCTCCTGGTTTTTACTCTACCTGACTGCTCCTTCTCAGTCTTCTTTGTTAGCGCTTCATTCAGATCACACCACTAACTGGTTGTTTCTGAAGGTTTTATCTTAGGCTTCTTCCTCTAAATTCTCTTGGGAATCTCAGCAGTGGTCTCTCTCTTCTTTACATATGACACTACCATCTTCATGTGACCATCCCTACCTTTTTGGAAAGCACCCTCTCCTTACTTACTCTTCAGGGTTCCTCTTTTCCTTTAAGATGCTGCTCAATCACCATAAGGCCATTCCACTAACACACACACACACACACTTGACATACATACATATATAAATAATTATACATATACATGTTACATAAAAATAATGGGGGGAAGTCTCCCCACTTAAAATATAAGCTCCCAATGAATAGGATTTGTTTCGTTCTTTGTATCTGTATCCCCAGTGCCTACCACAATATCTGGCACACAGCAGATGCTTAATAAAATGTTTGTTAATTCACACTCAGCACTATTCTTACAGGACTGTGTTATATCTTTGTATTCACTCTTTGCTATCTGCTCTAATTTCCAGCCTCTGTATTTGTTCAGTATTAAAGTTTGTAGATGAGCTCCCTGTATATGCACACTTGTTTCTTTAGGTCTCTTCCTCTTCTATCCCTCATTAGAATGGTTTATCTTTATATATTTGGAATTTCCCCATCTCTCCTAGTCTCATTTGCCCTTGTAGCTTTAGGCCATGGGATAATAATTTATCCTTTTCTCCCTGAAAATCTTTGAAATCTCAAAAA
Organism: Gymnobelideus leadbeateri; assembly: GCA_011680675.1. Taxonomy (NCBI): domain Eukaryota; kingdom Metazoa; phylum Chordata; class Mammalia; order Diprotodontia; family Petauridae; genus Gymnobelideus; species Gymnobelideus leadbeateri. The sequence goes on along the minus strand of WOXC01011778.1, from coordinate 84,168 downwards.
AAAAAAAATGCAGGGTATAGGTCAGATAACACTCAGCTCTTTCCTCCTGTTTTACCATAATTTCTAATAGTGTTCCTTTCCTAATCTTCAGCAATAATTACTAGTATTTATATAGAGCCTCAAGGTTTGCAAAGTGCTTTACAAATATTATAATGATCGGGTCTTTACAATAATCCTGGGAGGTAGGGGCATTATTATTCCTATTTTACTGATGATGAAACTGAAGCAGACAGAAGTCAAATGACATGCCTAAGGTCACAAAGCTAGAAAATGTCTCAGCCTGGATTTGAACTTAGGTCTTCCTGACTCCAGGTCTAGAACTCTCCCAGCTGACTCTTATCCCCATGGTTCCCATCATTTCTATTTTAGCAATCAGATTTTTTTCCTTGTTGATAGATCCAGAATAGCAGCTGCTCTTTGTTTTTTTTTAATCCACTTTTTGAATGATTCAATTATTATTAAAACCCAATAAATTATTAGATGCTCTGTTTTTGGCAGAGATAATCTCTGCCAGATGTCTGAACAATGAAAGTCCCTCATGAATGCTATATCATAATTTTGGGACTTTATTATAATGTATTTCCCAAATTCCTTATCTATTTTGTTCTCTATTTGAGGATTCTCTATAAACTATTTTCATGATAATATTGCTTATCTTTCTTCTTCCCTAGTGATCTTCCCAAAATGTCCTCCATAACATTTTCCCCTATTTGGTTTCTGGATTTCTTCATGAATATATCATGGAATGCTATTTCAGCCCTATATTATTTCTTTTTTTAAAATTTATTTACTTTTAGTTGAAAATATTCAGTTCTATAATCCCTTGAGTTTCAAATTTTCTCCCCTTCCATCTTCTCCCCCTCCACCCCCACCTTGGTGGCATGTATAAAGCCAGGCACGAGCAGCTTTCCAGAGGCCTGCCACTGTGAACAGCTTTCAAGGTTCTGATTATTTAGTATAGTGAACTCTCTATTTATTCAGTAAAAAAATCAGAGCACAACATTCGTAGAAAATAAAGTACAGCGTTCAGGTTATAACTTTACAATTTATCATTAAAATGGCCACATAGTCTTCACTAAAGTGGTCACATAGTTTTAAACAAAGTACATTCATTTTAGTAAGTCCTTCATTTAGTAATCCTTAATTCAATCACCCTTAAGGAGGCAAGCCTCCTTAATTGACACAAAGTACAATCAAAGTCCTCCACCCATGGGGTGCAGTTAAGTTACAATATCAGTCACTACTCAGTACCCTCTTAAGGGGTAGTATAAAGTACAAAGGCCATCCACCCCTAGGCCACAAGTAAGTTACAATCTCATCTGTCAGCATTAAATACCCAAGGAGAAGTCTTTTCATCTTGACTTGAGGCAGGCTCTCACCTTCTATGGTTCCTCTTCCATGGTCCCAGCTCCTGCCTGATTCTAACCAACTGCCACCTGAGTTCAAAGGCAGACAGCTCCCAGTTCCTTGTCCAGCTCTCCTGGTTCCTGCTCCATACTGAAGCTCACAGTGTCTAATCTACTTCAAGTTCTTTACAGTTTCTGTTCCTGGGAAGACAAAGCTTAACCAAGCCACAATAACATTCACACACATTGTCAGCATCCTCATCAATTCACTTCCTGCCTGTGAAATCAACATAGACCCAAAACAGACAAAGTACCAACACCACAGTCATGCTCCCTCTGGCAGCTCTGGTTGGCCTTAGGAAGTTTTCAGCAGCTCCAGCTGGCTCTTGGAAGTCTTCGGTAGCTCTGGCTGGTTCTCGGAAGCTCTCAGCAGAAGTTCTGGCTGGCTCTCAGAAGAAGCTCTCAAAATCAAAATCACTTTCTCCAGCCTGGGCCTCTCCTCCTCAGCCTCCATATGGCTTGCTCCAAGGAGTTCTGACTCTCCAGCTTATGCCCTTCCTTATATGAGGTATTAGCTCCTCCCTGTTCAAGTCCTTTCCTGTTACATCAGGACACAATTGTGAGCTTGGAACTAAGTGCTAAGTACCATTAGCTTGCCAATACAAGGGGATCTTCAAATTCCATTACTATTACAACATGCAATCAAATATAGAATCTATAAATACCTTCACGTTAAACATTAGTCAAGTTGTAAAGAAGGATTATAACCAATGGAGTGAACAATGAGAAAGAAGAAACAAAACAAAACAAAAAAAAAAAGAGAAAGAGCAAGTAGTTTCTTTCAATCTGCATTCAGACTCTGTAGTTCTTTCTCTAGATGTGGATATCCCTTTCCATCATGAGTCTTTTGGAATTGTCTCATAACCTTGCATTGCTGAGAGGAGCCCAGTCTGTCAAAGTTAGTTGTCATACATACAATGTGTCTGTAATTGTGTACAAAGTTCTCCTGGTTTTGCTCTTCTCACTCAGCATGAGTTTGTGGTATTTCTTTTGAAAAAAGAATACTCTTCCAGAAATATATTCAGTCATTTGTCTCAACTCAACAAGGCTCAGTGATGCCTATGGGAGGCATATATTGTGTATAAACATTGGAAGCCACAGATTCTATTGCTGATTCCTTTCTTGGACTTTGCCCATTATGAATTTCTAGACATCTTTACTACTATTCTTCCTATATTGTAATTATTCTCTATGATCTCTAGTTTGGTAGATATGTAGACAGATTCCGCCCCCCCCCCCTTCCCTTTTCATTTAAAACCCTTCTAATTGATTTTGTAAGGCACAAGGCATAGTTATACTTAATCCATGGTCATCAACTTTCCCATACTGTAAACCCTGGTTCATGAATGTAAAACTCCATTTCCAGATACTATTTTATTAACCATCTATACCTATAAAACAAAGACAGGATGAGATAATGTTTCTAAGATCCCTTTTAATTCTAAAATCCATGGTTCCATGAATCATAATCTATTTTTCTCCCTTTTTCCTTATCCTCAAAATTTCCCTTTTTAGTCCCATTTTCTCAACCCTTCAGTTCAGTATAATATAGTATTTTTTTTTACTGGTTTGAAGGCTAAAAGTCTCAGTAATGTATGGGTATCTTATATTTTAACATCTGGTCTTTTCTTGTGAAGGAATCATCTTGGAGCTAGAGAATATGTGATAAATATATTAATATGAAATACTTCTAATAAAGTTAATTTTGATCCTACCTGGGATGTCTAGTTTTATGGGCTGTACCAGTTCTGGCTGCTTCAGCTGATTCCCAAAGTATACAAACCACTCCTTAATTACAGGACAGGATCTGCAAGCATCTAAATAAAGACAGTTGAATCAAAAAGCATACGTGAGTATTGACATTCATTACAGGTGGAAGTGTGATGAAAACACTTGGTGTTTTCTATCTAGATTTTATAGCCACAATAGGCCTACAGTCAGGTCCTATTGTTGTTAAGTTTTTTCAGTCATATCAGAATATCCATATTCTTTGTGATGCCATTTGGGGTTTTCTTGGCAAAGATGCTAGAGCTGTTTGTCCTTTCCTTCTCCAGCCCATTTTACAGATGAGGAACTGAGGCAAACAGGATTAAGTGACTAGCCCAGGGTCACACAGCTAATTAGAGTCTGAGGTTAGATTTGAACTCATGAAGATGAGTCTTCCTGATTCCAAGCCCTGTGCTCTATCTAATGTGCTACCTAGCTTCCCACAGTTAGGTTCTATTAGGCATTCTTTTTAAGTTCCCATATCTAAATGTGATAAAGGTTTTGTTTTGTTTTTTAGTAAGTCAATATTTGGCTTTCTGCCCTCAGAAATGTGATACTTGACAAGCCCTGGACTTGGAGTCGCAATATGAAGATCTATGTTTAAGTCCTGCTCAACCATGTACTAGTTAGGTGACACTGACCAAGTCACTTAATTTCTCTCAGTCTTAGTTTCTTTATCTGTAAAACTGGTCCAATAACATTAGCCTTATAAGAGAGTTGTAAGGTTTGTGAACATGAAAACGCTCCCTAAACCCCAGAGTGTTATACTTTAGGATACTATTTTTAAAAATTATTGTTGTAATGGGATATTTTAAAAGAAATAAAAAATTTCAAGTTCTAAAACCTTGGCCAGTTTTTGCAGTGAGAAAACATTTCTGAGATACAATATAAAAGAAAAGGAATATACAAGTCTAAGACACCAAATAATATGAAGGCAGTACAAAATATTTCAATAATTGCTTTGGTCAATGTCCTCTCCTTGTTTCAGCAATTTGTTTTTTGTTAGTCAACAAGCTTTTCTTGACAGCTTACCTAACTGACCTTTTAATAAATGTCTCTTGATTATTAGAATTAAAATTATAGGGTATTTACATTATCTCAACTCATTTTTTAAAAATAGGTACCTTTTGTTTTGGAGACTTTATACTTTGATGCATCTATGATTTCATCAATGTGGGCATTCCTCCCCATTTGTGATGCAGTAACAATCCATTTGCTACTTTTCGTCTTATGCAACTCTTGCCTCTCTTCACATATACATCCTTATAAAGGGGGATATTAGCACAATGTAGTAGAGACCTTCCTCTAGTACACTGCCTGTTGATACCAATAAAGCACATGAGCTGTTCATTGCCTATTTTGTATTTTTACCATATATATATAACCTACTGATTTCTTTTTTCAGTTCTATATATTACTGATTGTAAGGGTTATGGGATTTAAAGATATTCCATGCCCCATTGGACTTGCTGATGTAGCAGGAAGGGGAGGGGCAAGAGGAAGCTGAAGCAAAGCTAGAGTTCCAGTGGTGACTGGTGGCAGCAGCAGTGGTAGCGGCGAGGTAGAGGTGGAGGAGCAAACCCCTTTTTGAGCCAGCCAGAATTTCTGCTAAGGACTCTTGTTGGGGACTAACAGGGACTGGAACTGCGGGGGCCGGAGCTGTTGTGAGCACGCTTCCCGGACGCTGAGCAGTTGCTGTGGGTGGGGAGAGAAGGACCTTTGCCTGAAGTAGCCTGTTCTGTTTTGAAGGCTTAAGAATGTGGTTGGTCATAACTACTCTGACGGCTTTGACTTTCTGGTTTTGGGACTCAGTTATTTGGTGTTTTAATAAATGTTCTAGCTTTATCCCCCATATAGAAAGCCTGATATATTTTGTGATTAATAACCACATAAGCCTATTTATAATTGCCATAGGCATTGTGAATATTGCATTGTTAATATACTGATGAGAGTATTTCTCCTATACAATTCTGAGTTCTGTTGCCTTATTTTAAAATCTGCTTTGCAACTATTTACCTTCAAATAAATTCCAACCTTTAAATGTCATAATTTTCAGTCAATTTCTCTTAAGTCCCAAGTGAATTCTTTTTCCATTTATTCCCATTTACTTTTCCTAGAAAACAGTAGTTCTTTTGGTCTTGCCTTTTTTTCTATTTGTATTTTTTCATAATGGTCTTTCTGTATTTATGTTTTCCATATTTGTTGAATTTAATTGCATTTTATTATTAACATTATTTACCACAACTTATTTTTACATTTCCTTAATTTTGGACGTTTAGGTTGATTTCATTTTATTGAAATTAAAAATTATTTTATATAGTTCTAGAAATGCTGGCAAAGCCATTTAGAGAGGAGAAGGAGATCAAAGCAATCACATTGGTAAAGAGAAAGCAAATTACCACTATTTGGTGGTAAAATGATGGCTTAGTCAGAAAACCCCAAAGAATTAGCAAAGAAATTGAGATATTAGCTTTAGTAAAATAAAACATTTGCTTTAGCAAATTCTAGATGTTAAACTATCCTACAAAATCATTGTCATCAAAACAATTTGGTATCCGTTAGGAAACAGAGAGGTTTATCACAGATTAGGTATGTGATAGAAGCAAATGACCACAGTAATCTGGTGTTTGATAAACACAAAGATTCCAGTTATGGATATGGTATATATTCAGCTGTAAGTAAGATAGCATGGTCCAGTGGTGCTCAGGGCATAACAGCAAAGCAGATAATTATACAATTTCTTTATTGGTTTTTCCATGAATAAAACCACACATTCATTCACTATTCAACAAAAACTGTTGGGAAAACTGGAAAGTGGTCTGGTAGAAACTTGATGTAAGACTAATATCACACCATATACCAAGATAAACTCCAAATGGGTACATGATTAAGACATAGCAAATGACATTATAAGCAAATTAAAAGAACATGGAAGAAATTACCTGTTTGATCTATAGATAGGGGAAGAGTTTATGACCAAACAAGAGAAAGACATAAAGGAAGTAAAATGAACAATTCTGAACATATAAAATTTAGCCACATATAAATGTGGCTAAAATCAGAAGGGAATCATCTAATTGGTGGGAAAAATCTTTGTAGCAAATTTCTCTGATGCAGTTCTCATTTCTAGGATATAGAAGGGAAACGAGTCAAATGTATAGGAATAAAAGCCATTCCCCAATTGATAATGGTCAATGAATATGAATAGGAAGTTTTCTTTTTTTCTTTTTTTTTGCCTTTTGGAGGGCAATTGGGGTTAAGTAACTTACCCAAGGTCACATGGCTAGGTTTTTGTTTGTGTGTGCATTAAGTGTCTGAGGCTGGATCCAAACTCAGGTCCTTCTGACTCCAGGGCCGACACTCTACTCACTGCGCCACCTAGCCGCCCCCAATAGGAAGTTTTCAAAGGAAGAAATCCAAGCTGTCAATACTCATGTGAAAAATGCTCTAAATCACTATTAGAGAAATCCATATTACAAAAAGTCTAAGGTACTACCTCACATCTATCAGATTGGCAAAGGTAATTAAAAAGGAAAATGAGAAATGCTGGTGAGGCTATGGGAAACAGGTACTTTGATGAATTTGACTGTGGAACTGTGAAATGCTCTAACCATTCTGGAAAACAATTTGGAAATATCCCCCCAAATCTATTAAACTGGGCATACCCTGTGACCCAGTGATACCACTACTAGGTCTATATTGCTCCCAAAGAAATCAAAGAAAGAGGAAAAAGACCCATACACAAAAATAACTATTACAGCCTTTTTTGTGGTGGCAAAGAATTAGAAACTGAGGCAGTGCTCATCAATTAGAGAATGGCTGAACAAGCTATGGTATATAAAGGTAAGGAATACTATTGTGTGGTAAGAAATAATGAAGAAGGGGTTTTAGAAGAACCTGAGAGGATTTATATGGACTGATGCAAAGTGAAGTAAGCATAACTAGGAGAACAACTTCTACAATAATAATATTGTAAAGCTAGACAACTATGAAATATTTAAGAACTCTGATCAACACAATGACCAACTATGATTCCAAAGGACTCAAGATGAAACATGCTATCCACCACCAGACAGAGAACTAAGAGACTCAGAGTACAGACTGAAGCATATGTTCTTAGATATGTTTGTCTCCTAAACATGTGCCTCACTACCACTGTATTTTAAGTTCATGCCTATTTTCTTTCCCCTTTGAGTCTGTGTGTCTTCTTTGAAAAGTGAGCTCCATGTTTTTGAGAGAGAAATGCTTTGGAACAACTATTGTTGCTATGCCATTTGAGCAAATGCCTTTTTAAAAAACTAACTGGGTCTGCTGGCTGGCTGAGTTTAAGTAGTCACACATAGGGTCATCCCTCCGGGAACCCTAAGTGCCAGTGCCAGGTAAATTTGGGGTTATAGTAAAGAGACGACAAATATACAAACAAATAATGCTATTATTTAGGATTTATAGTGCTTGGCTCTCCTCCACTAAAACTCTACCCTAATACTTCATTGTAGTATAGAGGTAACAAGAGAATTGAAAGACTATGAGTGTGAGTCCATTGATCAGTCTAGCAAAAGGAGGAGGCAATGCATTGTTTTTAGCTACAGAAATTCATTGTGGAGGGATTGTGATCTGTGTTTGGTATTACAACTATAATAGTTAACATTTATATGGCACCTACTATGTGCCAGGTATTGTGTTATGTGCTTTACAAATAACATCTCATTTCATCTTCACAACAAGCATGGCTGGTTATTCTTATCATCATCATTTTACATTTGAGGAAATAGAGGTAAACAGAAATTAAATGACTCGCCCAAGGTCACACAGCTAGTAAGTATCTAAGGCTAAATTAGAACTCAGGCATTTTGGCCTCCAGGCCCAGTATTCTGGGCCTTGATAGCATATTTGCAAAGCATTTTATAGTCATGTCTAGAATAGATGAAGAAGCCTAATGTATTAAGGTGGGCTGAGCTACAAAGTAGAAGTAAAAGCTATCTTTTATTTGTCTGCTATGAAGACAGTGGCTTTATGGACTGACTTAAGATAGTCAACATGTAACAGAATTATACATAAAAGTTTCATTCTCTATAGACATGATGTAAAAATGTGAGAAAGCACCCTGCAAAATGAAAAATATATACGTGTGTATGTGTACATACATACATACATACATACATATTTAAAGATAAACTTGGTAGACTATGTGACATTGTCATAACAAATCCTTCAAATGATCTGTGTCTTAACAGCTGCCTCACTACCCTAGCTAACTAACTATAAAAGTAGATTTAACTTTCGACTTTTAGTTAATATTATGGAAATTCTGGCCTGGTATCCATTTCCTCTATAACCACAAATGACTCAATTAGAAATTCTCTTTTCCCTACAAGCCTCCAGTCTGTTGTCATTTCTGAAGGCAAAGACTCCTACATACATAATAACTTTTGACAACATAAATGTGAGGGTCAATTTAATCTACTAATCTTTAAAATGAGAGTAATTCCATCATTCACAATAGTCAACCAAGTGTTCATGCTATACTGCATACTGTTTTCATTGTTAGCAGTAATATAGGTGCAGCCACGTTCAGGTTAATTCTTTAAAAAGGGACAATTTAGTTCTGGATTATAACAGACAATGCTGCCTTGAGCAGTCAACAGGTTTACTAAAAGCTTGATCCTAACCTGATCTTTGCCTTCTGTCCTCATGCAAGATGCAATAACAAAACATTTGAACCCTCACTAAAAAGACAAGGAGATGTGTATGTATGTATGCATGCATCTATCTATCTACCCATTCATCTATCTATATCTCCATAAATACACATGTATATGTATACTATTTCCATGACTATAACTTAAACTATTTATAGGATGCTAAATATCCAGATAACAACTTTAAAAATCAATCAAATATCCAAATACTTTGCCAGCCTACTGTCACAACTCTGTCTCTGAAAGATTCAGGTATGCAATTCTTTTCAGTCCTCATCCCAATCGCTGCTATCTCACAGACACCACTTCATTTTCAGCACTTTCGATTGCTCTGGCTAGGTATCCTCCTATATCTCTTCTTACTTTCTTAGCAGAACTTCTTGGAAAAAGTAACCCACAGTAGGCACTCTTACGTCCTCTCTTCTCCCTCTGCACTGGGGCTTCTGACCTCATCATTCCACCACAACTGCTCTCTCCATGGTTACCAATAATCTCTTAATTGCCAAAACCTAATGGTGTTTTCTCAGTCCTCCTGTTTCTTGATCTCTCTGCAGCATGACCCTTTTGACCTTGTCCTCCTGGACGCTCTCTTCTCTTTGAGTTTTCATGATACGCGTTCTCCACCAACCTGTCTGGATGTTCATCTACATCATAACCACTAAATAGAGGTGTCCCTCAACACTGTCCGTGGCCCTCTTTTTGGTTCTATTATTTAATTTTGTGATCTCTTCAGCTCCCATGGGTTCAATGATTATCTTTAAGATGATGATTTCCAGCACTAGTCTCCTGTCTCCATGGTCCCCATGTCCCTCATGCCTGGAATGCTTCCCATTCTCACCTATTATCTCTTAGAATCTCTGGATTCCTGAAAGGCTTCAAATGTAACCTTCCATAAGAGTCTGTTCCTCTCCCTTCTGCTCTCCCCCCACCTCTCAGCTACTAGTGTCTTTCCCTTTAAATACCATCAATTCCATATGTTATCTTATAGGTGCCTATTGATATTCATACTCATGCCCTCTTTAGGAGACAAGATCCTTGAGGGCAGGGGTGGTTTTTCTTTGTATCTCTACCACTTGGCCTGGCACAAGGTAAACATTTAATAAATGCTTGTTGTTTTGAAGCATTACTTTTTGTAGTGGCAAGGAAGCCAGTTGATTGAGGAATAACTAAACAAATGTGAATGTGGTATGTGAATAACTGAATATTAAGAAGCAATGAATCTGAAGAACACAGAGAAGCATAGGAATTCTTATGTGAACTGATACAAACTGAAATTATCAGAACCAGGAAAATTATATACATAATGACCACAACAACAAAAGGAATGGAATGTTACATGACCCAGTCTAACCCTAAAGTAGAGACAGGAAAGATACATTTTACTCACTTTGTAGAGGGAAAGGATTATGGGTACAGAACAATGTAAGTACTATCAGACTCAAATCATACACTGCTAACTACTTTTTTTTCCTGTTGGCTTTAAAATCATTTATTATAAGGGCTAGCTCTCTGGCTAGGAGAGGAAAAAGTGATATATTTGGAAATAAAGATGATATAAAGGCAAAAACAATAAAAACAAAAAATACAGATTTTACAGAAAGGAAAAATTAAGTTTCTATATTTGTCCTTATACAAAGGTGGTTTTGATTTTAAAATTCTACTTAATCTTGAATTGTCCAAGCATTTAAAAAGAAAACACAAGGATTCCTTGTAAAGGCACTTGAAAAAAATTTTTTTTTATCCTTATGTAACAGGGGACTGGGATTATCCAATTAGAGCCTTGTCCTTAAGGGCATGCTCTGCTAATAGAATCCCCATATGGGTTTCAGAGTACAGGTATTGTTTCAAGTCTGTCTGAAGAAGAGAAACCTTTCAACAGGCTTCTAAGCCAGCACTAAGAATGCTTACAAATGGCACTAACCAGATGATTTGGGCTATCTCTTTTATCTGAATGCATTCAAGAGAGGAGTTCCGTAAGCCTCTGGGTAGGGAGGGAGCTCCCTACATAGGTCACCAAGCAAGCCATGTAGATGATATGGTTGTTTTCTCATGTCTGCCCTGTCCTTTCCTGTTCTTAGGTGGAGTATTGGACAAGGCTATGACTTCATGAGCTTCTAAAGGTCAAGAGAGCATATTTGATTTTACTGACAGCTGAGACTAGTGAGAAGTAAAGTCCCAGACAACCTACTTGAACCAACACAGAAGTGAATAGAAGGCAGATAAAAAGATACAACAATTCATCCACCAGCTAGGCTGAGTGGGCAAGTGAAACTGATGGGGTGAATGATTTATACAAACAGTTTTCAGTTAGAGCTAATTCTCCAAAGGCACTAAGGTGGTATAGGGGAGAGGGAGCCTCCAGGTATTGAGGAAGAATGCTTTGTGGCTTCCAGGCTTGTAATGTAAATACTCTTTTGTACAAGTTAATTGACATTAACTGGTTAAATGATACTGGAATGATATTGGGAAAGAATACACCAGAATGGGGGCTCAAGTTGAAGGCATTTGACAGATACCCCCTAGATCTCTGAGGGGCAAATGTAGCCCCACTCTGGGGGACCCAACTCCCCACTGAGAGTCTGAGTTGGGATAATGGTCCTCAGACCATTATAAGGTCAACACTTAAAGAAAATAGACATGCCTGTGACTTAGATGGTCTAAAGGCAGTTTTGCAAAGGAGTCAATGAACTTGGCAGTGTTTCTGTTTATTCAAATCGTGCCAATGACCTGATATTCCCAAACTCTCCAACTTCCCCTCGACCATATATGAGAATTCATGGCAAAGACCTATATAAATGGATAAAACGGTAAAAGAAAAGGCTTAATCATTTTTTAGGTTTTTTTTTTTTTTAAGGAATTGTCGTTATGTTAAAGTATCCTTATGGACTATTTTTATTAACTGGAAAATGTAGTATTTCTATTACTTTTAGCTAGCTAGCTGTGGCTGAGACCAGAAAAAGAAACAATGGACATACTTTTTGCACATTCTAGATGCCCTTATTGCCCAATAACTTTTAAAGTTACAAAAAGTGGTTTAGGCATTTCTTTAATCAAGTAGGATTAAAACACAGGGACAGGAAGAGAGCAAGGAGATGGATGGAGTGCCTGTAGTTTTCTTTTATTTTTGGCTACCTTGGTGCCTAGTGTACAGTATACATTCAACTGAGCATATGGGGAGTGGATAACAGATGCAACTGAACAGTGGAGAGGTGCAATCTAATAAAAAGGCATCTCTACCCCTGTTCGGCACAACTGTAGCACACAACAAATACTCTTTTTCCTCTTTAAAAATCAGGGCCTTTCATTTAGGTTTTACATCACATTTATTTCCCAATGTGACCCTTTCATCCCCCTTCTCTCAAGGGCACTGAACCTTCCCTAGTAACAAAGAGAAACAGTTTAATAAAACAAATGCAAAAGTAAACACATCTGACAGTATATGCAACATTCCAGGAGCTCAGACTGCCACATCTCTCCTGGGAAGAGGAAACAAGAAATGTTATACTCAAACAGCATCATGGAATTCAGGATTTTAAATACCAAGTTGGTGCTTTAATGGATCAGTGCCTGAGAGTCCGAAGTCGTAGAAGTTAAAAAGTAAGCTGATCAAGGATCCACTAGTACAAAAGTATTTATAGCAGCTGTTTTCACAGTAGTCTTAAAGTGGAAACTAAGGTGGTGCTACCCCCTGCCACCCACCTCCACCCAGAGAAGTGATGAACAGAAATGAGACATGCATTTTTAGACATGGTCAATGTGGGAATTTGTTTTTTAAGTGTTCAGTTTAAGGAGGGGCAGTGGGAAGGAGAAACAATTTAAAACATTTTTAAATTTGAAGAAAAAAAGCAGATCAAAGAAAGATATACAATACAAGGGTCTGTACCTTTGAAAGAAATTTAAGTGGTTTGAGGAAACCTTTAGTTTTTTTTCCCAATCATAATTAATCAATCATCAGAGTAGTATTTTTTAAATGTGAAAATATTTATCACTTGCCTGAAATTAAAGCATTTGAGTTACCTCCTCTGTTTTTCACTCAGCTCAAATTCCACCTTTCCAGGATTCCTTCCCACTCTCCAAAAGTTTCTTTCACTGAGATGATTGCATCTGTTTATAGCTTGTAAACACATAACTGTTTGTATGTTATCTTTTCCATTAGATCCTTGAGAACAAGAACTACATTTCTACCTTTCTTTGTATATCCAGAGCTAAACAGTGCCTGGCACATACTAAATGTTTAATAAATACCTACTGACTGATTTTAGCCAATGAGTTCCTTCTAAAAATCTTAATATTCCTAAAGAGGCAACATATTTATCATTAGTTAGCCATCTTTGCCAAGGTGATAATTATGTGGAAGTCTATTTTTGATGGTGGAAAGAAGAAATAAATATTGAAAATAGGGCACTGTTGGGTAAGGGCAGGCCTGCTGGGAGGGACTTAGGCAGTCCAGGGACCAGTGTATGAAAGTATGACTCAGAAGTAGGACAAGAGGGGTATATCAAAGACAAACTTGAACCAGTAGGAGTTTTCCCCACTTGCCCAGCTCCCCATATCAGATCTAAAACTAAATCTAAACTAAACAAAATATGATTTTTCCTCCTCCTCTACAATCTAAAATTCTAAACAACAGTGGCAATGTCTCTATATGCAGTTCCTTTAATTGTTCTAACTAGTATTAATGAGTTACTAGTCAAAGGATAAACAAATGAAAGTTAAACAAACATAACTTTTCAGGTTCTAGGTTGAAATCATCCTCAGAATCTACTTTGGCTACATGTAAAAATACAATAAATTTTATTTAAGTACTATTTTAATAGACATTACAAAAGCTTAATACTGAAGCTTTTTTTTCCAACCCAGGTTAGAATTATACTTTTGGAGGTATGCCTCCCTTAAATATAAATCAAATAATATTTTAAATGCATCAAGAGAGTTTATTATTACAAATAATATTGTGAGTTTTTTTGAAGTCAAATCCTGCAAATAGAAAAATGACTTCTTAGCTTTTTGTTTTTTTAACCAAATTGTCATTTTCATCTTTTGGATTTGCTTAAGAAAGGGCATGCCTGTTTATTGAAAGCAAAATCGAAAATGATATTCTGAAAGACAAGAGTGGTTTCTAGAGTTTTATTGAAGTCTTTTGTTTTAACATCTCAATCATTTCCAGATTTCCCATAAACACACATATGATACTCTTTTAAGTTTTAACTCACAAAGGATTATTTTCTGCTGAGGCATTTAAGAAAGGGTAAATGTGTTATGAAAAGAAAATGTAAAAAATATCAAAATGAGTGAATGAATAAAAAAAAAGCATTGCTTAAGGGCTTATGTTGTGCCAGGAATAAATGGGGAAAAATTACGTGCCTGGACTCTTCTTTTCTTGTCCCTCAATCAGCTGAAAAAAAAGACATTTCTTGAACAGTGAACCTTCCCCTTTAGGTGATGAAATCTTTGGCATACAAAGAAGTAAATAAAAAATATCCAGGTTATAACTGACTATAATACTATGTTCTGCAATGCTATTTTTTCCAGTAAATCTACTTTATGTAAAAGTGGCTTTTCCTTTAAAGCTGTCAAGTGTCTGTTTTCCAGTTTCTATACAGATTAGTATAGTTGTGTGAAAGAGGCCCAAGCACCAGGGTTCTGGATTCTACTTCTGCTATTTACTGATTCTGTGACCTTAGGCAAGGCATTTAATTTCTCTGAGCCTGATTCCTCCAGATCAGTCAACAGTCAATCAACAAACACTTATTAAGTGTCTACTATATGCCCTGCACCTGTGCCTGGGATACAAAGAAGGGAAACAGTCCTTGCCTTCAAGGAACTTATATTTAGTTGGCAGAGACAATACATACCTATATATAAATATAAGCAAAATGTATACAAAATAGAAACAAGGTAATTTTTTTTTAGGGGAGAAAGGGAAGGCACTAGATACTTCATGTAGATGAGGCATGAGCTCAACTTTGGAAGAAACTAGGAATTTTAAGAGGTAAAAAAAAGGAGGGAGTGCATTCCAGGCACTCCTATGGGTGGAAGATAGAACATCATGGCAGTTTGGAGCCAGTTGTGAAGGGAGTTAAATGCCAAACAGAGGTATGTTTATATTTGATTCTAGACGTAATAGATGATGGAGCACAGGCTCTGAGAACCCCCTGGAATCTTCCCACTAGATGAGGCATTTGCCTGAGCCATAAGCCTTTCATTATTCCCTAGACCCAAATCTCTGTTACTTTTAACCTAGCCAAGCCCTCCATTGTCCAGCTACTTCCCACCCTTGATCCTATCAAAATATCTATACCCAAATCTGTTACCCTTAAAGTAGCCTAGCTCTCCCAGTCTGTCATCTCCAGGTAACCTTCAGCTATTTCCCACACTTAATCCCATTCCTGGAGTCTGACCTAAATCCCCAAGATACTCCTTAGATTCCTCCTTAAGACCTTCCCCAAACCCCTTCTCTAGATCACCCTCTCAGTATTTCTGTATATGAGACCCATCTTGCCTCCATGAAGGTGCTGAGATTCAATCTAGCTCAGACTCAAGTCTGTGTCAGATTGTTCTGGCTTGTTTGTCTAACATAAATGTTGCAAATACATAAGCTCCTTAAAAGTCTATCCATTATGGTGAATCTTTAATAAACTTTGTTTTACTTTGGCTAAGAGAAGGCTTGAGTTGAATTCATTTGACAGGACCTGGCATGTTGGTATTTTGGGGTCTCAAGCACCCCTAAACCTCAACAACAGAGAGTCACTGGAGTTTATTGAGCAGGAGAATGAAATGAAAGACCTATGCTTTACTATGACCATTTTTGCAGGGGTAGAATGAATGAGCTAAAAAAGGAAGATGAGGCACAGAGACCAATTAGGAAGCTCCTGGGATAGTCTGGATGAGGTAATGAATCCCTGAACTAGGATGGTGGTTCTGTGAACAGAGAGAAGTAGATGGAGTCAAGAAATGTTATGGAGGTAGATGACTCTAAGATTCTTTCCAGATGGAAATTTATGACTCTGTTATCTACTTCACCATTGCATTAGGAAGACACTATTTTGGTAGAAAGAGCATTAGACTTGGTATCAGAAGATCTGTGTTTGACCCCTGGCTATGTGATTCAGGGCAAGTCCATCAATCTCTCCAAGACCATTTCTCATCTACAAAAATGGGATAAGGGTATCTGTACTATCTACTTTACAGAGACATTAAGTTTGTAAAGATATTAGTTTGGTAAACTAAGATCTAATATAAATGTTGGTTAATATTAATTATTACTGATAATGATGAAATATCTGATATTTACCTAGCACTTTATGATCTACTAAACATTTTTTTGCATATTATTACATGACTTTCAAAGCAATCCTATGATGAAGGTACTATATGTATTACTGGGCCAGTTTTGCAGATGAAGCACTGAGATTCAGTGAAGGAAAAGGACTTTCCCAAAGGTCACATAGCTAGTAAGTGTGAGAAGCAGGATCCAAACCCAAATCAACCACACTTTCCACCACAACTTCTCTAAAAACATAATTTCTTCACAGATTTAATTAATCTATGAATTTAATTAGTAATTCAACATTAAGAATTAGTATAAACAAAGAGTACTTAAGAAACAACATGAACAATCAACATTATGAAGTAGTACCAGCAATAATTTATTTTCAAAGCATAGTATGTAGTCAAAAGCAATGAGAGAATAATTCATGGAATATTTAAGAGCTGGAAGGACCAAAGGGACCTAGGAAGGCAACAGCCAATTTAGAAACGAAGGACACTAGTAAAAAACATTTTTTCCTAAACTTTCAGCGCTTCTAATAACTTACACAGTACAAAGAAGCAATAGAATAGTCTGGAAAAATAGACAAAAAAGCATTGCACTGGTATCCTTGAAATATTAAGAGAACTAGGGGAAGGCCTCTGGTGAGTTGGATGGATCCTTTATGAGGGATTTGCAAAAAAGAATATATTCTCAAAACAAATAGGCTGAGAGGGTATGAATAACTTGGGAGATGCACCAGTGGAAGAAGTATGCACACTACTGATACTGAAGTTGTCCCCAAAATAATTTATATTCTTTTTATTTTTTGCTTTTTGGAGGGCAATTGGGCCATTTGACTTGCCCAAGGTCACACGGCTAGTAAGTGTTAAGTGTCTAAGGCCGGATTTGAACTCAGGTCCTCCTGACTCCAGAGCCAGTGCTCTATTTACTGTGCTACTTAGCTGCCCTAAGAATTTATATTCCTAAAGAACAAAAAATATAAAGTAAAAAATATCTCAGCTAGTATCATAAAATATTTTAAAGCAACTTTATTATTTTCATCCTATTTAAGGAAGTGTCTTGATAGGAAAAGAAATTTTTCTTGGCTAAGATCACATCATTTTTTAATTAATACAGTCCATTCTCAATTATATACAGGAAGGCACAGATGATGTGCAAGAACAGAGATCAAAAGTAATATAAATGTTATTTTCTGTATTTCATTATATGAGTTATTTTAAAGATCAGTATTACTTTCCTTGTTATGTTTTAGTAAGGGGTGAACATCAAGAGTTTGAATTCTATGAACAGTGGGAAAAGTGTTTGGGAAACCTGGGCACTATAAGGAATCAAAGTGCAGATTTAAAAGGTGGCTCCAGAAAACCAATAGACAGATATTTAAGAGTTGACTACACTTAGATATTTCTAATATCACCACCTTTGCATTTGCTAACATGTTTATTTTCTGGTTATAATATTTGTACTACACAATATTGGTACACTTTGACAAGAGCAGCTGTTAGTCCACATCCTATGAAGGAAAGGTTCTTAACCTGGGACAGATTTTAGAGTTCCATGGATTTGGATGAGGAAAAAAATTACTTCTTTATTTCTACTAACCTCTAACTTAAATTTAGCATTTCCTTCAATTATGTATGTAGGCAACAAGCACTGCTGAGGAATGGTCCACACTGCTAATGGGGTCTATGACACAAAAAAAGATTAAGAAACCCAGTTATAAAGGGCATTCTCTACAAGGCTAAAATAAAGGTTTCTTCGGCCACACCCCATGTAAAAACCAATTGTCACAAAGTGACCACGTTGTACTAATCAGTGTCTAGATTAGCACAAGGGCTTTGGATTGGAGGTAGACTCTGCCTTTGCTCTCCAACTTCCCATCTTAGAGAGTCATGCCCAGGAAGCTAGAGCCTGAGGGTTGCACAGAGGAGCTGGACTGGGGGCAACATAGAGATAGAGAACATACTATGAGACCCAAGTGAGATCTGGGATGGAATCCTACCTCTGATATTGTTAATTAAAAAGGAAAAAAAAGCCAATGCCTCTAAGCAGCCTTGAGAAGAAAAAAATTGTCAGATAGTTTGTAAAATTACTTTATAAAAATATTTTTAGTTGAGACCAAATATTGTCCCTTTAATAATAAACACATCTTGTGCTCTTACAAGAGAAAAAGATTTGATGTTTTTAAAAATTGAACTCCTTTAAAAGAATGTAAATCTAACAGGCTGTAGAAAAACCTATACTTCTTTAATGAATTTTGATTGCTTACTAATTATATGTAATGCCTCATAGCATTTATTCTAAATTTTATACAGAAGTAAGCAATAATATTGGTGGAAGATTTTACCAAAAAATTAAACCCTATTTAATTGCCTCTATGTACTCAAAGAATGCACTAGAATAGATCAGGCCAGCTTCTTGGACTTCAGCTTTATGCAGTGCTGCCAAGTCTTACCTTTACTGTCTTCCAACAAGAGTGAGTAAATATGTTGTCGAGCAGGACGGTAAATGAGTGCCTGGCCAGGGAGCTCTGGGTCAAGTTCATCTTCCAAAGTGTTGCTGCATTCAATTTCTCCACTGCTTAGGATATTGTAGACCAGGTAGTTTTCAGCTCGGATATGTTGTTCCTTAGCTACCTGTTCAAAGTAAAACAAAACAAAGTTGACTCTTTTTGATAATCAAATAGTAAATAAAAAAGGACAGATCTGTGTCCCCAAATCAGTCATAAAAATCCTAGCATCCTGAAAAAAGCTGGAGACTTCAAAAGGGACCAATTAATCATTCAATCTTCAGGTCTCAACTGAACTATGAAGAATTTAATCTAGAAGCATGATTCCGCATAAAGGAGGTATCAACCCTTACCAGGTATTTCCACGTTGCATTAGGAATAAGTTCATAGTTTGTTATGCAAAATATAGATCCATGAAGTCTTTGATTTGTGCACTGAAGATGTAAATGCTAAGCATATTGTGAATATCATAAATTTTGTGAGAGATGGTTTTGTGTTATGTAAAATAATATGGTGGTTCTGTTAAAGTTGATAGGTAGCTGCAGATGAGTTACTAGGACAACTGGGTATGTTCTCCCTCTACTGAGCCTAGAAAAAATGCAGTCTAATTCACAGGTACTATTTCTTCAGAACAAGAAAGTGAGACTAGTAATCTGAAGGTCAGCAATATGTAAAAATAGATTTTAAAGTTATTTTAACCCATTGTCATTTTGTGTTAACCTGACAATCTGACAAATTTGAGATGATCAAGAAATGGAAAATACTTTGACACAGATTTAAAAGACAGAAAATTTTTTTTAAGTCTTGTCTCTTGTTCTCTTTTCAGGGCACAATTACAAAACTTGTTTTCTTGTTTTGTCTTTTTTCATTGGCCTCATTTTAATTATTTCAAAAGAGATAAACATTTTTATTATTCTTCTTGAAAAACCATAATTATTTGGTAGGCTGGACACCAGCTAAAATTTCAATTCTGGCTGACATAGCAAGATATGTGATATTTTCTTCTCTTGCTGCAGACAAGAGAGGATGTTAGACTTCTACTCCATTTTAATCAACCAAATCTTAAATTCAAAATACACAAAATTGAACTATCTTCCCCTCCCAAAAACTCCCTACTGCCAACTTTCCCTTTTATTTTCAAGGGCACCACAATCCTCCTTAGTCACCCAGGCTCATAACCTTGGTGTCACTGACCCTTCTTTCTTTTACCTTTCCACTTCCATATCCAATCTGTTGCCAAAGGCTTGTAGATTTTACCTTTGCTTGAATCCTGGTGTAGGCCTTTATCACCTCATGCATAGACTATTGCAATAGTCTGCTAGAGGAGATAAAGTGATCAATCTACCAGTCATGAGTAGCTCTTTCTCCCCTCTACTCAGCTGTCAAATCCATCTTCCTAAAGTACCAGTCTAATCATGTCACTCCCTACACAAACACCCTATCCCTACCCCCTAATAAACTCCAGTAGTTCCTATGACCTCTAGGATCAAACAGAAAATCCTATTTGGTATTTTAAGCCCTTTATAATTGTCCCTCCACCCCAATCTTCTTACAGTTTACATGCTCCCAATGTATTATTCTTCAATCCAGTGGCACAGGCCTTTTTGTGATTCCTCAAACAAGACCCTACATTTTTCAACTGGGCATTTTCACTAACTATCCCTCATGACTAGAATTCTCTCCCTTCCTCATCTCTGTTTCCTGGCTTCCTTCAAATCCTACTTAAATCCCACTTTCTAGAGGAAGCCTCTCTCAATTCCTAATTCTAGTGCTTTATCCTCTACTGATTATTTTCAATTTATCTTGTATATAGTTTCCTTGTTCATATTTACTTGCATGTTGTCTCCCTGATAAGAATTGTGAGCTTGAGGGCTCGGACCACCTTTTACCTTTTTTTCTATCTTCACTACTTGGCTCATAGTTTTAAAATGTTTATTGGGGTGGCTAGGTGGCACAGTGAATAGAGCACCAGCCCTGGAGTCAGGAGGACCTGAGTTCAAATCCGGCCTCAGATACTTAACACTTACTAGCCGTGTGACCTTGGGCAAGTCACTTAACCTCAATAGTCCTGCCTTCCCCCCTGCAAAAAGAAAAAAAAATGTTTATTGACTGACTCATCCAGGAAGATATTTTTCATGCCTGTCCTCAAATTTAGATATATCCCATTTTAACGATCCAGACATTTTAACATAGTCATTAAATTAAGAGAGGTGTAGAGAAAGGTGGCGTTTGAGCTGCATCTTGATGGGAGTAAGATTAGGTAAATTAAAAAGATAAAAAATAGACTCAAATAAATTTTGCAGGGTAAGCACCATTAACTTTGATGATCCGGAAAGGGCTCTTATAGAAGGTATCACTTAAGCTGATTCTGAATGATTACAGATCTCCATTAAGAGGCCCTGCAATGTTTTTGAGTTTAATGTTATCCAGGCTATCCAAAAGCAGGAACATGTGGAGGGCATCATCAACTATATGGAATCCTTTTTCAACCTTGACTGTGAAGTGGATCTTCTCCTGGACAATGTCAAACAACTTTGGGGAGCAAACATCTCCCCAACTTATGCCTTATTTGTCTTTCAAGAAATAAATGAGAGATACTTTTTTGGAAGACAAACTTTGAGGTGGTTTGTTTTCCTAAATAAATGTTTTTTTTAAACAATAAATAAATAAGTAAATGGGTTCTTGTATTTTTCAAATCTTTTAGTCAAGTGTAGCAATTACTATGGAATGTCTCTTTTAAAATCTTACCTTTTTTCTTCTAATATCCTCATCAAGAATGTCCTTGGGACATATGTAGATTATTTCCATGAGATTTTGTGTAGATAGGAAAGTAAGAATGGTAATGTATTCTCTAGACAGGATCTCAGTGAAAACTTTATTACAACTTTACTAAATGTTATAGTGTGATGGAAAAAGTGCCAGTCTTAAAGAGTCAGAAGAATGAAGTCTGAGTTTCAGCCTGTGTAACCATGGGAAAATTGCTTAAATTCTCGAAATTTTGGTTTTCTCATCTATAGAATGAGGAAGCTGATTTTGGAAAATTTTGGAACTACCCTAGAAAAGCGACTACACTGTCCGTATTCTCCAACCCACTGCTACCACTATTGGATGAAGTTCTTCAGAAGTATCAGGGAGCAGGAAATCTATACATATCTAAAGCAAACAAAAAATAACCTCATAGCACCATGTCAAACTGTAGAGTATGAATGTAATGGAATATTATTAAGTCGTAAGGAATGACAAACAGAAGTTCAGAGACACCTGGCAGACTTGCAAGAATATTTACATAGTAAAAGGCTTTCCTCAGCACAACCCTATGAAGAGATAGTAACATACTTATTCTCCCTATTTTACAGATGAGGGCAGTGAAGCTCAAAGATGCCAATTAGTTTGTTCACAGACACAGGTATGAAGTTTCAGAGCTACTGGCAACTAAGGTTTAATTACTGCTTGTGTGTAATAGCAGTTCACATTTCACATAGTGTAAAAAACTGATTACAAATACCAGCAATCCATCATAAAGACACTAATGTAACCTTCATGAGTTAATACATCTTTATCCCCAGTTTTGCTAAAGAAAATGTTACCAGAATGTGATGTAAATAATACAATTAAAAGCTGTACATGATCTAAAATAGAGTGATCCTAACTATTTTTCTGTAGAAAATCACAGAAGGCAGATTTATTTGATGCTAATTATATCTTCCCCCTCCCCCACATGTATTGAACTAATAATACAAAATTGTTTTAATTATGGTATCAATGGAGAAAGTTTTAGGAAAACATATAGCCTCTGAATTAGGCCCCACTTAAACTGTAATTGGAGTAATCTGTTGAACTGTTAATTCAACAAATATTTAGAGTCTACTATGTGCAAGGAATGTGAACATTTCTTGCTTGATTAATGGACTTAATGGAAAAGTTGGTGTTTAATTCATCAGGTGTACTCTGTAATATAAATTTAGATTCAAAACATTTTCAGTCTTTGAAGAATTTTGTCATCATCATAATCTAATTTTGTTAAGCAACTTCTAAGAGCAGGCCATTGTTCTTGCAGCTATAGATTCATCATGGTCTGAAACTATTCTCATCGTGAAACATCAGCAAAGAATGAGATCAAAGAGGGAGAAAGAGATGGTACCTCTTTCATAAGTGCTCCAAGAATAAGTAATATGTGATGGTTTATTATACCTTCTCCCTATAGCAAATCTTTCCATTTAAGTCTTCAATTCTTCCCTCTCCTTCACCCTTCATATTCAGTTAGTTGCCAAGTTCTGTCAATTATATTTCTATATATTTACCATCCTACCCTTCTCTCCATTCACACAATCACCTCAGTTCAGGTGCTCATCATTTGTCTCCTTGACCAAGGCAGTAGCTTAATTGGCTTCCCTGCTTCTAGTCTCTCCCCTCTCTAATCTAACATCCACAAAGCTGGCAAATTAATATCCCTAAAGCACAGATCTGAACATATGTTCAGTAATGGGTGCCACAGTTTAAGAAAGACATTAATTAGCTGGAGAGTGTCCAAGAGGGTGACATGGATAGTGGAGGGCCCTGAGTCCATTTCATATGAGGCTCAGTTAAAGAAACTGTTTAGCCTAGAGAAGACTTAGAGGGGAAAAGAAGACTGCCTTAAAGCATATGAAGGACTGCTGTTATAAGGAAGAAGCATTAGATATGTTCTTTATTGCCCCAGAGGGCAGTACTGGGGTAATGAGCAGAAGTTTCCAAGAAGCAATTTTAGTATTGAAATTAGGAAAAACTTCCTAATAATTAGGACTGTCCAAAAGCAGATCTGTGCTGTCTGTCCAGTGGTAGTGAGTTTCCTCTCACTGGAGTCCCTCAAACAGAGGCTGAACACTTGCTAGTTTTTCTTAGTGGGGATTTTTTAGTGTATGTGTTACCAGATCTTAAGCTCTATGACATTTCCTTGTTCTACAGGCAAACCACTATTAGGTCTAGAATACAACATAAACTCATGTTTACCATCCTTTCCACTACTTCATACTGCTCCTCCTTCTGTGCTCTACATTCCAGCCCAAAGAGACTGTTTGTTGTTCCCTGTACACAACATTTCATCTCCTGCCTCCATGCCTCCAAGTTAGGAATGCTTCCCCTCCTCGACTACATCTACTGAAATCCCTCACTCTAGCGCTCAATGCCCCCTTCTACACATGGCCTCGATCACCCACCCCAAAGCACTCTGTATGTTTTCTGTTTACTTATCATGGCCCATGTTGTTGCTCCCAGAAG
Source organism: Gymnobelideus leadbeateri (assembly GCA_011680675.1). Lineage (NCBI taxonomy): Eukaryota > Metazoa > Chordata > Mammalia > Diprotodontia > Petauridae > Gymnobelideus > Gymnobelideus leadbeateri. The sequence continues at coordinate 60,261 of WOXC01011778.1, read as the reverse complement.
GAAGGAAGCTCCTTGAGGATGGGATGTTTTCATTTTTGTTTGTATCCCCACTGCCAAAACTAGTCCCAGGCACATACAATGTGCTTAAGAGATGAATGCTTGTGGAACTGAATTGAGTTCATAGGTGACCTTGCCTGTCTGGCTCATATTCAGAGGTCCCTTATCTAAGCTCCACTCTACCTCACAACATTTCTACATGTCTGTCTCTGTATCAGTTCTCTGATCTCATCTCAGAGGAAAAGTTACCCCCTGCCTTTTTTTCTAAACTCTTCTCACCGATATTCTCTGTTCCATTCTCCTCCAGATTCTTACAAATCTTGTCTTTCCTCCACCACCCCCCTCTTCAAACCCCCTTTATTAGCTTCTTCCCCTCTTCCCACAAATAAGTATGTGTTTCCCAATCTTGACCAAAGCTCTCACTTGCTACTGCAGCCCCCCAGCTCTCAACTGTTTATTCCCTTCCTTCCACTGCCAAACATTTTAGATGCGTGGATTGTGTCTACTGTGTGCATTTCCTCAGCAGCTCTGTTTCTTAATTTCCTACAATCTGACCTTCAACCTGCTATGCTAATGAAACTGCACTCTCAAACATGTCTAATGATTTCCTAATTGCCAAATCCAATGTTTTTCTTCCCTCTCCCTTATCACCACATGCCATCCCCTTCATCTGGGAACTTTCTAATCCCTTGATGGCATTACATGACATGATCCTGGTTGTTTCTCCATGAAAACCCTCTTATCATTTTCTCTTCTATCTCCTGACCCTTAAATGTGACCATTTTCTAAATTTAGCTCTCAGTCCTCTGCTATTCTGCTCTCTGTAGTTTCTTTCTTGGAGGTAATCATTCACTTTCACAGGTCTCAAAAATCTTCATTCAGATGATTCTCAAATTTGTATTTGTAGCCTAATCTCTTTCTTGACATCTAATACTGCATCTCCAAACGTTTACCAAAGAATTCCAATTGAACGTTCTGCTTGCACCTTAAACCTGACATGCATAAAACCAAACAAATTATCATTCTCAAAAAAGTTTCATCTACCTTTCTTATTCCTTGCATACTTAAATTCCTCTTGGACCCTTTCTCTCACGACCTAGTGATCTAATCAGTTACCATTCCCTTCCAAGTCTTCTTTTGTAATGTCTTTCACATCCCAATTAGGCCCTTTTCCCTCACATATGAACTACAGCTATTATCCTATCCTGTCCCATCTTCTTGCCTCTGGTATCTCCCTTCTCCAAGCCACCAAGCACATCACTATCTTCTGAAAACATCACTTTCTTCAAGTAACTCCTCTCAACAAGGGCCTTCAAGGCTTCCCATTACCTGCAGAATAAATGCCGAACATCTTAGCCTGACTTTCAATACCCTATGTGCTCTTATTCCAAACTACATTTCCAACCTATCTTTCATAGCTCTTCTACAAAAACTTTAGCTCAAAATTCCCCTGGGGAACCCAAATTGTTCTCTTCATTGTTCCTCAAACATGTCTAGTATGTTCTGGACTCTATACTTGCTATATACTCTATACACTCATGCCATACATCCTACCTGGAGTCCCTCCTCTGTCTATTTAAATTCCACCTATCCACACATCCTAAAAGTTGAAGTCCTATCTCATCAAGATTTTCCTTTCCATAATAATCCAAGGTGATAGCTCCCTCTATGGAAATTCGATTTTCTATACTATTCTACATTATTAAATAAGAAATACCTTGTATTTCTAATAAACATTTCATGTACACTTGTCATCTCCCTAACTAAATTTTAAGGTCTTTGAGCACACAGACCTTACTTTTGTGTGTATCCCTCTCACCCTTAAAGGACCCAAAATGCTGCCTTGAACATGGCAGTTATATATCAAATATTTGTTGACTGACATATTTAGTCACCATGTATTAAACTGGGGTGAATATATCCAAGTACCTGTAAGATCTCTGGGTCTGAACACATGGTTACTTCTTGCTTGTCTGATGTTTCCCAGCTGGGTTCCTGGAGAAGCCAGGGAGATTGTTGCCCTGGAAGAAGATAGGATGCCACCCCTCTACAAAACACAGTTTTGTTTTGTCCCAAAGGTAACATTTCTTGCAGGTCTTTCATCCCCTGCTGCAAGTGGAGTACCCTAGCTATGTAGTTTGCCACAGCTAGGATTGTGTTAGTTCTTTTGTCATTGTTCTGTTTAGCAGAGGAATAACCAGACAGACATTTCTGCCGAAAACTTTCCAACATGCCTTCTGGAACTGTGTCATTGCCCAGCAGACAGGCTAAGAGAGGGAGATCCGTTACACTGAGACCGAGGCTATGGCAAAGGTTCTCTCTTGAGAACATAACAGTAACAAGACGGTCAAGGTGGAGCTTACTAATAGAAAAGTAAGGGCATGTATTAAAGATGAGATAGTCTGTATCTTCTCCGAGAATTCCCAGGCAGTTATTTTGGAGACCATAAGAAGCTACTTCATAGTCTGCCTCTTTTAATGAACACACAGTTTCCTGACCTAGAGACTTTAAAGCAAAGCGTGTGAATGTGGCCAGTCCTGAGGGAATGAAGAACATCTCTCGGCCTGGCTGCTGCCTATGGGTCTTCATGAACTGAAAGATTCTAGATATTTCCTTGTTGTTCCTGAGTCTTCGTTTCACCCACTCACTTCTCTTATTCTGTTCTACCACACCATCAAAGAAGAATACCAATTTGATGCCCGCTGTAGAGAAAGCTTTGATGAAGTCTTCTAAGACAGAAAGGTATTCTAGCCACTGGCCGCCACAAACCCAAGATTCTGGTGTATACCAATGTCTAAGACAGCACATGGCATCAACAACAATGACAGGAGTACATCCAGGTTGGTGCATTTGGTATTTTTCTGCCATTTCTTTCAAATTTACTATTGTACATACACTGGGACAGGCATTTGTCACAAATCCATGTAAACCTCTCACACCCATTGCTGAAGTCTTGGTATTGATCTGAAAATAAAAATAAATATGGTTACTCATTATTTTGTTCATTTAATTCACTAATGCAGTATAAAAAAAAGTATCTTTCAAGTCAAATGCACAATAATATACAGTCTATATACAAAGTACATCTGCTAAGGGGTAGCTTTACCTGAGGCAAAATTATATAATGGTTTAGAGCTTTGGGAGACTTCAGATAGAAAGTGAAGAATATCATATTAACTGAAAACTTTTTATATAAATAAAATATAGTTATTAAAGCTCAAAACTGCACTAAAACCCTCTATAATTACTTGGGTTGGAATTCAGGAAGGACAATGGCAATCATTTAAGATCTCAACTAAAAGCTATCCCTTCAACAAATTCTTAAGCCAAAAACTAGAAGAGAAATATACTTTTCAAAAAGTCAATGTCTCAATTTTAGGCATTTGAATAGAAAGGATGATTTTTTAAAAAGCCATTTTGCCAAGCGATTGTCATAACTAAGGAATATAATATCAGGGACCTGTATTAACAATGCAATATTCACTATGCCTATGGCAATTATAAATAGGCTTATGTGGTTATTAATCACAAAATATATCAGTCTCTCTATATGGGGGATAAAGCCAGAGAATTTATTAAAATACCAAATAACCGAGTCCCAAAACCAGAAAGTCAAAGCCACCAGGGTAGTCACGAAACTGGCACAAGCAGTCAACATAGCAAACAACCACATTCCCAAGCCCCCAAAACAGAACAGGCCACCCCAGGCAAAGGTCCCCCTCTCCTGACTCTCAGCAACTGCTCAGCGTCCAGGAAGCGTGCTCACAACAGCTCCGGCCCCCCGCAGTTCCAGTTCCCGGCAACCCCCAACAAGAGTCCTTAGCAGAAATTCTGGCTGGCTTAAAAAGAGATTTGGGCCTCCACCTCTACCTTGGCAGTTACTGCTGTTGCTATGGCCACCAACAGTCCCCAACGGAACTCTAACTCTTCTTCTGCTTCCTCTTGCCCCTCCCCTTCCTGCTATGTCAGCAAGTCCAATGGGGCATGGAAGATCTTTAAATCCCATAACCCTTACATTCGGCCCCAAGATCTTTCATGTCCCTCACTTGGCAAAAGTATATTAGGAATAACTGGTGTCAACAGAATTTTACAACAATATAACAAAGATAGCACACAATAAACACGGAAAACAGAAAACAATATTTCAGGGTGAGGTTTGAGCACAAGCTCCCCATCATTTTCCCCCCGAACAAATGGGGCCCCAAAATCTTGGGGTAAGGGGCGAAGATCTCTTCTTCCATGGCTACTTGCTGCTGAAATCGGATGTAGAGCTGTCCCTGTCCCAAGGGGTCCCATTTGAGAGGTCAGTTCTTAATGTGCTTGATGCCAAGTCCAAGGGTGACACATCACAGTTGCAGACAGGGGGTGACATCCAGCTTAAGCTATCAGGCATCTATAGGTGGAGGGTACCAAGCCTGTGGAAACAAATCTAGCAAACAAGGTAAACAGACAAAAAGCCAAGAAAAAGCAAAGAGAAAATAACCAGACTACTGTAGCCTCACTCACGGTAGAATATATGAGTTAAGGGTACAATTTTGTAATCATCTTCTCTGGAATAAACAATAGTTACAGTGTTATCCCTCCCATGTGCTATAATCTCTGCAGCCTTTGGAATATCATCTGGCTTCCTTTTTACCCATACTTTAGCTCCCGATTTTATTCTATCAGTAGAACCAAATCCTTCAGTTCCTCTGTATATTTCTTTAATCTGGGCTGGGGCCTGGCCTATTTCCTATTCACCCTGAAGGTGGGGCAAACTTGGATACAAAGATTCTGATTCAGGAGTACCTGCAGGGGTGGTTCTTGCTTCCCTATTCATTCTAATGTTAAGTACCTTTTCTTGGTACAGCTTATGCTTCTCTTCAGTTGGAATACCATCTATTCTTCTAAAGTCCACCCCTGCTCTCAATAGAGCAAAAAACAGTTCCCTTCTAGTTGGTCTATTTTGTCTCTGAATCCTCTGGCTATTTACTCTTCTCTCTCTAGGCAATTTATCTTGTCCCCATTCCCTTAGGTCACTTAATTGTGAAATCTTATCCAGCACCTCTGAAAGAGGGTGCCCTATTTCTCCAATTAATAAAGTCAGAATTAAGTGCTTATAAGCAGGAGGAGCAGTCTTCACTATGATATTTCTATGAGGAACTCCTAGGGGGGTTTCATAATATGCATTTGCATCTCCAACCATGATGGTAGTTTTCATTACCTCTTCCTTTAGCTTCCTCATACAATCTCTAAGTGAGTACCAGGGTCTGTCTCCACTAGGCCACATAGAGACAGTAGGATATTGCTTTCTGCATCCCTGTGCAACTAAAGCTAACAGAGTAGTTTTTCTGAGGCCTCCTCCCACATGGTAGTCCCTAAAAGCTTGGTGGACAAAAGGATTCTGACTGATACTTATGAATTTTAAGCACTCCTCACTGTCCAGTGTTATTCCTCCAGCGCCTTCATCAGTGATTCTTACTATCCAAGACACTAAAGACTCTCCCATTCTTTGGGTGAATCTACTCAATATGTCAGTAATCTCCTGTTGAGTGAAATCCTCAATTATCTCCTTGGACTCTGTTTCACCCTGGCACTTCTCCTGTCTTCTTCTTTGTATGGGGAGAACTTCTATGTTAGAAGACTCCTCATCTAACCTTGTTGCATTCTCCACACACACATTCTCCTGGCAGCTGTCTAGGCAACTCTGCCCAGCCTGTACAAAAGCTGCATGCACATTTCTTCTGCTAGGTTTTTGCTTCCTTTTAGCTACATGAACAGTAGCTTTTTCCTGGACCACCTGAGTCCCTCCGGTTTGCTCTTCTGAATGCTGTGACACAGAAGAATCCTCAAGCAAACCAGCCAACTCCCTAGCCATCTGAGCTCTTTCCTCCAGCAGCTTATCCCTACTTTTACACATGAGGCAATAACTTGTTAGCAGGACCCAGCCTCTCCTGCGCACTCCTGCCAACTCTTTGCCTGGTTCTATGGGTATTCCTTGCAAACATCTTTCCAAATCTCCAGGTTCTCCCTCTTTTAGTCTTGGTTCCCAGTTTTCACAGGGCCCTGTACTTTTGGCCCATTCTCTGGCTAGAGAGGAATAAGGCAAATCCTCCCATCCTGGGATAGCCATTTCTCCCTCTAAAGCCCCCGTGCTTCCAAATAGAGGCCTGATATTTTGTGATCCCATCCTCGTCACCAAATGTATTAACAATGCAATATTCACTATGCCTATGGCAATTATAAATAGGCTTATGTGGTTATTAATCACAAAATATATCAGTCTCTCTATATGGGGGATAAAGCCAGAGAATTTATTAAAATACCAAATAACCGAGTCCCAAAACCAGAAAGTCAAAGCCATCAGGGTAGTCACGAAACTGGCACAAGCAGTCAACGTAGCAAACAATCACATTCCCAAGCCCCCAAAACAGAACAGGCCACCCCAGGCAAAGGTCCTTCTCTCCCGACTCTCAGCAACTGCTCAGCGTCCAGGAAGCGTGCTCACAACAGCTCCGGCCCCCCGCAGTTCCAGTTCCCGGCAGCCCCCAACAAGAGTCCTTAGCAGAAATTCTGGCTGGCTTAAAAAGAGATTTGGGCCTCCACCTCTACCTTGGCAGTTACTGCTGTTGCTGTGGCCACCAACAGTCCCCAACGGAACTCTAACTCTTCTTCTGCTTCCTCTTGCCTCTTGCCCCTCCCCTTCCTGCTATGTCAGCAAGTCCAATGGGGCATGGAAGATCTTTAAATCCCATAACCCTTACAGGACCTAAAACTAAAGAGGCCTCAGAGGCTACCTATTCTTCATTTTACAGATGAGGAAATTAAGGTCAAGAGACTTAAATGACTTGTCCAAGGTCACAAATCCTCAGAGGTAGAATATGAACCCCAGTCCTCTGAATTCAGAATTGGTGTTATTTCCATTTCCCATAAAATAACAGCATAAAAAAGAACCTAACTTATGTGGAAAACTGGTCCACTGTTTTTTTTTTCCATTTAGAAAAAAACAAAACTTGAAATTCAGCATTTGAAAAAAATGTTAAGCAGACCATTCACACTATATACATTCAATCAGATAATAATGGTCCATCAATAATCAGACAATATACTACTAATATTTTTATTCTCAATCTAATGATTATTTAATTAAGGACTAGATCTCCCTTACGGCTCTCATCATATCAAAAAGATGTTTTTTAGAACAATATTTAGAATAAATTCAAGTACATTTTATAACTTTGCTAAATTTAGTAAAAACTATTTTGATATGCTAATAGTTCCTAAGAAGAAGAACAACTAACAGTTAAGAAAGCCACTGAGTTAAGCAAAGGTGCCAAAAGGAAATATTAACTATTATCCATGACATATAAGCAAAGAGTAAATTTATGACATTAACATTGTGTTAGAAACCATTGCAATGACAATAATATACAAACTATATATGTATATATGTGTGTATCTACTTGTATACATATACATATTCATAAAACTAAATTCTCTATGTGGCAGAATTTAGCATAAGAAGATTTCAGATTTCATCCAAGTATACTATATTGTACAATAATTTCACATATAAACTGGGCTGTTGCATGGAACTGAGGGCATAAATCTTACCTTCTACTGAGACTACTTCTAAAGGGGGAATATTGTTGGTAATTTATGTGCTCGATACCTTGGCACAATAAATACTGGGTAAGGTGTTATCTTAATTTAAAAAGGGATGCAGGGACCAGAAGGAAGTTATTAAGTGAATTGGGCTGGGTGAGTAAAAAAACAGTCATCTGGTTTCTCCAGTCAAATCATGTAAACTTAATCTATTTCTAATAAACAGACAAAAAGTTATATAGTTGAATGTTCACAAATCTGGGTTCTGACTCTCACTGCTTCCTCCCCACTCTAACATGTGGAGTCTCTCTCAAGGAAATGGGATGGCCTCAAACAGAGCATGAAGCCATAGGAATCTGGCCCCTATTATAACGATGGAGCTTATCCTGCTCCCATAGTTACTTGGCAGTGATGCTTAAGATGCAAATGAAGCCAACACAAACACTGTGGAGATAAATTTGGGAGATGGAGCAAAAATAAAACCCTCCCTCACTCCCACCTTTTAGAGAAACACTGGCTCTCATTTGGGCTGTAGCTTCTGTCACATTTGGGTTGGCTGCCTTTCTTCACTAATAAAGGGATTTTTGTTTCAAGTATTTTCTACTGAAAACTGCAAGTGACAACACTGAATTTCTGAAAACATTCTCCTCTTTATTTTGCAAGGAGACAGGCTCAGTCTTTTGCTTTGATTTTATTCAAATGTTTTCCTCCTTTCTCAACCCAGTGAAAAAATTCACTGAATGTTTTAATTAAGCAGGTACGAGTTTTTCCTGTCTTTCACACTGCTGATTTCTCACATTTTGAATCACAAATTACTGCAGGAGTGTTACATTACAATGTGCTCTACAATGGCATTTAAAAAGAAAAATTTGGATAGGAAAGGGTTGGGAACTTGGGACATTAAAGGGTGCCTTCAGCTCCTCCAAAGCTTTAAATAATATTGGCCCCCTTTATCTTTAAGTGCAGTTTCCAAACACCAACTTTTGTGTTGTAGGAAATGAAATGTTATTTAAGATGATAGAGAAAAACTGTGGCTATTACTATTGCCAAAAAAGATTTGTTCTCTTTTTTAAGCCTTTCACTACTAAAGATAAACTACTCCGGCTTTGCTCTTTCGTATGCCAGACATGCTAGTAAATTTGGCATAACAAATATATGGCTATATAATGTGTGTATATATATATATATATATATACATATATATGTATATGTATATGTATATATATATATATATATATATACACACATACGTATACATACACACGTATACACAGTTACTGTAGAGTAAGTGAGGGCTGGCACCCAACAGTGGCAGAGTAAATGAAATACTGTTTCTTCTCTATTTTATCCTGTTCTATGAATATCCGTGGGAAAAAATTCTATGGGAAGCAGGATAGTGTAGTGGAGGGGTAAGGATAGCAAACCTATCTCAGTCAGAAAGATTTGGGTTAAAGTTCCATCTCTGACACACATTACACAAACATGTACAGGCTCCCTTAGATTGTAAGCTCCTTGAAGGCAGGGACTATATTTTGCTTCTGCCCAGTGCTTAACACAGTACCCGGCATGTAGTGGGAACTTAATATATGTTTACTGATTGCTTGGTACAAGCTGTGGGACCCTGAACAAGTTATTTAACTCTTAGTGCTCTAGGCAACTCTTGAACTTCCAGCTGTCACCTTAACCTTGAAGATAAATTGCACAGATTTATAGATTTATATGCCAATTTGAATTAGTAGAGGAAGTTTCCTCATAGAGCTCCCTTTGCCGATGAATCAAAGAACCAGTTCCTTTTTTATGGATAATTTTAGTGTCATAAGCAAAAATGTCCTTTAAGGGATACCTGGGGGATACTAGTGAACAGAATTCTGGAAATCTTTGGGGGGAAAAGGCCCCAAACCTAAAAACCTATGACTCATTAAGATCAGAAAATGCTGTTAGAAAGACAGCTAAATAGAGACTAACCATGAATAAATCATAGTCACAGCATTTTAGAAACAAGATCTAAGATCTCAATCACTACATTAATCCTCTCATTCCATACATGAAGAAACTGAGGCTTGAGTGGCTAAATAACTTGAATAAAATGAGAAAACTAATTAGAGCAGAACCAAACAATTCAGAACACTTATCTAGAAAAACTTCGTAAATAGTTTACAATAAGTCAGTCTTCCTGAGTTTCCATATATTACTTAGAAAAGAAGCTCTTAACAAGGGATATGTAGATATATTTCAGGGAGGGTGGAGAACATTAAAAAAAATTCTTTTTGACAACTGTATTTCAAGATAATTGGTTTCTTTTGTAATCTCGTGTTTTATTCTATGCATTTAGAAAACAATATTCTGAGAAATGGTCCATCGACTTTATTAGACAGTCCAAAGGGTACATGACACAAAACCTCTAATTTAGAAGAATTTAAGAAAAATAGTATGGTTAATCTGAGTCATTCTAGAAGCTGGCATTAGATATTCACCAGATAAAGATTGTGGATTGGTGCCTGAAGAAGTACAGTAAAAGTGAGGAGATATGCAATAAGAGACCTAATGAGCTGCAGCTTGAAAAAACTGGTGTACATAGTGAAACATTCAAAACTGTGTGCTCATTTTATTAAAACAAACACATATATTCATTAGTGATTAAAATAATCAGAGTATTGCTTTTAAAGTTAAGTAAAATGTTTCACATATGCATGCTTATATGCATACACACGTATCAAAATTGCTTTCTTTTTTCTTCCTTCCTTTTTTTCTTGATGATAACAATCCTCCTCATATTGTGGCAAAAATATTTCCATCAAAATTTTTATCTCTCAATGGTTTCACAAATGTGTTTCAATTAATTTTGCCATTATCTCAGAAAACAGTGGTGATTGTATTCTGTTGACAAAAATAGCTAAATAAATTAGTGAATTTGAAATTAAAGATGTATCTATCTCTAAAAGGTAAAACAAAACATTTTTCTCTCCCCTCCAAGGTCCCAATCATTCAGTTATATCAAATTGAACCTTATCTCCTGATCTAAGTCAGCTTATCCCACTCCTTATCAAGGTCTTTCTCCTACAAACTGGATCCTATTCCATGACCTTGCTAAGGCAGTCATTCCTCCTCTCTCATACAGCTTTAATCTCTTCTCTACTAGCTGTGTTCTATCTGTGTGCAACCTTAGACTCAGGCCTTCCTAAACCTAAAAAAAAAAGTCCTTCTTTTGATTATTCTACCCCTCTGGGTGCATTTCTCTCTACCCTACCTGTCACTGCCAAACACATATGTGCCCAAGACCTCCATTTCTTTTTTACTACTCACCCACTGCTCAAATTCTTGCAATGATTTGTTTTCCATTCTCATCACTCTACAAAAACTGCCATCTCAAAGATCACCAATAACTTTACTGCCAAATTCAAAGGTCTTTTCTCAGTCCTGACTATCCTTGACTTCGATGTAACATTTGATCACATTGTCCACTCTTCCTCCTTTTTATTTTAGCCCTTCTAGGCTTTAGTGAGAACACATACGGGTCTAATTTTATGACCTTATGATACTCAACACTCCCCTGCTTTTCTCTTTAATGGATCTCTTCCTCTTTCTGAGGTCTTAATATTGGTGTCACCAAAGGTACTGCCTGTCTTGGCCCTATTATATTCTCTCACTATACTCCCTCCCCTCTCTCCCCACCAACAATCCTTCCTATTCCCACAACTTCAGATATTACCTTTATTTATGCTCATGACTCCAGACCTCTACCTCTAGTTCTGATCTTTCTCCTGAGCTCTAGACCTATATTTTCAAATGCTTAATAGTTAGTCAATGCAACAAGCATTTATCAATGCTTATTATGTCTAAACACTATAAGTCCTAGGATGTAAAGACCAAAAGAAAAAACAAACAAGTAAACTAAGAAACATACATTCTAATGAGAGAGACAATATGTAAAAAAAACTAGGTATAGGGGCAGCTAGGTAGTGCAGTAAATAGAGCACCAGCCCTGGAGTTGGGAGGACCTGAGTTCAAATCTGGCCTCAGACATTTAACACTTACTAGTTGTGTGACCTTGGGCAAGTCACTTAACCCCAATTGTGCTTCCCTAGCCCCTCAAAAAAGAAACAAACCAAACCCAAAAAACCCTAGGTATTTAACTATATACAAAGTAGATGGAAGGAAATCTGAAAGGAGATGGCATTAGAAGCTGAGAGGACGGGGCAAGGTGTCCTCTAGAAGGTGGGCTTTGAGTTGAACCTTGAAGAAAAGCAGGGAAACTAAGATGTAGAAGTGAGGGGACAAAACATTGCAGACATGAGAGACAGTCACTTAAAAGGCATAGAGATAAGAAATAGAGTATTGTGCTTGAAGAATAGTAAGCAGGATAGTGAAACTGCATCACAGAGTACATAGAAGAAAATAAAGGGGAAATGTAGGAAGAAGCAGCGTTGCAAAGGCTAAACAAATGACTTTATATGTGATCTTGGAGGTAATACGGGGCCCCAGAAATTCACTTGGGGGAAGAGTCAATGATAAGGTCAGATCTACACTTTAGAAAAATCACCTGGACAGCTAAGTGCAAATACATTGGAGTAGGAAGAGCCACAAGGCAGGCAGTAATGTCAGAAGGCAGGTGACAGGTGATGAGGGCATGAACCAGCACAGTGGCTATATGAATGGAGAAAAGGGAACTTAAAGGGGTGGGGCATGTTGAGAAGGTAGAAATGTTAAAAGCTGGCAAAGAATTGAACAAGTGGGGTGAGAGTGAAAGTGATTTTAGGATAACAGTGATACTGGAAGACTGGGTGATCCTGAAGATGGTGGTACCCTAATGAGTATCTCAGAATTTTTAAAGAGGGAAAAGTTTTTGGAGAAAGATATTAAGTTGTATTTTAGACATAATAAGTTTAAGATGCCCAGAGGATATCCAGATAGAGATGTCCAAGAGGAAGCTGGAGATGTGTGATTGCAGTTTAGAAAAGAGACAAGAGGTACATCTTTAGGGATGATAATTGAATCCATGAGAGCTGATCACCAAGTAAAACTGTAGGGGGCCCAGGACAGAGACTTGAGGGATAACCATGTTTTTGTGAGGGTGACCTGGCTGAAGAAAGAGCAAAAGAGACTAAAGAAAGGTTGGCTGAAGAATCAAGACAGGGAAATATAACAAGAGAGTATCCAGGAGAAGAAGGTGATAGAGTCAAATGCAGCAGAGAAATTAAGGAGGATCAGGACTGAGAAAAGATCATTAAATTTGGGAATTAGGAGATCACTGGTAACTTTGGAGAGGGCAGTTTCAGTTGAATGATGATACTGTAAGCCAGACTTCGAAGGATTTTAGAATAGAGAGTGAGAAGAATGGAAATACCAAGCTCAGACAACTTTTTCAAGGAGTTTAGCTAAGAAAGGGAGGAGTGATGGTGAGAGCCAGAAAAAGAGGCAGCAAGTGAAGGAAGAGAGTGATGTAAAACAATTGACTAAAAAAAGAGACAGGTTTCAGAAAGATTTCAAACCAAAAATGGTTAAGTTTCTTAAATTGTTATCCTGAACAACTCATACACCTATTATAGATTATAGATGACCAAAGTTTTACTACATTTACATAAAGATCTTCAAAATAATTTACATAGAACTCCTTCATAATGCTGGTGTTCAAGGATAAAATTAGTATGCCTTTCTACCTCTGAACTTTCTACTCATAGCTTTTCCTCCACTTGGAATGCCCTTCCCTGATAATGCTAAATCCTCCTTATCTTACAAGGTCCAAATTCCACCTTAATAAATACATTGGTATTATAACAAGTCTTTACTATGTGTGCTTATGTTTTGGACAACATGGCAATAGCATCTGGAGTGAAAAGAACAGGGTTTGAAACCTGGCTCTGAAACTTAAAAGCTTAGATTGTTACTTAACACTTCTGAGTTTGTTTCTCATCTGTAAAACTAAGATGGTCATACATACTGTGTACTACCTATCTTGAAGGGTTACTGTAAGGATCCAGTATGACAACATAAGCAAAGTACTTTGTAAACCATAATGCACTATATCAAGGTTAGCTTTGATGATAAAGATGATGATTTGAGATATAAGGAATTATAACTATCTGTATTATAATGAGCTATAATTAAAATAGGTTCTGTGTTCTTTATAACATCTAATACTCCTTAAAGGAAAAATCAAGAACTGTTTTTAATTTCTAGACCTGCACTGATTATGGTATAGAATTTTTAGCTGGTCACTTAACCTATTCAATTTCCTTAAAAAAAAAAAAAAAGATAAAATTTGCTTCTCAGAATTGGAGGATTCTAAGTAAGCACTCCTCAGTTGTAAAATTCTTTGAAACATACTCATATGTTATCAAATGTTCATTCTTAAGTAGGCATTGACATTTACACTGTATACATCTTTATGTGCATAATTTTTGTGTATTGTACTCTCACCATTCATATATCTCATAAAACACAGACATATAAAAACAAAATGAAATGAAAAGTAATTTTCCACTCCTGCTTTTTGTATTTCTATAAAACTCAACTGCCAACATTTATAGTCTCATTTTCTTTTTTTTTATATTTATTTTTTATTTTTTTAAAAGCAACTGGGGTTAAGTAACTTGCCCAAGGTCACACGGCTAGGTTTTTGTTTGTGTGGGTTAAGTGTCTGAGGCCGGATCCGAACTCAGGTCCTTCTGACTCCAGGGCCGGCTCTCTACTCACTGCGACACCTAGCCGCCCCTTGTAGTCTCATTTTCAATTTCAATAAAGGGAAGAACCCAATAAATATTTATTGCAGTTAATTATAATAACATATAAAGCTAGTTTCCAGAAAATGTAAGCTCTTTGGGGACAGGAGCTGACTTTTGCCTTTCTTTACAATTCCAGTATTTGGAATATAGTAGGCACTTCATAAGTGCCAGTGACTGACTTTTTCCTTTGCTAAACTATCATTCTACTGATCTTTACTTGAAGGAGGTAACAACTAAGTAATGAAATAATGCTTACAAGGTTATTTCACCAGCGAAGGAGTCCCCCAACTCACTGCTATTGCTTTCCCTCTGAGATGACCTCCCATTTACACTGTATACATTTTTATGTGCATAATTTTTGCATGTTGTCTCTACCATTAGAAAGTGACCTCCCTGAGAAGGGCTATGTTTTTGTCTTTGTATCCCTACTATTTCCTTCAGAGTGGCTCTCACATAAAACTAATGCTTGCTGACTGACTGACTGAACTTTTTAACTTGATAAATAGAATACTGCCAAAAGCTGTGAAAATGAATGGTTTTGTTTTCAAAGTTAGAAATGAAAAAATGAAAAATGAAAAAATATTCCAAATCTCTAGTAATCAGTGAAATATAAATGAAAGCAACTTGAAGGTTTTACTTCACACCCATAAGATTAGTAAAGTTGACAAAAAAGAAAAAGGAACTGACAAATGTTAGAAGGGCTACAAGAAAACTGGTTAATACACTGCCGGTAGAACTGTGGATTGGTCTGGACATACTGAAAAGGAATTTGGAACTATACCTCAAAAGTTACAAAACTGTTAATGTCTTTTAACCAAGCATTATCACTCCTAGGTCTGTACTCCCAAAGAGACTGAAGAAAGAATAATTTGGGGATGGATGAACAAATTTTGGAATATGAATATAATGGAACACTACTGTATTATGAAATGTGATGAAGATAGTTTCAGAGAAGTCTGGGAAGATTTGAATGAGCTGATGTCAAAGTAAAGTGAGCAGAGCAGGAAAACAATTGATTTTGTAAAGCACCACTGTAAAGATAATTTTTAAAGACTTCAGAACTTGAATCAACTCGATGACCAACCACAATTCCACTAGACCTACAGATGATCACCTACAGATAAAGACATAGAGTGCAGGTTGAGAAATATTTTTTTGGACATGGTCAATTTGGGAATTTGTTTTGCCTGATTGTCATGAGGATTTTGTTTTCTTTCTTTTTATTGAGGAGAGGGGGGAGGAAACAGATTTGTGTTCAAATGAAAAAAAATTAAATTAAAAAAAAAAAAGAAATGCCTGGTTTCCAATCTGCTTCATCAGGTACCCTGCTGCTAAAATTGGTATGAACATAATAATATGATCATCTCACTGGTTTCACCCATTCTAGTTATATGGTAGGAAAAAAACAGTTCTCAAATCATTCTCTTTATCATCATAACTAATACTTATATGGCACATTCTGGTTTACAAAGTAGTCTACATTGTTTTATTTGATTCCTACAATATCCCTTCCAGATAAGGAGCATATGGACACGGGTGACTTAGACACTGAGGGGTGTTCTGGACAGAGAAAGACACACATATAAAGACAGGAAAATGACTCTAGGACACAATTATGGCAGGGAGGGCAAAGTTCTCAGGACACTCAGGAGTGCAGTCATGGTAAGAAGGGGGTTGAGAAGAGGTGGGTAAAGGAATTTACCAGGTAAAGGACCTGTGTTCAAATCAAGCTCTATTATTGACGGCAATTCACTTCCCCTCGCTGGGGGGCCTCAGTTTCCAATGATTCCAAAGTGCTCGGGTCTCAGCACACAGCAGGAGGGCCGAGCAAGGTCTAAGGAGGACTCAAGCCATCCCATGTCAGATAAGGGCCCAACCAGGAAGGCCCGCGGGTGTGGGTAGATATTAAGAGAACAGGCTTGTGAGGGGGCCAGGGATGAAATCAGGGGGTCAGAGATGGCGTTCTCAGATCCTCCCCTGCCCCCCAACACGGCTATGAGGTGTGATGGGGAGAGGGGAATGGGAAGGATGGGCTGGTGACGGAATTAGCACTCGGCGGATCATGAAGTTGACAGAGACATGGGAGGCGGAGAGAGACGCATGCACGGAAGGCCTACAAGCAAAAGAGGGAAAACACCGCAGGGGAGCCAACCCACAGGGGCCTGGCCCTACCTAGTGACAGCAGCAGGGTCCAGTCTGCGACTCAAACCTCACTCTCCCTCCCCTGGAACCGCGGGGCCGGTCGAAGTTCCACTTCCGCTTCCGCTCGGGTGGGAGGGTGTGCCCTCCTCGTCAGCTTCGCGCCCCGCACCGCGATGGAGTGCGCAGGTGCAACGGGTGCTCGGTTCCCTTGACAACGGGTTGCTCCTGCTAGGAGGAGGGGGGACCGGAGACTTCTCTGACTCTCGGGTGTGTGTGTGTGTGTGTGTGTGTGTGTGTGTGTGTGTGTGTGTGTGTGACTAGCATTAGGGGACATGGAAAGGGATCTCGAAGAATTTTCTTTTCTGCGTATACAGTACTGTGATGGGGCACTCTTTGTTTTTTTTTTTTTTTTGGGGGGGGTTGCTTTTTGGAGGGCAATTGGGGTTAAGTAACTTGCCCAAGGTCACACGGCTAGGTTTTTGTGTGTGTGTGTGTTAAGTGTCTGAGGTCGGATCCGAACTCAGGGCCGAGGCTCTACTCACTGCGCCACCTGGACGCCCCTGGCACTCTTTGTTTGATGAACTTTGTTCAGTTTCCCCTGGAGGTAAACCAAGGCATCTCAAATTCAAAATAATAATAATAATAATAGTAATAGCCAGCATTTAGATACTACCTACCACCTGACTAAGCGCTTTACAAATATTATTTCATTTAATCCTCACAGCAATCCTGGGACGTTGGTGCTACTATTATTCTTATTTTACACTGAGGCAAACAGAAGTTAAGAGATTTGTTCAAAGTTTCTCAGGTAATAAATAAGGTCACATTTGAACTCAGTAACATTCCTTACTCCAGATCCAGCACTTACTTATTCTCTATGCTACCTAGCTGCCTCATGCCTTAGACATATCCTAAGTTAAATATTAAAATCCTAGTTAATGTCCTAAACATTAAATATCCTAAATAGAACTTTTCCCCCAAGCCTTACCTCTTCCAAATGGCTAAAATGGATCTCGAGAGTGAGAAGGGACCTTTGAGAGAATTTATTTTGTTTTTAAAGATGAAGGAATGGTTTTGAGAAGTGAATTATTTAAGGTCAAATACTACTGGATAGTGGCAGAGCTGAAGTCTTGGGTGTTGTAACTAGCCACCTCCCTTGCCCCTCAATGTTTTGAGACTTCTCATCACACCTGCTGTGATTTGAATCTAAAACTTGATAAGAAAGCATGTGGTCATCTGAGAAGCACCACAGCTTTTGACATTGTCCATTGCCAGGTCTTTTTGTATTCTTTCACCTTTCATGACACTGTTCTCCCTCTGGTTCTCCCCCTGCCTAACAGTTCCTTCTCAGTCTCCTTTGCTACGTCTTCATCTCAAACTCTCTTACTAACCCTAGGTGTCCCTCCCAGGCTATGTCCTTAGACCCCTTTTCTTTCCTCACTACACTCTCTCACTTGGTGATCTCATTGGCTCTCATGAGTTCAATCATTACCTCTATGCAGATGGTTACTATATATATATATGTATGTATATATATATATGTATGTATGTATATATATACATACACACATAGACATTTATCTATCTATCTATCTATCTATCTATCTATCTATCTATCCATCTATCTCCAGTCCTAATCTATCTCCTGAGCTTCAGAACCAGCATTAAACTACCTTTTTGACCTCTCAAATCAGATGCCTGTTGGACATTTCAAACTCATCATGTTTGAGAACTTTCCAAACAGAACATTTCCCCTAAGCTCTGTCCTCCTGTTTCTCCTAGTCACTCAGGCTCATAACCTCTACTTCATTTTTACCTCTTCACTCACACCCAAGATATCCAATCTATTGTCAATTCTTGCCCTATGTTTTTAGTTTCACAACATCTCTTATGTACATTCCTTTTTCTTTATTCATATAACCACCACTCAAGGTCAGGCCCTCATCACCTCACCTGGACTACTGCAATAGTCTTCTGGTTGTTCTCCCTTTCTCAAGTTTCTTCCCACTCCAACCTAGCCTCCATCTGAATCGATTCTAAATTGATCTTCCCAAGAGCACAGGTCTGACCATGTCCCACCTCCATCCCTCATTCATTAAGTTCCAGTGGCTCCCTATTACCTCCAGGATCAAATTTTAAATACTCTGTTGTCTAAAGCCCTTGGTCCTCTTCCACCTTCCCCAAGCTACTGGTGTCTTCTTCGATAAATTTGCCTTCTACCTACTATGAATCTACCTTGTATGTAATTATTTATGCATGTGTCATCTCTCCCATGTGAAGATCAGATTCCTGAGCATATCATGTGCAAATACTTTTGAGGTAGAAGATGGAATGACAGCTACCAAGTCATAGAGTGTTCAAAGGAAGGTAATGTGAAAGAAGACTGGAAATGTAAACTGGAGTCAGATAATGAAAAGTTTTAAAAGACACATTAAAGGATTTTTTTTTTAACCTCAAAGGCACTGACAATTTTTAAACAGAGGACTGACATGGCCAAACATATGACTCAGGAAAATTATTTTCGAAGTGCTATGTAGGATGAATTAGTAAGGAGAAAGACTAGAGGCAAGGAGGCCAATTAGGAGGCTATTTTAAAGGTGTAGATTAGAACTAATAAGGGTCTGAATTAGTATGGGATTTGTGTTTAAGTGTAGAAAATAGGATAGATGTGAGAAATGTCGTAGAGGACAAATTGATAGGACTTGGCAGCTGATTGGATAAGAGGAGTGAGAAGGTAAGAGTCTAGATAGGATAGCTGAGGTTATGAACCCAAGTGCCTAGGTAGATAGCAGTGGCATCAACAAATAAAGAGATGTATCGGGTAGCAAAATAGATGCATTCAAATTATGGTTAAAAGGGTGCAGTGTCAAGTGAGGTTTTCTTTTTAGTTTTAATTTTTTTTCAATAGGAAAATTCTGAGTATGTTTGAAGGTCTTCCTAGTGAATGAAGATGGATAAAAGGTTCTGAACTAATTGTTTAAAACCCCTCAAGGCAGGGGTCTGTGTCCTACCAAGCTAATTTTCTGACTATCCCCAGAATAAACCATGTTCATTTCTATCTTTGTGTCTTTGCTCATGCTGGCTGCCCCCTTTACTTTCTTACCTCCTTTACTTTATTTTCCCCTTTCTAATCTGCCTATCTAAGTTTTACCCTTCCAGCCCTATCTTTACTCAGGCTTTTCTATGACCTCTATATCTAAACTATTGATTTCGGTTATGTCATCATAATCTCACTCCTCTTATGCCATACACAAGCAGCTTTCCAGAAGAATGCTACTGTGAACAGCTTTCAAGTTTCTGATTACTCAGTATAATGATCACTCTATTTATTACATAATAAATCAAAGCAAAACTTTCACAGAGAATCAAGGTATAGCATTCACAATATTACAATTTATCACAGAAAATCACAATATAATATTCACAACATAGTCTCAAAGTAAAGTAGTCACTCTTAAGTTAACTCAATCAGTCACTTATCAGTAGTCTCAAAGTACATAGTCAAAGTCTTCCACTCTTGGGGCAAAGTCTTGATTAACTCAATCAGTCACTTGTTCACTAATCAATTACTAAGTATCACACACAAAACCCTCCTTAGTCACTAGTAAAGTACAATTTCATCTTTACTCAGTACGCAGGGAGAGGTCTTTTCATCTTGACTTGGGGCCTGTTCTCAGATTCCCCGGATCCCCTTCCATGGTCCCAGATTCTACCTGGATTCACCAGACTGTCACCTGGTTCCTTGACCAGCTCTCTGGGCAGGTCCAGCTCCACACTTAAGTTCACAGGGTCTGGTCCATGTCAGATCCTTCACCATTTCTGCTCCAGGGAATTCAAGGCTCAACCAAGCCACAAACAAACAAAGTCTCAGCATCCCAGTCATGCTTCCTCAGTCACCTGGGCTCCTGGCTCTGGGCTCTGGGCTCTAGGCTCTCTAGGCTCTGGGCTCTGGGATCCTGGGATCCTGTTCAGAAGGAGCTCCACCACCATAAGCCCTCAGGAAAGTGGCTCAGTTCTCCATTCTTCTGTAACTGCTCTGCCACCAGATCTTGGCCCCAAGAAAATTCTTACTGCACCTCTCTGGGGCTTTTCTTATATACACAGCATTGGCTACTTCCTGTTTTAGCCAACCCCTTCCTGTTATGTCAGCAACAGGAGATAGGAGTTCATACCTTCTGTTTCCCCAACAGAGGCTTGATCAATTATTAAGTGCTAAGTACTTGCTACTTTTGCCAACACAAAGGGATCTTCAAATTCAAAATTACATTACCATTACATCTGCTCTGAGTTGTAATTTAAGCATTTCATGAGTGTTATATCCTGCTTCCTCAGTTAGATTGGAAGCTCCTAGAAGGCAAGTAATATGTCTTATTTATCATTGTAAACTTCTAACTACCTAGCATAGTGTCTTACACATAGTGGACATTTGATAAGTGTTTGAAGAATTGAATTGACATTTCTTTGCCATCTCACACAAAAGTTTGCAGTGTTGGTCCCATAGTGGGTGTTCAACAATTATTTACTGAATTAACTTAAATTACTACAGAATAATTGGAGGTGTTGGTAACTCTTTACTAATGAATAGCCTAGATTCTTAGTGTTTAAGGAGTTCTGTCATTTTGAACTTGGGTAAGCAATCCCATAGTTTGTAGGTCTGATCTTAATGGTGAAGACTGGCTAAAATTGTTGGCTTTACATTCTGCTGTGAAGTGACAATATTTACATGACATCAAGAATTATGTTATGTTATATGTTATGCATAGTCTTCAAAGTTTCTCTATTATTTAGGCATTTGAACTACATGTACATGAAATTTTTTATATATGTGTGTGTTCAAAAATATACCCACACCCACACCATATACATATACATTTAGATAGATAGCAAAAGTGCAATTCTGCATTTATGTTATTGTTTTTATCCAATTCTGAATACAGTTTCTAAAATTCTGAAGCAGTTTGGGACTCAAATGACATTGGCAAGGATCAGTGCATGGTTTTTCTTATACATTGCATGAGGATCTTTCTTTTAACAGAGAATTGCCAAAAGAATAACACAATATATAAGCTGTTTTTTTTAATGCTTAGTAGACAAATGCATAGACAAAAACATGAAGAAAGATTATAAATGAAAATCTGACAATTTTTAAAACTATTTCCTTAAGAATATGGTATCTTATAGTGGCCTATAATGCCAATCAGTGGTAAAGCAAACTAGTAAATATCAGAGAAAATGTTTTCCTTAAAAGAATACAAATAATAATGACATTGATATAACACTAAATCCTGAAAGACCTACAAACTCCATTCAGATTTCCAACATACACAAAGTTGACTTGTCTGCCAAGGAGTGAGGTGTGATGGTTGGTTTAAATAGTACACAACAAACACTACCTAAAGCCAAAAATACAAGAGAAACAAATATAGTGTGTATACTTCTATTAAATAGGCAGGATGCAATTACTCAAGTTAAAAACTAAAGAGCTTCTCTTAAGGATTTACTCATATAAAAAGAGTCTTGAGATCTTTAATGACTACAAACATTGAGCACACACTTCAGTTTTATATCCCAGTTTAAAGAAACCACCACCTACATGTTGCCACTAGCATCAGGTTAAAGCATTGGTTCAAGAGCAGCTGAAAATGAAGTACACTAACAATAGAAACACTAAGACCTCTGGTGGTATCTAGAAGGAATTAGCATAGTTATCAATAGCATTTATTGAGTGCTCACACATGCACATGCACTTTGCTCCCACAAGTTGGGTGACTTCTCTGGGAGCTTAAAGTTGATAATAAATGACAAATTTGCCTGCAGCAGAACTGGCATTTATTAGATATTATTTGTTTTCCAAGATACATTGAAAAGCCTGTCTCGAACTAGGTATCAGCTGTGTCCCTCATACTGCTAGCAGCATCATTGAAATGGATGTGTTATAACCTGTTTGCCTGGCTCATGGTGCAAAAGAATGAAATATTGTCTTCTGTTGATATTACTTAGGACAAAGAATGAGATTCCTTCTACTTATGTCATTTTAGAATGGGAATCCTGTAGTAGTTAGTCCATATCTTAATTGATGTTAAAAGATTAATTAAAAAACAGTAGTGCTGAAGTATTATAGTGTCTAAACTACCCCCTAAGTTTACCTGATCTGCTTCTGTTGAGATAGTAGTGATCTGACAGGATATAATTTGAAAGTTCTTTGTGATCATTAATTAGTAGTAATAGTTGATAAATATGGCTTACTCTACAGTTCCTATTTTCCTGAAAGAAAAAAGAAGACAATACTGCATTTTGAAAACAAATCTTGATAGTGATCCAGTGTGTTCTCCTATCCTGTGCATCTTGGTGGGAGGTGATAGGGAGGGGAAAGAAGGTTAAGAGAAGCAATAGAACAAGGAAAAATGAATTTTAAAAGAAAGGACTTAATGTTTTAAAAAATATTTTTGTTGTCTTGGACTACTTGGGGTTTAGAAATTTGTTAATTGAGGGTGTAGAGGAAGCCTAACTTACCTAAATTTCTCTCTCGTTCTTTTTTTTTCCAATACTTTTTCTGTTTTTTGGATTCCCTTTTTCTCTGTCCATTTATTGGAGTAGGGCTTTGCAAAAAGTGGTTTCCTAGCAGCAGAATGCAGAAGGCCCATTCATATTACAATGGACAGAGAGGAAAGAAAGAGCCTGGTTTGTTTAAACTGCTTCTGTCTTCATTCACAGCCTGATGTCCATGTGCATTGTGACATCCACAATGGGACTAAAGGATTCATTGTGGTAGAAAACAAATCAAAATAGAATAAGAGATGCTAAGATAAAAGAGTCATGCAACAAAATTGTTCAAAAAAATCTAAGTCTTACATCTGAGATTTATGTTACCTTTTGGCTACTTGGCCTATTGACCAGTGTTGATAATAACCACTAGAGTTTAATAAACAAAACAATAAATGGGAACTTTTAGGCTCTACATAGAAAGGTTTGGGGTATGTTCAGTTGCCTTGGAGGTAGTTAATAATTCTTGCTCTTTACTTGTTCGACATTCGGGAGCCTGTGCTCCACTCTGCTGAAAAGAAACAAGTTTCTTACCCTAAGGAAAACGACAGACTTCTGTCCGATGTGGGCAAACAACGTTTCCAACACAGATGCCCCTACTCGTCCACCCCCTGCCCTGAAACAACAAGATACTTGCAATAGTCCACTCCCAAGTCGACAGGCAACAGGTGGAAGGTTGAATAACTTCACACGTTTTTTCGGGAGAAGGGGTGGGGAGGATAAGGAAAAAGGAAGGCGGGAGGGAGGGCTTTGGGGAGCCGATTTAAGGATTAGATCAGATGTTATTGCTAGTGAAAAATTAAACAGCGCAGTGCTCTGGGGAGGACAGATTAATATATTTAGTGAGTCTGCGCACACAAAGGCTGCTCATTGTAGCCACGTCTGAATGCCTGTGAATAGGATGGAACATATGCAGCCTGTCACCGCAGGTGCCCACATCTGTTCTTCTTCGGGCAGATGCTCACAGAAAAGGGAGATGGGGGTGGGAGGCGAGGGAAGAACGGCGTTTAGTAAAGCATCAGGAGCCTGCCCAGTCCGATCCAAACTCACCCCCCACCCCCACCCCCTTTCCATAATCACCTTCAAGACTGCTTGGGAAGAGATTTAAATGGTGAGGTGCAGCTCAAGTTAGGTAGGGTGCGTGAAGAGGGCAGGAAACAATAAACCATCAAACCAAAGCACTTGGAAGTCTAAGAACCAAGAAAATAGGGGACTAGGGGAAAACTGGAACTAGGAATGAGAATGACACACCTCCTGAAGGCCACCTCAGAGTTCCATTTTAGGGCTTTCATATGCATAGGATGTTTCTTAGACAGCTTATTTTTAACTTTTCACCCACTCATTGACTCATGAGTTTAAAGTCTGTATTCACCACCTCCTTGCCAGCAAAGCTTTCCATTCCCGCTCTTAAGCATGAGAAAGTGTGACCTGATTGATTTGTATCCTTTGAGATTTTGGGAGCAACAGGTGTTTTCCTATTTTATCCAGAAAGACACAGAACCTGGAAGGTGAGTGTTAAACTGGATTTGAAGAAGGGAAAAACAAAAACAAAACAGACAAACAAAAAAACCACAACTTGTTGCCATACATTTAGCTCACGATAACAAAAGCCTTTCTATAAGAACAGAATCAATTTGTATGTAATCTCTGTAATGCATTGAGATCTCAAATAATCTTAGTGAAACAAATCCAAATGGGATAACAGAAAGTGCATAAGACTGAAATACATCACATCCAGGTTCTAGTCTGGCTCCTTCACATAATAGTTGTATGGTCTCTGGGCCTCACTAACTGTAAAATAAGAAAGTTGTGGGGCTTCAAAATGAAGTTTTTGGGTTAGATGATTTCTAACGCTCCTTACAGTGGTGAAATTGGATTTAAGAAGACTTGTATTCTAGTCCCAACTCTGATTCCATAGTTATGTGACTCTGGGCAAATCATTTAACTTCTCAGAGTCTAACTTCTTATCTATAATGAAATAATAATCCCTGTAGTAGCTACCTCACAATTTTGGAGTTTGGGTTTTTTTTTCTTTTGGGTGAGGCTCAAATGATATTAAGTAACTAAAAGACTATTCAAGGCATTCTAAAAGTCTCAGGGCAGTTTTAATAGCTGTCACCTATCTTTTCTACCCATCCTTCTAGCATCCTCTCCCTTCTCCCTCTTTCCTCTATTTATAAACAAGAAAGGTTTTCAGTTTCCCTAAATCTATTATTTTATAATTCTAATCTACTACAAGTAAGGTCATTTAAGTAATTTCAGTCCTAGAGAGAGTTAGAAGCAGGATGGTGGTTTGAAAGCACTGATGGAGAGTGAGACTGAAGGGTGAAGGCTACATTTTGGAGTTTTACTTGGAAATACATAATCATAAATTGTTTATTCTGTTCATTAAGTATCCCAAATCCTATTGCTCTCTGGAAAGTTAAGATTATTTTATTTGTTGAGAGTATATGAGTTCTCTCTTTACAAAAAGTAAGGTGATGGACATATCACCAGTACAAACTAGGAGTGTACTGAAGACTTCCCCTTTTATCTCCTCTGACTCTACCCCTACCTTCAACCATTTATGAATGGCAAACCTAATTCATAATCAATGTCTCTCTACACTCTAATATTTGTCAAAGAAAGATTTATGTAGAAGTTAAAGGAATATGTCCTCTCCAGCTCTAAATCTAGAATTCTATGAACATATTACAGATTCCTTCAAGCAATTTTTCAGGACAGAACTTCAAGGCCCTTTGGAGGTGAATTGGTCAGAATTTCTTTAGGTCAGTCTACACAATCTCTGAATCCTCATGTAACCTTTGCAACTTTTTCCTCAGGCAAAACTACTCCTCAGGATACAGGAAATAGGAGGCTAGGGAGCTCCTGGTTCCATTTTCTAGAAGTAGGTTGTACTTCTTTCTTTTATTCCTTTTCTGGGGACCCCTGACAAGCAGAAGCAACCAGCTAACAGAAATAAAAAAAAAATTATGGGCTGTCTGGCTATGCTTCTAGGATGAGAGAGTACAGGCTAGAAGTCCTGGGGCATAGATCACTTTTATCATTGAGAGAAGAGAAACAAAATCTTTCCCTGATTTACAGTCATAATAATAATTACCCAAATGATAAGCTTCTAGTATTTATTGAAATAGTGTGTCTATGTATGATCGCGTGTGTGTTTGTGAGTATATATGTGAATACTGATAGTTCACACTGGCAAGCTTGAGTTACAAGATAACCTGTCTGTAGGGAGATGTCGATCACTCCCTGTCTTCCCCCTCCCCCTCCTTTCCCTTTTCTTTCTTAGTCTCTCGGTCCTTTCTCCCTTCCACTCTCTAGTTTTATTTTTTTTTTAGTCGCCCGGAGGTATGTGTAATCCTAAACACATCATATTCACCAAATTCGCCCCGAGGAACTGGCAGATGTTCCCCTGGCAGACATCGGCACGCGACTGACCTCAACCCTTGCAAGAATATTCACTCTATATAAATCTCCACCCTACCTCCGGCACCCCACCCCCATAATAATATTACCACCACTACAACAATAACACTCCTCCAGAACACCTAGCCCCCAACAATTTGCCTTCGCTGCCGAATCGCTACTCTTTCCAAAGGAGAAATTACAAAGCAAAGCCTACCAGAACAAACAATAGATCCTACCTAGCCTGCTTTCCTGCCTCAAACATCCCCGCATATTCAATCAGTAAAACACATAGAGGGGCCACTTTCAGATTTGCACAGGAAAGGGCTGAAGAGCAGCTGGCTGCAGTAATCTGATCTAGAAACAAAGGAATGCCCTGTCAGTTCTCTAGGATCACAGGTAAACACACAAGCTTTGTTATGAAAATGAGGGGCTAGGATAGGGATGGAGCAGATGATTCGCGATTTGGTTGGAGGGGGGAGAAGGAGGAGGAGAAGAAGAAGGGGAGGAGGGAGGAAAGGGAGGGGGAAAGCCACCGAGCTGCCGCTTATCCATCATCTGCGCTCTCTGTAGGCCAGCTGAGCCACGCGACTCGCCCTTTCTCATTCAAATCAGCACATGCCTTTGCAACTTTCTGCAAACCTACTAGCTAAACTTCTTAATGTCCCAGCTTACCGAAAAACCCAAGTAAGAGAACCACCCCAAAATATACTGCATAAATAGCACCACTGCTTTGTCTTTTATCTCCCTCCCTCCCTAGGCTGGGATTGTAACACTCTAGCTCATCCTTCCCTACTCTGGCCACTACCCTCTGCTCCCACCAGGGGAGGGGAAAAAAGATTAGATTACAGCACCAGAGATCATAACATTCTTAGGGAATTTAACTGTATTCTTTTCCCACTCCGACGATCTTCGGTGACCCACTGTGAAGTTAGATGGGAAAGCCTTTAAAGAGAGAAATCACAGTTTTCTAAGGTCGGAAAAATGCGAACAAATTCCCTGTTCTCCTTTCTTTCCTCTCCTTCTGCCCCTCCCTCCCCCAAGACTCACACAAACCTGTCAAGCACTACCGAATAGCGTCTGGTGGGTGTCGGTGCTACTATTTCCAGTCTCCATCAAACACATGTACACACATCACATTGAACTCAATATCACGGAAAGTTAGACACCAAAAAAGGTGCTTTGCCTTATTAGTCGCTTATTGTGTTTATCCTCTTTTTCTATTGAGCCCAACAAAATGGACCTCTGAAGTATATGAATCAGGATCCATCTTGCCACTGACATGAATGAGTTGAATATACAGGAAGTCAATATTTAAGATAGAATCCAACCATGTACTATGTCTATCATTAGCATGGTGTCTGATTGGTCCTATGTGTGCGCTGAGGAAGGATAATGGGGGATGGTGAAAAGAGTGGGAGAGGTCTCCCTCCATATGCTTCTGGGCTGCAGTCATCTAAACATAACCTTAAGAAATAACTATAATTAAAATTCATAGTTCAATACAAGTAGAGTGTTTATAACTCCTTATATAGTATTTTGGTCACTCTCACAAACGTGTATAAGCATTAATATGTGGTAAGAAAGTTTAACTCTTCCACTGCTATAAAATATCAATTTGACTGTTGAAAACTATATTTTGATGGGAAATGTGATGATAATCTGAATTAAGGTACTGTGGGGTCCCTCTTTTCAATCAATTTTGCATCTTTGATCAACAGATTAACTAATTTAAAATGTTCAGCTTCCTGATTTTGAACTGAACTCCACTCTGTCTTTTTAAGGAGAGAGAGAGAGAGAGAGAGAGAGAGAGAGAGAGAGAGAGAGAGAGAGAGAGAGAGAGAGAATTATTTTGAGAGGAGCTTTTTGGTATTCAGTTTTCAGTGACCCTGAAAGAACACAAAACACCCATTTCTACAGAAGCTCTTACACAGAAAACTGAATCTATAACTGTTAGGAAGTCTATTCTGGGGATAATTGTCTCCACCTTCTCCAGCTAGGTTCGGGAACAGAAGCTTTCTTTGATTTGGGGGAAGGAACATTCCAATAGGTATATTTTAGCTGGAATTACTGAGACCAGAGTGACAGAAAATATTATTTGGTTGTGATGATCATTTTGGCTAGTAATTTTCTTCATGATGAGTTTGAGAAAATGGGAAAAATAATAGGCAAGTAGAGATATGCAGGTACCAGAAAAGAATAGACTCATTAACTTTGTGGTAGTTGTGGTTACAGTACAACCTGAAATCAGTGCACCTCCAGGGCTGTGGTTCTCGCTGGAACCTGGCCTGATAATCTGAGGGATCCAGGCCATTGTCAGTGTGTGGCTTTCAAGAAGAAAGCAAAACCCCTCTCTCCATTCCTATGTGACTGATGCCTTCTAAACCTTAATGAGTTTCACTTAGTACAGTAAATTTGCTAAGAGATCAAAAAGTATTTAAAAGAAAGTTTTCAGCATTTTCTTAATGACCAAGGTAAGGATTTATGGGGGGGTTGGCGGTGACATTTCTGGCTGCTGAGGCAAATACCATGCCAGGTCTATTTAACATACTTTAACTTAAGACCCTTTTGCATGGCGGGGGGGGGGGTGTGTGGGAGTGGGGGTGAGCTCTGAGTTCTTCGTTATGGGAGTATAGA
Source organism: Gymnobelideus leadbeateri (assembly GCA_011680675.1). Classification (NCBI taxonomy): domain Eukaryota; kingdom Metazoa; phylum Chordata; class Mammalia; order Diprotodontia; family Petauridae; genus Gymnobelideus; species Gymnobelideus leadbeateri. The sequence continues at coordinate 31,231 of WOXC01011778.1, read as the reverse complement.
GACATGCAGTTGGGGAGTGAAAAAACGCCATTTGGTTAGGAGCAGATGGCTGGCTAGGGGGCTGATCGCGTCTAAAGGCGTGTCATCCCCCTTCAGCTCGAATCCCTAAGGGCTCCCCTTGTCTTCACAATCAATGAAAATTAAAGTGCAAAGAAAGGATGAATAGTTAGACCTCGAGTCCCTCCTTTGTTCATCCCAGCTACTGGTGGGCAGGAGTTAAACTACAACAGCCTCCTATAGAAACACTTAAGTTAAACAGTCTCCCCGTTAGCCCAGCATCTGAAAAGGGGGAGGGGAGGCACAGAGACAAGGGGGAAGGGGAGAGAGAGGAGGGAAAGGAGAGGGAGAGAAGAGAAGGAGAGAGGGAGAGAAGAGAGAGAGAAGAGAGAAGAGAGAAGAGGGGAGAGAGAGAGAGAGAGAGAGAGAGAGAGAGAGAGAGAGAGAGAGAGAGAGAGAGAGAGGAGGGAGAAATAAAAGGGAGGGAGGGAGGAGGTAAAGCAAAGTTAAAAAAAAAGACGAAGAAAAAAGAGCTTTCTGCTTGATTTCCCCAATACAGAATCGCGTGGCATAAATTAAGTTGGGAAAGAATGAACGCTTTGGGCAGGATTCTGATGGATTTTACGATGCCTTTCAGTTACGCTTTGCCGCAGTAATCGAGAAATCTGTGCGCCGTCAATTTAACAAATACTTGATACTGAGGGGGGTTTGTTAAAGATTTGGGGGCAAGGTTTTTTTTTTTAGGTTTAAGTCCTTGCGCGTGGAACTTTTTATTTCCAGTTTTTAAAACAGGTATGCAAATGAGTCAATTTCTATCCTGGTCATCCGATTAAAAGATTTGAAATTATATAACACTACTTATCTTGATACATAACAAACCTTATCTCTAGAAAAGGTTTTACACACACACACACACACACACACACACACACACACAGCCCATCCACACACCCATTCCTTCCTTCTTTCCACTCAACATTTCAACCATGGGTACCACTGGGGATATATAATCTCCCCATTTGACAATAATAGCAGATATAGGTAGGTAGAAAGATAGAATTACTTATCCTTTGATGTAGAAGGCAGACAGATCTGTAATAAACACTCCTAAAAAGTGTCGATCTAATTAGAAGAAAGATGTTGACACTAGATGGCAAGAGTAAATTACATTTCGCTTTAACTGGAGCTGTTTAGTCATCTACAGGTTAGCACTTCCTTACAAGTTCTTGCAGCACCTCAAAGAGGTAGGGAAGGTCTAATTACCAAAGCCACGAACGTGGCAATGTATAAGAAAGCACCATTAGTGCTAAGTCAAACCTAAGTGTAGGTAAGGACAGAAATAATACTTTTCTGATGCCAAGTTTGCTATTCACACCTTAGTCTTTAAAAATTAAATGCCCATTATTTATGGCAGAGTCTGTGTTTAACCTCTGTAGATCAGTTGTTGTTTTTTTTAAAGGCTAAAGTTTACAAAAGTGTGGGTCCCCTTTAGACTTCTCAGGTATCTGGGCAGTTCTGTGGCAATAGAGATGATTTCAATCCCGGGTTACAGTTACAGTCGCCAACTAGTCAGGATGGGCAACCATGAATGAATTCATCAAGTGATTTTCTTTTAATTGGTATTACCAGTAATTTTACTTTAAGAAGTGTTTGAGAATTTTTCCCCATGCATTGTACGATAATTTGTGATCAAGACATCTGCTTCAATGAAAGTCACATTTTGCCATGCAAATGCACGTTTCCACCCAATAAAGTGGCCATAATAAAGCTTTTAGGGAGGCATATACCTACAGTGAGGTTATTGTAGCCAACTACACACACTGGCTTAATCTGTGTTGAAATGATCTGTTACAATTAAAATGACATTTACTCAGACAGTTACACCTTGCATCCTAATGAACTCCTATAGGTGTTGTTAAGAGGGAGGGTGGGGGTGGGGAAGAAGAGAGAATCCAAAGTTTATACTCAATTGCAAAGTTTTATATTGGAGTTATAGGTCTGAGCCCACACTTTTTTCTTCCTCAAATCTCACTTCCAAGCATAAGAAAGATTTCCCCCTCCACCCCCTTTTAAAGAAATTATGTGAATATGTATTATATATGTGTTACCGTCATTACCAATAAACTCGTTTCCCGTTTTAAAAAAATCAAAACAAAAGTTCTAGTGTCTGATGGATGTGTAAAAAAAAAATAAGGTGACGGTTGGTGTAAAGAGGTTCTCTTTTTTTTTGGCTGGAAGGGATCTCTTTAAAATATGTGCCGGACATTGTTGCAGAGGCAGTATCGTGCGCCGAGGGGAGCTCTTTCTCTCTCTGGTATTGTGCAGGGAGCAGGTGCTGTCTGCATTACCATACAGCTGAGAGTACAAAGAGCCAACTGATTCAGCCCTCGCACAATAACAAACTGCCTTAATGACAGCCACGCGAACGACACACACCAAACTCACTTTTTACCAAGCTGAAGGAGGCGGGGGGGGGGGGGATTGGAGACCCAGGAGGGAGTGAGAAAGAGAAATGAGGAAAGATGGAGGTAGTGGATAATAATCGCGCGGGGTAAGCTTAGGGTTCTCGACTTCCCTGGTGGCGTGAAACAAGTCGCCTCGCCCCTCCTCTTCACGTATATGGTAATTTGTGGGAAGGAAGGAGAACCTCCAGAGGAGGGAGGTGGTTGGTGTGGAGGGTAGGGGGTAAGGGGTAGGTGGCAGAAATTAAAAATCCTTTTTTCTCAGTTATTCCTTTCACTAGCCCGATCACGTGATTTCCCTCCCTCCCCCTCGATTTTGGGGTGAATCTCCCCTGGGGTCTCGTCTTAGAAGTTCCCAAACTTTGAGAAACTACGGATGGTCTTGTTTCCAACTTTCGCTACACTTCTTCCCATCTCCCATGCCCGGGATTCAGAGAGCTTTCCTTTTAAACGCTCTGGATGAGGGCTGGAACGGATTTAGGTAGTTCACAAATCCTGAAGCTGATGTATTTTTGAATAATGACCCCCCCCCCCCGCCTCCACGCGCGCGCGTACACACTCGAGCGCGCGCGCGCACACACAGACACACAGACACACAGACACACAGACACACACACACTTTCTTTGAAGCTACGGGTATCCTTGGGCGGCTGAGTTCTCATTGCAAGTAGGAGTGGGGGGCGACTTGGCTACTGGAGAATTTCGAGAGGCAATTTCCAGATCTCAGAAGTTGGAAGTTGATTTCCTGCTGGAAAAGAGTGGTAGCGTGTTGCTTTCCCCACTGTTTCCTTGTGTGTCTGTATGTGTTTGTTGCCGGGAAGGGAGAGGGAGGGAATAAGAGGGAGAAGGGATGGGGGGAGCGGTGTTACCATCTCCCGAGAGCAGAAGGGGGATTCTTGCGGTGAAAATTTTGCAGGAATGTAAATGAGTGCGTTTTGTGTTATGTGAGGAAGAAGGAGGGGAGAAGTGGAGGATCGGAGGGGGTGAGGGGTGGGGGAAGCAGGGGAGGAGGAGGATTGCACATTTTACAGCTCACTGACCATTTGGCGATCCATTGAGAGGAGGGTTTGGAAAAGTGGCTCCTTTGTGACAGCTCTCGCCAGATTGGGGGGCTGCTCATTTGCATCTCATTAAGCATGCAGGCGGCCGGCGGGATATAAGGGCGGCAGGCGCCGGGCGAGAGTCAGATCCTCAGCGCTTCACACTCGGTGAGAGACCCAGGCAGGCAGAGAGCAAAGATCACATACAAGAAGAGACCCGGGGCCAACAAGCAGGCGCATACATTTCTCTATTTAAGACACCGAAACACTCTCTGATTTTGTGTGTGGTTCTTTTTTTCTTTTGTTATTGCTTGGATTCATAAAACAAAACAAAACAAAACAAAAAACCCCGAACAGCCCGAATCTTTGCTGTGGCTAAGGAGATAAGAGTCGAGTGATCTCTGACAAATCGCTGCTACCGCCGCCGCTGCCGCTGCCGCCGCTGCTGCTTGACATCTACCGGCCACAATCCACAGCGGCCAGAGAACTGCGCGCACACACACCCGCACACAAAACAACAACCAGCCACCCCTCTCCCTTCTTCCGAAGCCACCGGGGATTATCACCTCGCCTATAGGGATTTCCAGATCGCCGTTTTTTAATCTTCCTTGTGAAGAAGCCTCTTCGCTGTTCTCTTGGGAATTAAGCTAAACATTTGGCGTCTTGTTCTCTCTCTCTCTCTCTCTCTCCTTTTGGTGGAGAAGAAGCGCAAGGCGAAGACAGAAGGAAAAAGAGCCCTATCTCCTCGTGGATTGGAAGAGACAGGAGGAAAGCCAAAAGCTGACATTCAGACTATCATATATATTATATGCGCATATAATATATATATACATATATACACATATTTTCAAAACAATCTCTCTCCCTCTTTTTTTTTTTTTTTTGCCATCCACTACAGCTGTCAGTCACCGAAAGGGCGTGTATCTAAAGCAACCACAACACTCACAGAAAAGAAAGAGAGGAGAGATTCTTGCAAAAGGAAAACCCTAACTCCACCAGCCTGGGATAAGAGATTTCTTCTGTCCAGGCTTTTGAAATAATTTCCCCCCCTTTAATCCTCTCTAATCTTAAGGAAAAAAAAGGGGGGGAGGAGAAGGAAAACCAGACAAGAGATAAAATCAAGTCAGCCCACCATGGGACGTCGGTCCATGCTGACCTTTGCAGTTTTCTCCGCGCTCCTTTGCCAGGTAAGTGTCTTGGTTCAACTTCTTTGGGGAAAACTCTGAAAAGAAGGGGAACTTGATGTTGCTGGGGTTGGCCTGAGGTTCTACAGTATTGGTTAGGGATGAGGGAAGGACAGAAGAGGAACACAGGTAATGCGAACTGTTGCTGTTACGAACAACTGAAAATCTAGGGAGAATGATTGTTGCCAACATCTAGGGGTCAAAACATTAGGATTGGCAGCAACACGCACACATTCCCTGGGCTTCGAGGTTTGGAAAGGGACTGATGGGTTAGTTTAAGCTCAAAGCTCAATTCGTCTCCTCTTGGTTGCTTTTGGGGGTGGAGTGTGTGTGTGGGGGGGCCTCGAGGGGCTCCTAGGAGTCGTTCCCCCCCTGTCTCTGTAAACTGACAGACTCCTTTGATCCCTGGAAGCTCCAGCCTTTCTGACTCATTTTCTCTCTATTTTCCCCTGCAGGTTTGGAGTTCCGGGGTGTTTGAGCTGAAGCTTCAAGAGTTCGTCAATAAGAAGGGGCTTCAGGGGAACCGCAACTGCTGCCGCGGAGGCAGCGGGGGAGGAAGCGCGAGCGCCGCTTCTGGCTCCGGGCTGCTGCAGTGCGATTGCAAGACTTTCTTCCGTGTGTGTCTAAAACACTACCAGGCCAGTGTGTCCCCGGAGCCTCCCTGCACTTACGGCAGCGCTGTCACCCCAGTGCTAGGGGCCAACTCCTTTAGTGTCCCTGACAGCGCCAGCAACGCAGACCCAGCCTTTAGCAACCCAATCCGCTTCCCCTTCGGCTTCACCTGGCCAGTAAGTTTTATTTTTTAATTTTTTAATTTTTTACTCTCCATTTAAAACCATCAAGGCCATGATGGATGAAGCCTAAAATAAAAGGGAAGGGTACACTGCCTAAGGTAATTGGACAAGGACGGGCAAGGACAAGACTGTACTAGTTATTCAGCGAGGTGAGGGTTGGGGGGAGGGTGGGGATCAAGGGCTGAGTGCATTGGAAAAGTGTGAGTGATGGACGGGTGGGATCAGAATGAAGGGGGCACACTTATTAAGGGTGAGAAGGGGGTTCTTGCCTCAGAGGATTTATAAGAATTGACTAAGCTGCCCGAGAACTATATCTCTTGAAGAAACAGTAGATGAGGTGTAGGTTTTAAGCACTTGGGGAAAACAAAAACAAAACAAAACCCAGAATCCTCTAAATTTCCACATTATCTTGTCTCTTCTAAAAATGAAATGGAATCTTCTAAATGGGAAAGTTTTCATTTCACCACCTTCTTAGAAGTTGGTTGCATAATTGTCTACACAGCATGAAATTCCCAAAAGTTTCATTTTCCAGCCCTCATCCCCTTCCCCCACCTTCTACCCCCCTCCGTTTTAGTGTGTGATCCTGGGTAAACTAAGCATAAAGATTAATGACAACTGCCCTCAAGTCTCATCCACCCCACCCCCCCTCCAACTCCCTCTCCCCTCTCTCTTAAAAAAACACAATATCCTGTACTAACAGGCTGAAAAAACATGCCAGGAAACTACTCTTCAAAAAGTTCTTCCATTTCCTTGAGAAAAGTGAAAACAGACAAAAGACATCATATAGAGACCCTACTCAACATATGAATGTGTTGATACCTATCTTCCTCTTGTTGACTTAGTTTTACATCTCTGATGGTTTTTCCCTAATATTTTCCTGCAGTTATTTAATTTTGTCTTCCTTTTCCTCAAGGGCACTTTTTCACTTATCATTGAAGCTCTGCACACAGATTCACCAGATGATCTCACTACAGGTAAATATTTATGCCTGCAGGTTTCTGGATTAATGCAGATTTGACCTCATTCTATTTTGCCTCTGAAATAAACACTTCTCTCCTATTTTTACCTGTTCTCTTCCATCCCCTATATCATTCACCTTGAAACTTTAGGGGAAAAGTTTTTGGCCTTATGCTTCTTTATTTTGTGAAGCAGAATTAACCTATAGCATTTTCTTTTGGTAGAAAACCCTGATCGTCTGATTAGCCGCCTGGCCACACAGAGGCACCTGACAGTGGGGGAAGAATGGTCTCAGGACCTGCACAGTAGCAGTAGAACTGACCTCAAGTACTCCTACCGATTTGTCTGTGATGAGCATTACTATGGTGAGGGCTGCTCAGTCTTCTGCAGACCCAGAGATGATGCCTTTGGCCACTTCACCTGTGGGGAGCGAGGAGAGAAAGTCTGCAACCCTGGTTGGAAAGGCCAGTACTGCACTGAACGTGAGTTTCTTTTCCCTAAGAGGAAAGCAAACCTCCTAGTCCTTTTGGATCAGCATACCACAGGGACTGTTCACAAAGTTCTGGGGAAATGATCCAGAATCATAGATTCAAGGAATGTTAGAGCTGGAAAGGCCTTTGGGGATCAATCTAGTTCAATCTCTTCGTTTGGGAATTCAGCGAACAGCTAGAGAGGAAGATTTTAGGAATGGGTGCACAAAACTAGGAATTAAGCCTATCCAACCCCTCTGCGTGCATTTTTGTGAATATTTTTAAAGCTCTTATAGAAAACATAGGTCATCATTTTCTCCTGTGTAGATCCTGTCATAGCACATTATATATCAGGATCTCTGTGCAGTTTGATATGTATACACATCAAGTAGTTGTATATATTTATACTTCTATCTCTGTACATACACATAAATAAAAACAGAGATGGGGTCACTCATCCAAAGAGGGCATTCGTGTGTGTGTATACTCTACACACATATTATTTCCAGTGTTTTAAGGTGTGGGTAAACTCTCCCCTGCCTGCTGGCAGTATCCATGAGTTTTTATGGTTATATGTTACCTGGTAGACTCTCCAAATTTAGTGGGGCTAGTCTACCTATAACAGGCTGACCCTTACTCAAAGCCTTTGAAGCTTGGTAGACTCTATCAGGGTAGTCTTTTGAATCCAGGGTCACCTCCCCTCCAAGAGGAGGCATCCTTATCTCCATGTACAAACCTTATTTGTGTGGTTTTCTTTAGATGGGCCAGTTGGTGTAAACAACTTTATGGTACCAGTGTGTACACATGCACAATGTAATGTTATGGAACCTGCCTGTCCTTTAGCAGGTTTAGATGCGTACGCGAGGAAAAGAACTATCCTGGCACAGTTATAGTGAAACCACTCTCTACCTGCCAGATTACTTGCTATTTAAATGTCACGTGGTTAGCTCCTACCGACACAGGGGATGGCATGACAGCTCAAGAGTGAAGCAATAGGAGGGAGCATAGGGACTGGACAGCGAGGAAAACTGGTTTCTGAGGCTAGATCCTCTGGATTTCTACCAGCAAACCCCACTGTGCACTTGGCCTTTGAGACCCCAGTGGTGCCTGCAGCTTGCAAAGCAACCCAGTTCTTCCCGGATCTGCACGGCCTCTCCACCCTCCCAACCTCCTAGAAGGGATCAAGTTACCCTTGCACAGTCAGGAGCCAGGTCCTAGCGCCACTATCCAGAGTCACTCTGACAGTCCCTCCACCCTCCTCCCCTTGCTTTTAGGAGGACCTTTAATCAGCTATTCTAAGGCCACAGATCCAGCCTGTCCTCCTGTGGCCAAATGAGCTCCTCTGCATTTGGAGTGGAGTGTGTGTGTGTGTGTGTGTGTGTGTGTGTGTGTGTGTGTGTGTGTGTGTGTGTGGTGGGGGTAAGGATGAGAAGGAGGCCAGCCTGCTGTATTCCCCATTAAGTGGGGAAGGGGAGCTGTAAATTAGCAAGTACATGCTACTGTGCTACAGTATTTAGTATACAGTAGAATTCAGAATTCTCTGGATTTGGAAAATATTGTATTAATGTATCCCCATAGATCATTTTAAAATTCTGCATTGTCCCTGGATGGTTTTGTTGAATTAAAACTTAAAGAGCTTCTTAATGAATTCCATAACGTGGCAAAGTAAATCAGCTCAAAATGCTGCAGACCCCTTCCTCTGCCCCTTCCCAGACTCCTTCTATGTCCCTCTGCTCCCCCCTCCTTTCACTCGTTTCCCGGTAGGGTAGCCATAAACTTAAACTATTTTTTTTTTCTTATTCAAATTTGTAAGTCTCTCCTTTCCCCCTCCCCCATTGCGCGTGCCATAGATTAGATCTCTGCAGGGATAGGCTGTCAGGGAAGGCAGGCCTGACTCTCATTGGTTTAAGGGATGTGTGTATGTGTGTACATGCTGAGTATGTATGTATGGGAAGGGGAGGGGGAGATGTGTGTTGGGGGGAGGGGGCTGGTATTGTTGCACTGGGGCAGCTGCTGGGAGAGAATAGACAATAGGGCAGCTGTCTTGCCCTGGCACCCTGCATACCAGCTGTCCACTCTTATCTACACACACTTTCTGGGATATTAAGAGGTGGAGCTTTGTGCATAGAATGGGGTGGGGTAAGAGGGGGGAAAAGACTTTTGACCCTCTCTTAAAAGAAAGGGGGTTGGGGTTTTCGGAGCCCTTTTTTGTCTATGTGCAACTGTATTAAGTAGAATGCTCATCCCTAGTGATAAGTAAAGTTCTCAGTTACTATGCAAGCTAGATAAATACAGCATGTTGGGGAGATTAGCTCTGCTGGTATTAACTAACTGAACTGGGGAAGAGTGTTTGTCTCAAAATATAAAATAGCAGAAACCATCAGTATTTTGAGGAAGTACTCTGAGGATGAACTTACTGTGTATTTTACTTGCTTTTAGCAATCTGCTTGCCAGGATGTGATGAACAACATGGATTCTGTGACAAGCCTGGAGAATGCAAGTGAGTTTCCAAAAGCTGTTTTTCTTTCCTTCCTTCCTTCCTTCCTTCCTTCCTTCCTTCCTTCCTTCCTTCCTTCCTTCCTTCCTTCCTTCCTTCCTTCCTTCTTTCCTCTTCTCTTCCTTTCTCTTCTCCTCTCTTCCTTATGGGTTAAGTTGACTTAGAGGGTCATTTGAGAAACTCAGAAGGATAATTCTGGTAGTTATATATTAGAAACATTAATCTTAATTTACTATTGATATATTTATAGGATTATATAAAGCCAGTTATTTATTATTCATCTAAGATTAAGGTCTGTGGGAATTTATCAATGGAAGTATAAAAAAACGTTTCTGAGAAAAAGAATGATCACTTGCTTGGTCAGTAGTGTGTTATATGACTTCTGGTATCTGATTTTTAGATTTTCTTCTTTTCAAAAAATTTTAGGTGTAGAGTTGGCTGGCAGGGTCGGTACTGTGATGAGTGTATCAGATACCCAGGTTGCCTCCATGGGACCTGTCAACAGCCGTGGCAGTGTAATTGCCAGGAAGGCTGGGGAGGTCTTTTCTGTAACCAAGGTGAGTTCTCTATTATATGCCTGTAAACTCTTCTTTCAATTGCTATAAATACAGTCCTTTTGAGAAGAAAGTTCCTGGATTTAACATTTGTCTTCTTCCTCCCCCACCCTTCTCTTCTCTGTGTAGACCTTAACTACTGTACTCATCACAAGCCTTGCAAGAATGGAGCCACTTGCACCAACACTGGTCAAGGAAGCTATACTTGCTCTTGTCGTCCGGGATATACTGGCGCCAATTGTGAGATTGAGATCAATGAATGTGATGCCAACCCTTGCAAAAATGGAGGAAGCTGCACAGTAAGTTGAAGTCCAGAACAAAATGGAATTTTGCTCTCAAGTGAGGAAAGCCCAGTTTGAGCAAGGGTGAGTGGGTTTTTGTAGGTACAGCCTGAAACAATGTTTTCCTTTTTCATCAATAGGATCTTGAAAACAGCTATTCCTGTACTTGTCCACCTGGCTTCTATGGTAAGAATTGTGAGCTGAGTGCCATGACATGTGCCGATGGCCCTTGCTTCAATGGAGGCCGATGCACAGATAACCCTGATGGAGGATACACCTGTCACTGCCCAGTGGGTTATTCTGGCTTTAACTGTGAAAAGAAAATTGACTACTGCAGCAGCTCACCTTGTTCCAATGGTAAGAAGAAATTTAAGAATCTAGGGATGGGGGTCAGGCAATATTTTTAAAGGCCTGCCATTAGGGAGTAAATACCTAAAATGAAGAGGTTTCAAAAGTGCGTTGGTGTTTACTTTTAAGTCAAACTTATATTTTTATCCTATGCTGCCTTGTGTTTGTAAAGTGCTTTTTTCAAAGTAGTCTAGTGATTTTTATAAATATTTTTTCCAGAATCCCTACAACAAACCTGGGAAATGGGATGGAAATAATATTTTCATTTTGTAGAGAAGGAAAATGAAGCAGAAATAAGTAAAATGACTTATTCAAGGCCACATGGAAAATTAGATGAATGAGTCTTGAGGCCAGGCCTCATTCCATTAAGCCACATTGTGATGGCAGCAGATTCACTTTTCTTTTGGAGGGAAGCCCAGCCCTGTAATCTTCTGTCACCCCAAAATAGCAATCTGGTGTGATAGTGTATGAGAACCAAGGAAGGAAATGTGGTCTGTTTACAGTGAGCCTCATTTTACTGTCTGAACTTCCCAAAGCAAACAAACAGGGTGGAAAAGCTGGGGAGAAGAATTAAGGTGGAAACAGTTCTATTAGCCTCATTAATTTCCTTTATTAGAGTCACTGGATTAAAAGGAAACTTTATGAAAATAAAATAAAAATTTAAAAAACACAAATCTTTTTTTTTCCTTTTTGGATGAGGGAAGGCAAAGCAATCGGGGTTAAGTGACTTGCCTCACATGGCTAGTTTTTTGTGTTAAGTGTCTCAGGTTGGATTTGAACTCAGGTCCTCCTGACTCCAGGGCCAGTGCTATACTCACTGTACCACCTAGCCACCCCTAAACCCAAATCATTCTGACTTTACATTCAGCATACAAGCTAGAGGGTCATAGTTGGGCTTTCTGAGGTCATTATTTTACTGGTGATTTTATTTGTTCATATTGTTGGAATATCTGAACGTGTTGAGTAGTTTATAAAATGGTAGAACAATCCATAGACCTCTCTTCGTCTGATGTATTCCAGGAGCCCAGTGTGTTGATCTTGGGAATTCTTACCTATGCCAATGCCAGGCTGGTTTCACTGGGAGACACTGTAATAACAACATGGATGACTGTGCTTCCTTCCCTTGTGTGAACGGGGGTACCTGCCAAGACGGAGTAAATGACTACTCTTGCACCTGCCCCCCAGGATACACAGGGAAAAACTGCAGTGCCCCTGTCAGTAAATGCGAACACGGTCCCTGCCACAATGGGGCAACCTGCCATGAGAGAAACAACCGCTATGTGTGTGAGTGTGCCAGGGGCTACGGAGGACTCAACTGTCAGTTTTTGCTCCCTGAGCCTCCCCCAGGTCCTGTAGTGGTGATTCCAGACAAATTCACAGAAGGCCAGAACGGGCAATTCCCTTGGATTGCTGTGTGTGCTGGCATCATTCTTGTCCTTATGCTACTGTTGGGGTGTGCCGCTGTGGTGGTCTGCGTGCGGCTGAAGCTCCAGAAACGGCAGCCCCCGGCTGACGCATGCCGGGGAGAGACTGAAACCATGAACAATCTGGCCAACTGTCAGCGGGAAAAGGACATTTCAGTTAGCGTCATTGGCACTGGGCAAATCAAGAACACCAACAAGAAAGCGGATTTCCATGGGGAAAACAACTCAGATAAAAATGGCTTCAAGACTCGATATCAAACAGTGGATTATAATTTGGTACATGATCTCAAGAACGAAGACCCTTCCAGAGAGGAGCACAGCAAGTGTGAAGCCAAGTATGAAACTCATGACCCTGGAGTGGAAGACAAGAGTACCACGCCACTCAAAGGGTAGGTCCCCGAACAGTTCCAGCTTGGGTCTTAGACTCGAGGCAGGGTGAGGAAGTTGGGTGGTATCAGAATGGTGACTCTGTTAGCTGTGGAAGTTTCTTTAATCTTGCTTTTCCTTATGTGGCATTTGTGATTTTTAGTGGTGAAACATCAGAACGGAAAAGGCCAGAATCTGTATACTCCACTTCTAAAGATACAAAGTACCAGTCAGTATATGTCATATCAGAAGAAAAAGATGAATGCATCATAGCAACTGAGGTGAGTAGGTTGGCTTGTTCAAGCCCTTTGGAGAACCTTTTGGAGGGAGCGATGGGGAGGAGCTCAAAGGATGATTATCTTTTTGAGTAACAATTCTTTTTCTTTTTCTTTTAGGTGTAAAAATATCAAAATTTCTGTTTCTCTTAAATAAATTCCAAGGATATATGCCCCAACGAATGCTGCTGAAAGAGGAAAGGGAGATCCCTTCATGGACTGCTGCTGAGAAACTAAATTCAGACTGAGCTGGTTCTCTTACTGAAATTAGCAAGTGACTGCAAAATGAGCTGGACACCAGGCTGGGTTGGTGTTCAAGGATACCTGTTGCACTGCCTTTTTAATGACTTTTCCCGTTGCACTATGGACAGTTGCTTTTTAAAAAATATATATATTTAAATGAATGGACTTAATTACTACATAAGAAGCATGCACTGCCTGAAGTGTATATTTTGGATTCTTATGAGCCAGTCTTTTCTTGAATTAGAAACACAAACACTGCCTTTATTGTCCTTTTTGATACTAAAATGTGTTTTTCTAGGTGGAAAAAATGTGTGTTATTTTTTTGGATTTGTAAAAATATTTTCACGATATCTGTAAAGCTTGAGTATTTTGTGATGTTCATTTTTTATAATTTAAATTTTTTGGTAAATATGTACAAAGGCACTTCGGGTCTATGTGACTATATTTTTTTGTATATAAATGTATTTATGGAATATTGTGCAAATGTTATTTGAGGTTTTTTTTTTTACTGTTTTGTTAATGAAGAAATTCATTTTTAAAATATTTTTCCAAAATAAATATTATGAATGGTAAACAGAAAGTTATCTTTCTATCCACCAATTTTCCATGCAGACTCATTCTCTACATTGGCCTCTGTGAGAACAAAAATTATCTGTTTTTAAAAATGTCTTATGTAGTTTCATTGGATTGATTAAAAGCAACTTTTCTTATTGCTTCAAGCCCCCTTCAAAGAAACCCTCCAATGCTACCATTAAGATAATTTAATGAGATCATGCACAATCATTTCCAGTTGATTGATTCTGCCAAACAATTCTAGTTGACTTCTTGAGAATATCAATAGGCACATGTTTTTTCTCACTGTCATGTTTTATTGATGCTGAAAAATTTCAGGGGACTAGCCCACTTTCACTTTGAATATTTTTGAAAAATTTATTTTGTTATATTTAAAGAAGTTGAGCAAAACCTTGTGTGTGATCAAATATTTACGTGGTACTTTTATGTTGCCATGGCAAAGGTTTTGTTGACATTCTGGAAAAATCCTTTTTTAAAAAATTGTTTTGTTTACATAGAAGTTATTTGCATTTTGATTCAGTCACGATAGTAGGGTAATAGAATGCATTATACAATTTGTTATTTGTCCAGATCCCTGTTAACAAGCAAAATTTTGAAACAGGCTCTTCTCATTCATAAAGTCTGGGGCTTCCCTAAAGTGATAATAAATTATCATTAACTAAGTCCAACCTTTACTTACAACATTGAGGGAGCATGCAGGCATGTAAATGTTTTCAGGTGTGCAATTTATTTTGAGTAAATAGGCCATGGTGTTCTGCTGGAAATGGAAATTGACTGGGGGGAAATGGATGAGAGGGGACCACTGGGGACAGAGTTTCCTAGGCTTGATGAAGGGAAGAAAGGAGGCTAAGATAATTCTCCTTTTGTCTCCTTCCCTCTTCATATGTAACCCTACAGCATATGAAGGTTGGATGGAAAGTCTGAAATCTTAGTAGGAAGGAAAATAGAAGGGATCAGTAGATACATGACGTTTATTCTCCTCTGTCTTTTGACCAGAGACAATTTGCAAATGTAAATGAGGCAACATGCAATAAAGTGATAAAATACAAAACCAGGCAAAGTTCTATGACACTGGGCCTATCATCCTAAACCTATAGAACTGATTACACCTAATGTTACTGAGAAGTTACTCCAGTCTTTGGGACCCTCCCTGTCAATTGTCTTCTAAGGAATAGCTCAAAGGCAAGTACTTTTGGTGATGTCTCTTTATCCATGGAAAAATGGCAGTCATGATATTTGGTAAGCACAGAGTTTGAATTAAAAAGCTCCGGGTATTCTCCACTTTAAATCTGTCCTTTTTTTTTTTTTTTTTTAAACTTCACTAGTTGGAGTAGATAATGCCAATAGAAGGTTCCCCGGACTTTAGTCCTAAGGACCCTGGTTAGTAGCCATTGCATCTTTCATCAGCCTAAAACATTTGTCGAAAGTGGTTCATCAGTTCTTATGAATATATGGTGTCATGTGTCTGAGCACATACATGGTGCTTTTCATGGGAGGAATTCTAAGCTAATTCTTAGATGGTTTCACTTTTGATTTTCTAACCTTGTAAAACCAGGGAATAACTTCATTTTTTGTCTAAGGGGAACCAAAGTGACTTTTCTAAAGAGCAAATAAGTAGGAAAAGTAACCTTAGAGCTCAGGCCTTAGGAACCTTAATCTGTGTTTCTAGCTGCAAGGTCATTTGTTCTTGTAGTTCATGTTTCATGTACTTCTTTCTCCCAGATTGGAATCAGGTTGTAGGGAAACTCAAATGGGCCTACTAGATTTGCTCTGTTTGGTCCTGTAGGGCTGTAATGGCAATGGGAATTTTAAGATCTTCCCTGGTTTTGAAGATCTTTCTTGCTCCCTAATAGGATGAATGTAATCACATGGAACCTTTGGTGGGAGGAGTTTGCTGAAGGGTGGAGCAGAGCCCACAGGAAACTGGGAGTCAGCACAGCTAGATAGTGGGAGAGAGAAGATGCACCCAGGGAGAGAGCTAGGCTTGTGAGTGTTGGTTTGTGGGAAGGATAAAGGACAGGGTGGCTCTCTGCTGTATTGTGGTATATTAACGTCTATGTTGCTATGATGGATTTGGTTTCCTGGTGTTGGGATTTAGTTTTCTGGTGTCTGAATAAGTGTTTTGTTTCTATCTTCTATATGGAAAGTCTGTTACATTTTGCAATTGAGAATTATGCCAGCATATTTACAGTTGCTCTTGGTGCTGTGAATATTTCATTGGCGCTACAAGGGCAGAAATAGGAAAAAGTGATGGAAGTTGCAGCAAGGCAGATGTAGGCCTAGGCAGAAAAACAACAACAACCCCCTCTCCCCATAAACAAACAAACAAACAAAAACCCCTTCCTTACAGAATTGTCCAAAAGCCAAAAGGGCTTATCTCATCTGGGAGTGAGTTCTTTATTACTTGAAGGTCTTCAAGAAGAAACTGAATGACCACTTTTCAGGAATGTTTTAGAATGGATGGTAAAGCTTGGACAAGCTGACACCTCTGTGGTTCCTTTTAATTCTGAGACTTGGTGAGTCTATGTATCTAGTTAAAAAAATGCAAGGAAAATACTGGTGTTTAGTTAGCAGTCATCATCTACAGGTGCAAAGCACTTTACCATATTCTAACCCTTCGAAACTCAAATACTCCTGCTAACTAAACAGAAAAATTACCGATTCAGTTAAGAGTTTGGGTACATTTCACTGCAGAATCAAAAGCCTGAAATACAGTGATAACCAAGAGTGTAGAAATTATATCCTTTGTTTTGCTTCTCTCATGATACCAAACAGTGATGCCTTTGCTAAAAGCAGTCCTTAGACACGACTTTATAATCTCATGTGTATTTTTTTTTTTGTTGTTGTGGTGGGAGGATT
The DNA here is from genome assembly GCA_011680675.1 of Gymnobelideus leadbeateri. NCBI lineage: Eukaryota > Metazoa > Chordata > Mammalia > Diprotodontia > Petauridae > Gymnobelideus > Gymnobelideus leadbeateri. Next base: position 14,907 of record WOXC01011778.1, on the reverse strand, counting down.
GGGGGTGGGGAGAAATAGGGAAAAGAGCTCACTGTAAAGCGAGGAGCAAAGGACCACAGAGTGTCCTAATCACTTATGTGGGGCTGCTGAACTAACAACGGCACCTCAGTCTGGTAAATTATAGGTTTTCTGGGGACTTTGAAAGGTACTGCACCCAGCTGGTGATCATCAGAACAGAGTGAGGCTTAGTTGGCCAACTTTTCATCTGGACAGTCTGTTTTCATGAAGTGATGAGGCATATTGTGAAGTATGGCACTGCTTCTACAACATTTCGAGCTTCTCAGGAATCCCTAAGCTTGATGTTGCTGATGGTACTGAGTGGTGTTGCTCCCCCATGCTGCTGGAGAAGACCTTTGCGCTCATTGGCGGACATGGCTTTGCTTGTATATGCATACACAGATACAGAGTAAGGAAGCAGGTTGTAACAGAAAGAACATTCTCCTGGGAATCAGAAACCATGGGTTCAAGTCTCTGCCACTTACTAGGCAGATGACCTTGAGCAAGTCGCTTCTTTCTGGGTCCAAGTTCCCTCATATGTAAAATGAGGGGGGTTGAACTAGATGGTCCTAGCTATGGTCAGTAGGGCATGGTGAATAGAGAACTAGCTCCAAAGTGAGGAAGATTCATGTTCAAATCATGGCTTTGACTTATATCGACTATGTGACCCTGGGCAAGTCACTTTACTTTTCAGTACTCTAGGCAATTCTCTAAGATTATAGGTAACTTATCAGGTGCCAACCTGCATTAATAGAAAGGATTTCCTCATCTGGAAAATCCCTATACCAATGAAATTATAGGACTAGGGTCTGTCCCAATTATAAATAAATACGTTTCTTTTTTTATGAGTTGTATTTTATGACCAAAGCTAAGAAATGGAATAAGAAACTTAGGGGGTACTTTTTTCAGGACTGAGGGTGAGGGTAGAGGTAGGGACAGGAGTGAGGCATATCCTTCTAAAGAGTGCACAGAAGTAACTGATCATTTTACAAGTTTCCCCGCTTAGGTGGGTCTGAACTGGTTACCAGTTTAAGTGTTATGATAAAATCAGTAAAGATTTTTACAAGTTTGAATTTTTGCCCAATGTCCTTAAACATAGTTCAAAATTTTTAAAATGTCCTGGGTGATTCTGAACCAAGGAAGAATATCAGACACTGAGATAATCAGGGTGCCTGACTGTATTTTTCAGATTTTTACAGCCAGCATTCAGAGGGCTGCTGCTTGGCACCTGTGTTTCTAAAGTACTTTATAAACAAAATTCCCTCAATCTGTCTTGTATTTCCAATAGAAAGAGTATTTCCACGTTAACTTTGTAGATGAACTTGAGGAAGACTGAACGACTTTTCTAAATTTGAGATAAAGGGCCCCCACTCAAACAGTTCAGAGACAAAAACAGAGTGTTTTGGGTTTCTTGAAAACAAGAGTAATGAATTATAGGGATTTACAAGGGTAAGAAGTAATAGACGAGTCGGATCCTATTGGACATTTGGAAGCTCTTCCTTAGTTCAGAACAGTTTCCTTTCAGGTATGATATCAATGATGAAGGATTTGTACTGTGAATCACAGGAACCTGTGTGTGCCCCTGGTGGCTCTAGTGGATAGGATTTGGGATGCCTACTGCTGAGGCCTGGCTTTGATTCTCAGGCAATTTCAATTAGGGCTTTGAGAAGCAGTGTGGGATAGTGGATAGAGCACAAGACTTGGAAACAGGAAGACCCGGGTTCTATTCCTGCCTCAGACGCTTACTAAATGTAGAGGAGAGTCACTCTTCCTCTCCCAGGCCAAAGTTTTCTCATCTGTCAAAGAAAGGGGTCAGATTAGATGACCCCTAAGGTCCTTTTTAGCTCTGTATCTCTTCTTCCCCAGGCATCTATTGGAAAGTCATTTAACTTCCTTCAGGTCTCAGTTTCCTCATCTGTAAAAAAAGGGGTTGAACTAAATGATCTTTGAGGTCCCTCCTTATTCTATTAACATTTTTTTTTAACAGAGATCAAGACAAGAGGAAGTAAACTTAAACTGCAATGTGAAGATTTGAACTAGGTTGAAGGAAAAACCTGATACTTTGAAGACAGCTAAGAGACACTGCCAAATCTTCTATAGAGGCTTGAAAAAAGAGGAAAAATTCTCTTCTTTGTAAATGGGACTCCGTGTTTGTAATGTATTATAATATGCCCACATACACACACCATGTTGTCAGTTAAGTTCTTTGGAGACTAGTCATTCAGGGAATCAGTGAGCATTTATTAAGTGTTCATTCCATGTTAGGCAGTGTGCTAAGTTCTGGGGATACAAAGAAAAACACGTGCGCACGTGCGCACACACACACACACACACACACACACACACACACACACTGCCCCACCTACCTCCATTACTTTGGATGGACCTCCTCTTACAAATTTATGCAGGGACATGGATAAGAATTGCCCAGAATGGACAGACATGGATGGGTTGTTATTGGTATCTTTGAAGGGACCCTCCACGTGAGTGAGATCACAAATTCATTTAAATATTTGAGTAATGTTTGTCCTGTTGAATCACTGATGGGAATACCCACAATAATGAGATCATTAGAGGACTGGGGTAAATGGTTTAAGTACACCTGAACAGGAACACCAAGTAATGGGACTTTGAGATGACTTCTTAAAGTCCTTTATGGATGGATGGTCTAATGATTTTTTTTTCTTTTTTGGAGGGCAATTGGGGTTAAGTAACTTGCCCAAGGTCACAGGGCTAGGTTTTTGTTTGTGTGTGCGTTAAGTGTGTGAGGCCAGATCTGAACTCAGGTCCTTCTGACTCCAGGGCCAGCGCTCTACTCACTGCGCCACCTAGCCGCAGTTCTAATGATTTTTTAAGGCCAATTTTCCCTATCACTGAAGAGGGGTTCTGGATTTTGTTATGTGAACTGGTCATCAGTTCAAATGCTATGGCAAAAATCAGTAAAGATTTTTATAAGCTTAAATTTTTGACTGATGACCTTAAACATAGAACAAAATCAAACAACAACAACAACAACAGGTTGTGTAATTATAGGCATGGTCATAATCTTCTATTTTCATTGATAGACTGGAAAGTCTTACTGAGATCTCAATGAATTCATTCATAGGGTTTAACTCCTTATGTGTTGTAGTTTAAAGAACTGTGGTTCTGAAGTCAGGCAATCTGGGCTTGAATTCAGGCTCCATTTGCTACTAGCTACATGACCTTGGACAAATAACTTCAACTTTCTAGGCCTCATCTGTCAAACAAGAGAACTTGGATTAGCTGACCTACACAGTACCTCACTTCCCTAGAGGCCTTTAAAAACCTCAAGCATTTAATGCTAAGACAGAAGGCATCTCTTCTTTTGGTTCATGGGCATTCCTGCTTAGAGACTGAAGTAGATGAGTTCTTGAGGTCCCTTTGAAAGGAAGCATGATAGAGTGAAAAGAGTTAGATTTTGAATCAGGAGAGACATGGGCTCCAGTCCCAGCTCTTATATTTACCAGTTGGGTGACTTTGGATGAGTCATTTAACATTTTTGAGTCCCAATTTCTTCCTCAAAACATAAACAGTAATTACAGTCTACCTACTTTGCAGAGTTGTTCTGAGGAAAGTGCTTTGTAAACCTTACTACTCAATATAAATACGTTATTATTATTATTTTACAACTGGGCACAGAGAACTTGGATTTTCTGAAGAAAAACATACAGAAGAGGTAGAAATAGGTTCTAAGAATTTTTTTTTTTGGCCTGTTACTTCTCACTCCAAACTCCATATGGCACAAGAGTAGTTCATTCAAGCAGCCAATAAGATAACTATGGAATAGGTCTAGGTCCATGTCCTTTTTGGAATGTCAGTGCCCTTAGACCTCCTGTATTACTTAAGGACTCTATATCCTGCCTTGTTTATAAGTATGTGGTCTACAGTGTAGACTCTATGCTCTAGTGTGTAGACTCTGTACACTTAGAAATTTTCTACCTATGAGTGTCCCTTGTCTGGCTGTCATATAATATCTAGGGCAGTGATTAATACAGAAACTCTAGAGATATCCATCAAAGAATGGGGTGTTGCCCTTACCAAACCCTGGGGTCATAGGGCTTGATGCCTCCTCCGATCAGACCTTTGTGTACCAACCCTAAGAGTCCTCAGTGCCAAGAGAGATCATCAGCCTTGCTGTCAGATGTTCCTTAACTTCTCCTGGGGTTCCCTATAGGCCACCCAGTGCTGTACTCTCTAGCTTTCCACATCAGATTGCAGGAGCACCTGGCCTCAGCAATTCCCATAAGCCTTAGCAAAGCTCTCATCTTCCTACTAATCCTGCCTTTGTAGAACACTAGAGGAATTTGAAGCATGGGCCCTTCAGCAGCTAGCTAGATGCTCCACAGGCCCCCTGGCCACAGAAGGCAGTGGGTATGAACTGGGACTGCTCACTGGCTAAAATATCAGTTGGTTTTTGCAGGCACCTGTCTCAGTCCCATCCTGCCTGAGCAACAGAAGTAATGGAAGGATGATTCAATGAGAAAAGTCCTAGAAATATAGTTGGGATCCATGGCCTTGACCCTACTTCTTGAAACCCACTAAGTGAATATGTCCCACTTATTTATTTATTTTTTTATTCATTTATTTATTTATTTGTTGCTTTTTGGAGGGCAATTGGGGTTAAGTAACTTGCCCAAGGTCACACGGCTAGGTTTTTGTTTGTGTGTGCATTAAGTGTCTGATCCCGATCCGAACTCAGGTCCTTCTGACTCCAGGGCCAGCGCTCTACTCACTGCGCCACCTAGCTGCCCCAATATGTCCCACTTATTATCCCTGTGATAATGGAAAATTCACTTCATCTAAATTCATTTGCTTGTGAAATGAAGGCTGGACTAGGTGACTCTTTAGGTCTCTTCCAGTTGTATGTGCATGCAAGGATGGACATCCCTGGGGTTTTTGCATTAGTATTGGTCCTATGTGCACTGTGGTAGCTAGACAAGGGTCTGCTGGAGGTAGAAATTGTTTCTACTCATACGATCCCATGATATTCTTCTGCCTCATTTTTAACTTTAGATCCCCTCCCCCAAGCCACACTCCTCCTCCTCCCCCAAGATATAGCAGCAGCAGGAGATAACAGCCCTGACCTTTAGACTACAGGGAGAGCTCTTCAATATTGACTCTCACCATACCACCAACATGTTAAGATGATATTGAGTGATGCAGAAAAAAACTTTTGATAAAATATAATGCCTATTTCTATGAAAAACACTAAAGAGCATAGGAATAAATTGAGTTTTCTTTAAAATGATAAGTAGCACCTATCTAAAACCATCAGCAAGCATCATATATAATGGGGATAAGCTAGAAGCATTTTAATAAGATCAGGGGTGAAATAAGGATGTCCATTATTACTGTTGTTATTCAATATAGTACTAGAAATGTTAGCTTTAGCAATAAGAGAAGAAAAAGAAATCGAAGGAATTAGAATAGGCAGTGAAGAAACAAAACTATCACTCTTGGCAAATAATGTGATGGTATATTTTGAGAATCCTAGAAGATCAGCTAAAACACTACTTGAAATAATTAACTACTTTAACAAAGTTGTAGAATATAAAGTAAACCCACACAAATCACTAGCATTTCTATATATTACCAATAAAACTCAGCAGCAAGACAGAAAGAGAAATTCCATTTAAAATACCTGTAGACAATATAAAATATTTGGGAGTCTACCTGCCAAGACAAACCAGGATCTATATGAACACAATTATAAACTAGTTTTCACACAAAAAAGTCAGATATAAATAAGTGGTAAAATACTAGTTGCTTATGGGTAAGCTAATATAATAAAAATGACAATTCTACCTAAATTAATTTACTTATTCAGTGCCATACCAATCAAACTACCAAAAATTATTTTATAGAGCTAGAAAAAATGATAACAAAATTCATCAGGAAGAATAAAAGTTACAAAATATCAGGGGATTAATGAAAAGAAATGCAAGGGAAGGTGACTTAGCCATATCAAATCTAAAACTGTATTATAAAGCAGCAATCTTCAAAACTACTGGTACTAGCTAAGAAATAGAGTGATGGATCAGTGGAATAGGTTAGATACACAAGACACAGTAGTCAATGACTATAGTAATCTACTGTTTGATAAACCCAAAGACTCCAGCTTCTGTAATAAGAACTCATTGTTTGACAAAAACTGCTGGGAAAACCGGAAAACAGCATGGCAGAAATTAGGCATAGACCAATATCTCACACTATATACCAAGATAAGGTCAAAATGGGTATATGACTTAGACATGAAGAGTTATATTATAAGCAAATTAAGAGAGCAAGGAATAGTTTATTTGTCAAATTTATGGAGAAGGGAAGAATTTGTGACCAAATAAGAGATAGAAAAGATTATGAAATGCAAAATGAATAATTTTGATCACATTAAATTAAGTTTTTGCACAAAGTTAATGTAATTAAGATTAGAAGGGAAGCCAAAAGCTGGGAAACAATTTTTATGGCCAGTATCTATGATAAAGGCATTTCTAAAATATATAGAGAACTGAGTCAAAGTTATAAGAATACAAGTAATTTACCAGTTGGTAAATGGTCAGAGGCTATGAACAGTCAGTTTTCAGATGAAGAAATTAAAGCTGTCTATAGTCTTGGGAAAAAATGCTCTAAATCACTATGGATTAGAGAAATACAAGTTAAAACAACTCTGAGGTACCAGATTGACTTATATGACAGAAAAGATAAATGATAAATATTGGAGAAGATGTGGGAAAATTGGAACACTAATGCATTATTGGTGGAGTTGTGAACTGATCCTACCATTCTGGAACTATGCCTAAATGTGTGTCCTTTGATCCATCAATACTACTACTAGGTCTGTTTCCCAAAGAGATCATAAAAAGAGGAAAAGACCCACGTGTACAAAAATATTTTTGGCAGTTCTTTTTGGGTGGCAAAGAATTGGAAATTGAGGGGATGCCGATCAATTGGGGAATGGCTGAACCAGTTGGTATATGAATGTAATGGAATATTATTGTCTCCAATACACATCTCACTCCATATTTTCTCATTTCATTTTTTAATCTAAGTTAAGAAACGATGAGCAGGCAGATTTAAGAAAAACCTGGAAAGACTTACATGAACTAAAACTGAGTGAAGTGAGCAGATCCAGGAGAACATCATACACAGTAACAGTCACATTGTGTGATGACCAAATTTGATAGACTTAGCTCTTCTTAATAATGTAACGATCTAAGACAATTCCAAAATGCTCACGATGGAAAATACTATCTACATCTAGAGAAAGAACTATGGAGTCTGAATGCAGATTGAAGCATACTATTTTTTTCTCTCTCTTTTCTTTTTTATGGTTTATCCTTTTTGTTCTGATTCTTCTTTCACAATATGACTAATGTGGAAAAGATGATATTAAGCCACATGAAGGAGTAGCCTGTGGACTAGATATGGCTCCACCCAATCAGCCTGCTTTTATAATGCTACACTTCTGGCCAGTACCTGTAGATAGGAGCATTTGGGGGTCTTCCTTTGTCTCAGTTTTTGGTCTATGTACTATTTTAATATTTTTTTCTTTTTTGGAGGGCAATTGGGGTGAAGTGACTTGCCAAAGTCACATGGCTAGTTAGTGTGTCAAGTGTCTGAGGCCGGATTTGAACTCAGGTCCTCCTGACTCCAGGGCCTGTGCTCTATTCACTGCTCCATCTAGCCACCCCTACTATTTTAATTTTTAAAATGATTGCATCATTTGTATCTAGAGATTTGAGGGTAATGACCATGGCTACATTTCCCCCATATTATTTCTGTAAAGACAGTAAGAATATACATCTCACTCTGTGTTTTCTCATTTAATTTTTTAATCTAAGTTAAGGAGAAGAAAATGTGTCAGTCAGATGCCATGATGACCTGTCTTTTGATCATTTACTTTAAAGTTGACTTTTATCACTATTCCTTTTCTTAATTAATTTTTTTGTTCTTATGTTAAATTCATTTCCAAATAATGATGGTGATAAGTATAGTAATAATAGCAAACATTTTCCAGGAATTGTGCTAAGCACTTTCTTATGATCTCATTGGGTCCTCACAACAATATTGGGTAGTGCTTTTATTATTCTTGTTTTACAGATAAGAACCCTGAAGCACACTGCAGTTAAGGGACTTGCTCAGGATCACAGAGCTAGTGAGTGCCTGAGGCCAGCCTTCCCCTACCCAGGGAGGCATCCTTTGAGAATAAAAAAAAACTCCACTAAGTTAATCAATGCATCATCACCTGCATCTCAGAGTCATGCAATGTTCCAGACCTCTGCAGAGAAGGGATGGAGGTAGGTTTTCTTATCTCTTTTCCATGGCCAGACTTGGTTATTGTATTTACCCAGCGTTCCATTTTTGCTGTTTGTTTTTCTATTTATGTTTCTGTTTTCTAGTTCTATTTACTTCATTCTGTCTCAGTCCATATAAGACTTGGCTCCATTTTTTAGAATTTTTGTCAATATTAGGCCACTATGCTATCAAATTTTGAACATTACTTATTATATATGGGGATCTCTGGCACTGAGCACGCTTTGGGGGGAAAAAAGTTTGGAACCATTGGTCTTAAGTGGCAGTTTGAATTATATTTCTTGTTTTGGCTCGACATTTAGAATCAGTTCCATGTTAAAGGAAATGGCCTGAGATGTGTCTTTGATAGCATCAATTGTGTTTCCAAGTTTCTCTCATGCTACACTTATTTATTCAGATATATTAGGGAAAGGAAGGAAGTCAGTCTAGTCCCAAACAGGTGCTTACCATGTAGATTGCTCATTATAAGGAACTGTAACCACCATTTCTTCAAGAATTAGATTGGATTAGTGAAATTCAAAGGAGATATGAATATCAGCTATGACTTAAGATATAGAAAATATGAGCCCAAGTTCAAAGTATTCAAAATTTAAAATAAATTTAGAAGAATGATCTGTAGGCAAAGAAAAGAATTCTTATTTTTTAAATGATGGTTCTTGTATAAAGATATTGGCAAGAAATTAGGTCTCTTCATTTCTAAAGGTTAGAAAACCTTTAAATTAAGAGATAAAGGGAATAATAATAGAAATTCTACACATTTTTATTAACTGCATTTATTCTGTATTTGGCTTGGCCATGATAGCTGAAATTCTGATTTTCTTAATTAAATTTTATGTTTATTTTTAGTTTATATCATTCATTTCCACAAGATTTTGAGTTACAATTTTTCTCCCCATCTTTCCCCTACCCACTACCCCAAAACAGTGACCCCACTCTATACCTCCTCCCCCAATCTGCTCTCTCTTATATCCTCCCCGACCCCTTATAAATTCTGATTTTCAAATGTTGTTGGAGAATATTGAGAAACATTCCATTTTTGAATTTGATTATGTTCTCAAGGAAAGGAGAGAAAAAAAATAAATTCTTACTTATACACCAAGGAATTATACATTATGTGGATAATGTGGAGTAGATTTTAAATCTCAGTCTTCATTCACTCTATTACACAGAATGCCTCACAGGGCGAATGCAAAGAATAAAAATGAATTTTAGTGTATTAATGACCTGAGGCTCCCAAATCCTTGTCTTGTGACCAAGAAATTAATATGTTACCAGAAGAACTGAATCATATTGATATTGAACCAGAAGACAAAAGAAAAATGCAGCTAAAAAAAGAATGGCTCACATTCTCTCCTTGGGGAAGTAAACAAAGGAGTTGATAGAGTTGGTTTTATTGTGTCCAAAGGCAACAAGAAATGTAATTTCAAAAAGAGTTGGTAGAATTGGTTTTATTGTGTGTCTGAAGGCAACAAGAAATATAATTTCATGGGATATTTTATTATTTTGTAATGAAGCACTCATGATGAGTGTTTGGGGGGAAAACCCCACCCACCAATCAATCTTGGTACTCACTCTAACAGCACATAAATTAAAATGAGAACGAAGCCAATCAGTGAACAGAGTAATGCACCTGTAGTCTGGAAGATCTGAGTTTAGATCTGAGCCTTGGACACTTACTAGCTGTGTGGCTCTGGGTGAGTTACTTAACTTCACTGAACCTCAGGTTCCTCACTTTGTAAATAGAGTTAATAGCACCCACCTCAAAGTGGTTTTTTTTTGGGGGGGGAGGGTGAGGGGTGAGAATCAAATGTTTTAAAATGCATTGCAAACCTTAAAATACTGTCACCATTATCTTCATTATTACCTGTAGCACCTAGATTTTCCATTGTATCCCTCCCCCTGCTTAGAGAGCTATCCCTTATAACAAAGATTTTTTTTTAAAGAAAGAAGAAAAAAATCAATACAACTAACCACCACATCGAAAACATCTGTTGTTCTATGCAATGATCTATGCCCTTCCTCCTCCTCTCTTTCTCTCTCTGTACCCCTGTAAAGGAGCAGGTCTCCTCCTGACACCAGCCTTTTTTTTTTTTTATAATTCCACACAACATTCAGTTTTGCACATATGTTTTTTGGCTCACTATTTCATATCCAAGCTGCTACATTTCCCTGTCATGGTTCTAGGTGTATACCTCAGGGATGGGTATATTTGCTTTGCCATTAGCTTGAGCCTCCATTCTGGGTGTGTCTCTCCTACTATCAGGCAATAGTAACTCTGGTTCTATTGAACTATTTGACATCAATTAGCTTTTACAAAGGGATACTTTGGAGATAAAGCCAGAACAGAAATATAATCACTTTCTGCCAATACCATGGAGGCTTACTCCCTCCTGTATCACCTCAGTATCTGGGGAAAATAGGCTCAGACTTAGCAAGTTTCTGTGCAGCTTTGGTCCCATCGAGTTCACATCCAAATGTGGCATCAATGCCAGATGAACCCTGTTCTCCTTAAGGATGCTCTTTACTCTTTGGGGAATTGATTCGGTGCTGACTACAAAACATGGCACCGATTCCCAGACTCCAAAGTTCCAGATTCTCTAACTTTGGGTGGATTGCTCTCTTGACCTTCCTGAACTCACAAGGTTGTTGTGTTTAAGTTCCTTTGCCTAAAATAAAAGAACAATCACTGGGGCAATAAACCAAGCCCCTTTCTAATGGTGACATGTATCAGTCTCAGATGGGATTCTCCCCCTATAGCATGGTCTCTCATTCCATGTCTTCTAACAGGAGGTCAGCCAAAGAAAAGTCAAAAAAGAGGGCCAACCAAGGGAGGAAGGCTGCAGGTTGACCAGTGCCTTTTTTAAAGCATCCTTAGTTCCTGCTCTGCTTCTAGTGCCAGTCAAAGGGGCTGTTATTCAGCACACAAGTAGCAGATTGGAGACAGTGACACAATGTCTATGCATTCTCCAAAGTCTCTCCAAGGCACTTCCATTACCTGTCATTATGATTCTTCACAGCTTCTCCTTACATGGGTGATTATATCAACAACCCACTACACTTGCTTGTAGAGATTGGGTTTGTGACCAGTCCTGTTACATATATATTTCATTATATCTATACTCCCCCAAACCAGACATAGACATGTGACACACAGACATACACCCTGCCATCCCAAAACAGGAGGATCTGGATGACCTCAGTATCTTTGTAGACTCCTCCTTCACTTGGGCTCTCTACTGGACATGCTCCATGATTGTGGCAAATTACACCATGGGCCCCACCATGAGTGCAGATAATGTACAACTGTATTTTACTGTTTGAATCTTCAGGGGTTTCCTGGAGCCATCTCAAACTGGTTTAATTGTCAAATTTTCTAAAATTTTCTAAGATTGTTGAGCTCATTGTTTCTTATAGCAGAGTAATATTCCATCATGAATATATACCACAATTTGTTTAGCCATTCCCTAATTGAGGGGAATCCCTGAAATTTCCAGTTCTTTGCCACCACAAAATTTCAAGCATGATCATTTCCACCTCAGAAACTGGCCAATGAAACACAAGCCATGGCTTGATTTTCTGTTTTATTGATTGTCTAGGCTTAAGAAAGTGATGGAGAGAGAAAATGTTAATAATGCTGATTAAACTGAGCTAATTGTTAAATATTTACCAGCACAATAGATTTGACTTTTTGCCCTTGTGGGTCACCACCCAAGTTTCACGTATGGTTCTTTCTTCCCATAGACAAGGGCTCTGGACTGCTGTGCAGCAGTATCGGGTCTGAGCACATACAAAGCTATGAAGCCCCCAAGGAGGTGTGGCTTGTTGTAAAAGGGCCCAGGGGGTGGAGAGCTTGTGTGCAGAACTGGCCATCTTTCTGCCGCAGGAAGTGTGATTTTTGGTGACAGCTGGCTCATTCTTCAACTGCAACCAGGCATAAACCCCAGGGGAATGAGAAGGTGATGGTACTCACGGTGGGTGTGGGTGTGGGTGTGTGTGAAGGGAAGGGATTCTCTCCTTATCAGGAAGGGTGCATTGTTAGCCTTACCGAGCTGGCTGCAAAAGGGAAAGTTAAATCCAAGGTTTTTAGGTTTATAACAGGGTTCCATAACCTCCACAAAGCATGTCTCTAAGCAACAATTTGAGGCATAGTACACAAAGATTTGATTCTGTTCCTTCTCCATAAGCCATACCCTTCCCCCTGAGAGGTGACGTGGCTGTAGAAGAAAGATCATAGTATTTGATGTCTGAAGACTTGGGTCCAGTTCTGCCTCTTAATACCTGTGTGACTAACCCTTCTGAGCCCCAGGTTCCTCATCTGCAAAACTAGACTGGATGACTTTGAAGATTCTTTTCAGCCCAAAATACTATGAAAAAATTATCTTTCAGGTCGCCAGGCAAATTGTTCACTTGCATATCAAGGGTGGTTTGATCTTGATTCACCATACAGGCCAAAGCAAGTAGAGATTTGGGACAAGTATCCAGATAATTTAGGTGACTGGAGGAAAAAGGAATAATGCCTTTTTTCCCCCTTTTTTGTCCAGATGGATTGTTTACAGGGATCGAACTCCTGGCTTTTTCGGCTATCAACGGGCGAGTGCTGACAGAGAAGCCAAGTCAGGGGAAGACACAACACAGCTTGCTGTTTCTGTGGGGCAGGTGGGCTGTTCATCCTGAATCACAGCTGGCCTGTGATTGATACCACCAGAATGGTGCTGGGGAGAGGCTGCAGCCCGCCCCTTTGCTTGCCTCCCTCAAGCTTTCTTCTCCAAGCCAGAGGAGGCCCCAAAACCGTGCAGCCAAACCCTCCATGGAGCTAACTCTGTATTAAATGGAAAAGTAAGCTCTTTTCAAAGATTGTTTAGAGGCCTGGTGGTGACTCAGCAAGTCCACCCCCTCATTTTATCCCCTAGTCTTATGCAAGCACAGACAGGGTAACTTTTGTAGCCACAGGAAACTGCAGTACCAGTAGCAGTAGTGGCAGCTGGGCTGGTACGGGGATTGGGAGAGTGGCTATCTGAATCCTGGGTTCTCTCTCAGAGAGTATGAGACTGCTGTATGACCCCCCAGAGATTTCTAAGGTCACTTCCAACTCTTAAATCCTATGTTTTGAAGTTATTAGCCACTCTGTGCCTTAATTTATTATCAACCATCAAGACGGTGATAATATACTTACTATTTTTGTTAGAGGAGGATTATCCAAATGGAGCAAACAGTGAACTCAAATATCCCCACATGAATCGAAGGGACCACTAATCAGCCTTAATTGGTCATTCTGGAGCTAGGGACACGCAGTACAAAGTTTCTACTCTCCTCCCTGCTTTCTCCCCCCAGCATTCAGTAAAGGCCTAGCCTAGTCCTGGTGTGTGTGTGTGGGGAGAAAACAGAGACCCTGGGACTTGTTGAAACCAAAGTTGCCAGTCCTGCTGGGGAGGAGAGAGCAGGGCAGGGCTTGGCTGGGGAGAAGATTTCTATTTTAATTATTCATTCTTGCTAACTAGGTGCTCAGCTCGATTGTTTCTATCTGTTGGACTATAAATGTTGTTAGCACTCTCTAAATATTTGTGCCCCAAGGGGGAAAAAAACCGCAAACAATCTCACTGCCCTGCCCTAGTTACAGCCCTGGCACTAATTCATTACCCTCCTAGATATGGACCAGTTATAAACCTCCTTTTGCCTCCCTCTTATTATATCTTCCAGTTGGAATGACACCAGGATGGCAAGGACAATGCAGTGGCAACCTTACCAGCCTGACTTCTCAGTCTAACAGGAAGTGGCTGGCCAGAGACCAAACTGATTTCCTTGCTTATGTACCAATGGAATCAAGAGCACAATCATTCCATCTCCTTAGCAGTCAGATTCATAGGATTATGACTTAAGATAGAAGAGATTTTATAGGTCCCCTAGCCTACTCTTGTCATTTTATATAGGATGCCTTTCTAGATAGAATGTATACTCCTCTAGAGCATAGACTGTTCATTGATGTCTTTGAATCTCCACTGCCAGACACACGCTACCTCACACAGTGAAGGCACTTGATAAATGCCTGGGGGTTGGTTGATTGACTATACAGGTCGATAGAGAGTAGGTATTACCCTGGAGTTCATCAATTTAGAAGTAGAAGAAAACTCTGAAACTATCTGCTTAAACCCTTATATTTTACACATGAAGAAAGTGAAACCCAGGGGGAGTTGTGACTTGTCCAAATTCACGCAGGTAGTTGTTAGAAGTGGGATTGGAACCCAGGTCCTATGAATACAAAGCTAATGCCTGTGTCTATGCATATGGCACATCTTTCCATTAGAGACTGTGGTGTTCACTTATATTAGTGCTGTGGAAGGAGTGTTGGACCCAGACCACAAGTTTTACATTCAAGTTTTGTTTCTGACGTAAGCTGTATAATCTTGGGCAAAATATTTAACCTCTCTGAGCCTAAATGGAGATGGTAATACTTGCACTATGTACTTCATAAGGCTGTTATAAAGAGAACACATTATAAGCCTTCAGGTCTATAAAATATGAACTGTGATTGTATTTTTCATAATGGAGGCAGGGTCTGGAAAAGTAATGAGTCAATTGTCC